>OY987216.1:8677232-9051477 GCA_963920805.1 Primula vulgaris | reverse complement strand
CATCATTTTTTCACTCCTCTTTTTAGGCAGTGTGTCTGCACGTTGCTGTGGTTATTATGAGCCAATCCCGAACATCAAATCACCAGAGATCCAGGAGGTGGCTAAATTTGCAATAATGGAACAAAATAAAGAGGCAAATTCGCAATTACTGTTTGAATCGGTCAAGAGAGGAGAACAACAAGTGGTTTCTGGCATGAATTACCGTCTTGTCATCGTCGCCACTGATAAAGGCGCCAAAGGAAAATACGAGGCTGTTGTTTGAAACCAACCTTGGACCCACACAAGGCGACTCACCTCTTTCAAGAAGCTTTAAAGTCAAGGATGAGCAAGTTTTAAAACAATTTGGCATTGAATCGACTATTTGATCTGAAAACCGGTAGTTAAAGCAGCGTAAAATAACTCATAATCCTGCTTAAACTGAATAATCATCTTCTTTAGAATACATTCTGTGTTTGTAATAAGAGGACTGTTAAGGCTTAAAATGTTTTGGCCTTTTCAACTACTTTTCACCTTTACCGGTAATTTGATTGGACGTTATCTTCTACTTTCCTTATGTTTTCATGTAAGGTACAAGTGTGACTGTGTGCCCCATTTATCATTTCCGTTGTTCTTGCTTTCTCTATCGAAAACGTTTAGAACTTCATTCTTTATGATTGTGCATACTCTCTGAAACAGTTCAAACGGGTAATCAGTGCGACTAGAAAAGAAAATTAGAGATATTCTCTGGATTATATATAGAGTTTAATAGAGTTAACAGATGAAATTAATATATTTTTACCACCACACAATATTTTTTATCACCACAATAGTTTTTACCATCACAGGGTTTAGAACATCTCCATTGTTAATGTTAAATGTTGATGTTTTTAACATATTATATTGTTATATATTATTATTGCCTATTTTGAAATAAAATATTAAAGTAACAATGAAATTATATAATAAATTTACCAAAATAAATATACATAACTCACATAATATTGTTAACTTGTTTGTTATAGTTAGCATGAAAGTTATAGAGAGAGTAATTTTATAGTATCACATAAGCATGTTAACAAGACCATTACAACATTAAAATTAAATTTCAGTATAATATAACATGATTCAAAACAATTTATGTAACAGAGAATTTTCCCTAAGATAATTGTTTAAAAATATATGTAAGCATCGTATGATGTATCCAAGTATCATCACTCATGATTCATTAGATAAATCAGCACACATCAAAATGACAAAATAGTACCATTATTCTGAGATAAGAAAAGGTGAAGAACATGCATTGATTAAAAAACTTGGCAATTGACCAAGCAACCGACCTTACAATATCTAATGACCTGAAACTGTGAAACATATTTTCTATTATTATTTTTTTTGTTATAACATGAAAAAAGATCCCGTGATCAAGAATGTAAGAATATCATTTACATGATTACAAATAACCAACTGTATTCAAATGCTTAATGTATGGAATAAATCCTTTAAATTGTGTACACCTTCTTCTTGTTGGAAACATGCTTCAATCTTTTTTACACGAAGCCATTTATATTTTTAACACTTTTATATTTAAAACTTCTTAACACATAATCTAACTTACATACTTCATGTTTATTTTAATATTTTAATACCTCTACTTAGCCATAACCTTTTATTTTAATATTTTTTCATGGTTTCAATTAGTATATAATATGACTGTATAAAAGTTTTACCTTATTACTTTTTTTTGCCCCCATTTAATTTGTAACTTGGGATTTGTCATCCTTAAAGTATAAAATAATTACATGCTACAGAAATTATCCTCATTTTATATCAAATAAGATTAATAAGGAACTTTAAACATTAATTAAGGGCCTCGCAAGTGCATAGATATATGAAAAAAGAAATCATTAAATAAATAATATATATGTTAACAAGGTTTAATTACTTTGCTACATTCTTGAACAAAGCCAAGTGAAAACCCTCTTACTCTGTTTATGGAAAAATACATATTTAGTGTAATATACTATGCCTAACAATTTAGGTAATGAAATACCACTTTTAACAATTAGGTACTGATCTATAGATCATCTCACAATTGAGAAACTCACGTTAAAACAAATGACGAAATTGCATTCACATTCTCTCATCTATCAAAGTGTAATTATGTTAACTTACGCTAAAAATAGATGCCGAAATGTGAGATATAATGACCGTAATTTCATCGATTTATGTTGTTATGTCCTTAATTGGACAGAAATTGGTAGACTAATACTTAAATTGTTAACGGTGATAATCGGATAGCTAAATTGTTAACCACTAATAATACAGTACACCAAATCTATTTTTCTGACTCGATATATATTAAAAAGGTGTAGTAGACTATCCACCCTTAGCAAACAAATTTCTAAAAGAGAAGAGGCATAGAGAGATAATTTTCAATGCAAGTGAATCCAATAACAAACCCCATGCAGTATGTATAGCCTTTCCAGCTCAAAGCCATATCAAGGCCATTCTAAAGCTAGCAAAACTTTTACACCAACAAGGGCTTCTATATCACTTTTGTCCATACAGAGTTTAACCATAAGCGGTTGTTAAAATTAAGAGGGCTCGGTACGCTTTCTAATATACCAAACTTCCAGTTCAAAGCCATCCCCGACGGACTCCCTCCTTCGGACCCTGATGCCTCGCAAGATGTCATTGCTCTAGCTGGATCGGTCCGCAAGAATTTCTTTTCGTTTTTCCAAAAGTTACTTTTGAAACTCAATGATAAAACTGTGACCCAAAAAAGCCCTTCGGTGACTTGTATCGTCTCAGATGGTGTAATGCCGTTCACTATCAAAGTCGGGGAAGAACTTGGAGTCCCTGTGGGGGTGTTTTGGACTTTTGCCGCATGTGGATTTATGGGATTTTATCAGTACCGGACTCTCATTGAGAAAGGCCTTATAACTGGTTTCAAAGGTTATTAGTTACTATGTTATCCATGCATATATATGCTTATAAATAAATATTATCCATGCATATATAGATAGTAGCATTTAAGGAAAAGGGTATCTTAAATCCGTTTCGCGCTAAATAGATTATTTTGAAGCTAAAAACTATGTTTTCACAAATTAGACTATTAAGATATAAGAGTGTGAAAGACTTAAAACGGTGTACTCTGGTGCTTACCCAGCATAAACTAAATAAGAAAGGAGAACAACTTAGTATTTCTTTCCACAACGGGAAAGCTAACTATAATTTTTTGTATAGTTAAACAAATATATCTTGTTTTTACTCGAATTCTAAGGTCAATGATTTCATCATTTTGTTGATACTTTTTTTATTTATTATTTTCATGTTTTGATAACTTTTGGGGAATTCTATTGATTATTTGGTATTATTTGGCATTTTAAAGAGATAAAATTTAAAAATATATATAAATATTTTTTTTTTTCAAAATATTTGTTGGTCTCAAGTTATAAATAAATAGAATCGATGATTATTATAAAAAAATTGAAAAAATTGATAATTTGTTAAGAAAACAAGATAGTATAAGTCTAGGTATACAAAAAATATAGTTTGCTACATGTAACATATACATTATTTGATGGCATATTTACATAATACAATAGGATAATCGCAATGAAATATGTGTGTTCATAGTTCAGACTTCAGACCACACATTTTATACCATATCTGAAAGTAGGGCCGGGCAAAAACCGGAAAAATTGAACCGAGCCGATAACCGAACCGAAAAAACCCTAAAAAGACCGAAACCGAAAAACCGAAAAAATTGTGTTAACAGTGTCATAACCGAAAAACCGAAAAAATTGCTCGATAGCATAATAAGTCGTTATTTAACGATTGGTGTCATTCCAACAACACAATTGTGTTAACAGTGTCTCATGCTCACCGTTTCATTCACAATAACCATGTGAAATACCGTTTCAGAACTAGTTAGACAATATCTAACACGTCTAAGAATAGTGTATCATTTAATGATTAACACTTAATCATTGGATTAAACTTGGTAGATTAACACAACAGAACACCCATAATTAAACATGTTTTCTGACAATTTTTAATCCTCAACAATAGAATTCTCGTATTCATTCTTTACTTCAATGAATATCTCGACTGATTTGTCTTTATTTTTCATCAAGTGACATATCAGTGTTTAGTACAACCGTCAATAAATTAAGGAAATACCTTTTAACCCCTTCTTGGTTTGCACGCATCTCAAATGCACCAAACCATTAGGTTATGTACTCCGTTCGAAACTTCGAACCGAAGACTTGGCAATACATTTCTTTAAATACAAACTCATATTTGTGTTTTAATTTAAATAATAGATTTCGAAAAACAAAACGTTTATGGTTTTATATTTTCATGATCTACTATATCATGTCGAATCAGTGACTTAGTTGAATAACTCAACATGTGATGTGCCCGGGAATGCTAAGATGTCGGTAAGTCGCTGAATTTTAGGAGAACTCAAGAGAGAAGCCAACTCTTCGTGTTTGATAAGCCGTAGGCGCCACAAACAAGATGGGTTGGGGTTCTAATGAAACAAGCTTGATAAACCCAAAGGCGCCACAAACAAGTTCCGTTAGGATGATTCACCACACTCCGGAGAGATAAGAAGGGGAGTGATAAGAATCGGGGTTTAACTCGCCACTAACAATCTGAATTCCACAAATTGCAAGATAAGAGAAAAGGATAAACAAGCAAAAAGCTTAATTCTTTATATCATTCAAGTGTCCTTATAACTTGATACATATGGCTTTATATAGAGCCAAAAACGTCACCCTAATGACAGGATAAGATTTCCAACTTAGATTACTTGAATCTAGTTAGATACATTCATAAAAACCTTTTACACTTATCTATATTATTAAGTAGGGACTTTGACCACTAGATACACTTAATATAAGCATATCCACGTCCATAAGCATGCTTAGATTACACCCCCTTGGCAGATTAGAATCATTGAATGTGCAGATTCATGCATCGAATTAATGCACTCCTTGAGATAGCCAAAATTCGATGTATCGGCAAAGTTATCGCCAAAATTGCTACTCGAAGCTAGCAAATGAGTTAAGTCCTTTGTCATATGCACTTCATTACCAATTTCGAGCTTCTTAGATTTTGACCGAGTAACCGGACCCACATGAGGAATGTTGAGCTTAGATTCATAATCGACTGCCACATGATATACATCATCTCCTCTGGGTTGATTAGGATTTGCCCTCAAATCCATATTTTCATCGTCTTCAATGTATGGAGTCAAATCCCAAACATTGAAAGTGTTTGATCCTTGGTAACTTTCAGGTAGTTCAATCTTATATGCGTTATCGTTGACCTTAGACAACACCCGAAAAGGACCATCGGCCCTTGGCATAAGTTTTGATTTCCGTAGGTTTGGAAACCGCTCCTTCTTCAAATGAACCCAAACTAGATCGCTTGGTTTGAAAACAACACGTTTTCGACTTTTATTCGTCACTTGCTCATTGATCTTATTTTGTTTCTCAATCCGTTCTTTCACCTTCTTATGTATCTCTTTAACCAACTCGGCTTTTTTTTCTCCATCCATACTAACCCTCTCGTTGATAGGTAATGGAGATAAATCCAAAGGTGTAATAGGATTAAAACCATAAACAATCTCAAAGGGGCTGAGTTTCGTAACTCTATGCACACTACGATTATAAGCAAACTCGGCCATTGCTAGAGCCCCATCCCATGATTTCAGATTTTTACTAATAAGACTTCGAAGTAAAGTAGACAAAGTTTGGTTTACTACCTCGGTCTGCCCATCGGTTTGCGGGTGACAGGCTGTACTAAATAGAAGTTTAGTACCCAATTTCTTCCACAACGTCTTCCAAAAGTAACTCAACAACTTGACATCCCGATCCGACACGATTGTTTTCGGAATACCATGTAGTTTCACAACTTCTCGAAAGAACAAGTCCGCAATATGCGATGCATCGTCCGTTTTGTGACACGGAATGAAATGAGCCATTTTTTAAAAACGATCTACTACCACAAAGATCGAATCCATACCCCGCTGTGTTTTTGGTAATCCCAATATAAAATCCATACTCACATCAACCCATGGTTGATTCGGTACAGGTAATGGCATGTATAACCCTTGATTTGCTTCTTTGCTCTTCGACTTCTTACAAACTACACACTTCTCAATAACCTGATGTATGTCTTTAATCATAGCAGGCCAATAAAAATGTTCTTTGACCATTTCCAAGGTCTTCTTTTCCCCAAAAGTGTCCTGCCAGACCACCACTATGGGCCTCTCGAACTAACAATTCCCGAACAGAACAATTTGGAATCACAAGTTTTCCCATCCGAAAGAGATATCCCTTGTGGCGATAGAACCCATTCACGGCCTCCTTCTCACATGCCGAATAGATAGAGGACAATTTTGGATCTTCTGAGTACTGATCCTTGATGAGTTCGAATCCAAGCAAGTTGGCACTCATCATCGATATAAGAGCATGTCTTCGAGAAAGAGCATCAGCAACAACATTCGAATTTCCTTTCTTGAATTTGATAACATATGGAAATACTTCCATAAACTCGACCCACTTCGCATGTCTTCGGTTCAGTTTTGCTTGTCCCTTCAAATATTTTAAAGACTCATGGTCGGTGTGTATTACAAATTCCTTTGGAAGTAAATAATGCTGCCACACTTCCAAGGCTCGTATCAAGGAATAGAACTCCTTGTCATAGGTGGAATAGTTGAGTCGAGAGCCACCCAACTTCTCACTAAAATAAGCAATCGGTCGCTTGTCTTGTATGAGGACAGCCCCTATGCCTACCCCGGATGCATCACACTCGATTTCGAAAGTTTTCGAAAAGTCGGGCAGAGCCAAAATTGGAGCCGAGCATAATTTCTCCTTTACTATCTCAAAACTCTTACGAGCAGCCTTATCAAATTTAAACGCACCATTAACTTTAGTACACACAGTTAGAGGGGCTAACAAAGTGCTAAAGTTTTTCACAAAACTTCTATAAAATGATGCTAATCCATGAAAACTTCGAACCTCCGAAACACTAGTCGGCTCAGGCCATTCCTTGATTGCTTTTACTTTCTCCTCATCAACTTCAACACCCCTTTCTGAAACCACAAAACCGAGAAAGACGACTCAGTCTTGGCAAAAATCAGATTTCTTCAAATTCCCAAAAAGCTTTTCTCGACGTAGAACGTCGAGGACCAGTCGTAGATGCTCCAAATGTTCGGCAAAGGACTTGCTATAGATAAGTATGTCGTCGAAATAAACAACAACAAACTGCCCAATAAACTTACGTAAGGCATGATTCATCAAACGCATAAAGGTGCTCGGTGCATTTGACAAACCGAATGGCATAACCAGCCATTCAAACAACCCTTGCTTCGTTTTGAAAGCGGTCTTCCATTCGTCACCTTCTTTCATACGGATTTGATGGTATCCACTTTTAAGATCAACTTTTGAAAAATATATTGAACCATACAATTCGTCGAGCATATCATCAAGGCGTGGTATTGGATAGCGATACTTTACAGTAATTTTGTTGATAGCCCGACTATCAACACACATACGCATGCTACCATCCTTCTTCGGTACGAGTAATGCCGAAACCGAACAAGGACTCATCGATTCCCGAACGTACCCCCGCTCTATCAACTCTGACACTTGGCGATGTAGTTCTTTGGCTTCCTCGGGATTACAACGATAGGCTGGTCGGTTAGGTAAAATAGCACCGGGAATGAGATCGATTTGATGTTCGATTCCCCGAATCGGTGGCAAACCAGGTGGTAATTCCTCGGGAAACACATCCTCGAATTCCTCCAAAAGTTTTACAACTTGCGGTGGGAGTGAGGACTTGTCGGTAAGCATAATTTCCCGCATGAGCAACACAAAAATCTGATCCTTGGTACTCAAGACCCGCTCGACTTCTCTGCGACTAACAACCAGATTTTCCCGCTTCGTCTTGCCTAAAATATCATTTCGAATTTGCGCCGGTGTGAGTGGCGCAAGAGTATGCTTTCTCCCATCCTTTTCAAATGAATAAGTATTCTTGAATCCGTCATGAACCACCCTCCAGTCATACTGCCATGGTCGGCCTAAGAGTAAATGACTAGCACTCATAGGTACAACGTCACAAAGAACTTCGTCGGTGTATCGGCCAATAGTGAAAGGAACCTTTACTTGCTCGGAGACCCGAATATCACCCACCTCGTTAAGCCAACGCAGTTTATAAGGCTAGGATGCTTCATCTTGGCCAATCCCAATTTCTCCACCAGCGTAGTGGATGCTACGTTTGTACAACTTCCTCCATCGATGATAACCTCGCACACCTTTTCACTCACTTTGCATCGAGTGTGAAATATGTTCTCTCGTTGTTCATCGGTAGTGACGGGATGTACGTTAAGAACACGCCGAACAACTAGGACCTCTCCATTTTCAGCCACATCTATAGAATCCTCATCGGACTTTTGAACTTCCTCCTCGACTTCTTCTTCACTCTCAATTTCAGATTCTCGGATAATCATAACTTTCTGATTTGGACATTCCGAAGCGATATGACCATGTCCTTGACAACAAAAGCATTTCAAGTCCCGATGCCTCGGGTTAGGCTTTGGAACCTCATTTTTTTTTGGTGTAGCCATTGGCGCTTTCCCCATCTCACCCCGTCCGACCCGGTTCGTGGTCGAGACATTCTTCCCTTCAGTCATAGCGTTGTTTGTGTATTTCCCCCCACTTGGCCGAGCGGAGTATGGCCGGGTGGTGACCTTTCGTTTTCTTTGACGCTCCACTTTCAACGCCAATTTAATTACGTCCTCCAAGAAAACAAATGGTTGCAATTCTACGGTATCCGCAATGTCATCATTGAGACCCCGTAAGAACCGAGCGATGGTTTGCTCTTGCGGCTCTTGAAGGTTACACCTCATCTTCGCAGTTTCGAAATTCTTAACATACTCCTCTACGCTCATAGCTTCTTGCCGAAGAGATTGTAAATGTAGGTACAACTCTTGGCGGTAGTACTCCGGTACGAAATGACGTTGCATAAGCCGTTTCATGATCCTCCAACCTCGGACTTCCTCCTCTCCATCCTGACGCCTCTGCCCTTTCAAATTCTCCCACCACAAATGAGCATATTCGGTAAACTCAAGTGCAGCCAAGCGAACTTTCCTCTCCTCGGGTACGTCGTGGTACTCAAAGAGCTTTTCAACACGCTGCTCCCACTCGAGGTAATCTTCGGGCGAGCTATTACCTTTGAATGGAGGCATCTTGATGTTCATGTTACGTCCGGGATTGTCATAATGCCTTTGGCGATGTCGCGGTGCCCCTTCATATTCTTCGTCGGCATAATCACTCAAGTCACTACGGTGACCTTGATTTTCTTGCTCAGATGGTGGTTGGTTTTGTTGGTTTTGTTGGTTTTGTTGGTTTTGGAGACGCATCTCCGCCATCTCCGCTTGCATGGCCTCGATTTGGCGCTCAAGCCGATAGATTTTGGCTTGGTCGAGCGTCAGGCCTCTTGGAATTCGACCTTCGTTTTCATTAGACTGGTGTGACCTGGTCGACATCCTTGCTCTGATACCAATATGATGTGCCCGGGAATGCTAAGATGTCGGTAAGTCGCTGAATTTTAGGAGAACTCAAGAGAGAAGCCAACTCTTCGTGTTTGATAAGCCGTAGGCGCCACAAACAAGATGGGTTGGGGTTCTAATGAAACAAGCTTGATAAACCCAAAGGCGCCACAAACAAGTTCCGTTAGGATGATTCACCACACTCCGGAGAGATAAGAAGGTGAGTGATAAGAATCGGGGTTTAACTCGCCACTAACAATCTGAATTCCACAAATTGCAAGATAAGAGAAAAGGATAAACAAGCAAAAAGCTTAATTCTTTATATCATTCAAGTGTCCTTATAACTTGATACATATGGCTTTATATAGAGCCAAAAACGTCACCCTAATGACAGGATAAGATTTCCAACTTAGATTACTTGAATCTAGTTAGATACATTCATAAAAACCTTTTACACTTATCTATATTATTAAGTAGGGACTTTGACCACTAGATACACTTAATATAAGCATATCCACGTCCATAAGCATGCTTAGATTACACCCCCTTGGCAGATTAGAATCATTGAATGTGCAGATTCATGCATCGAATTAATGCACTCCTTGAGATAGCCAAAATTCGATGTATCGGCAAAGTTATCGCCAAAATTGCTACTCGAAGCTAGCAAATGAGTTAAGTCCTTTGTCATAAGCACTTCATTACCAATTTCGAGCTTCTTAGATTTTGACCGAGTAACCGGACCCACATGAGGAATGTTGAGCTTAGATTCATAATCGACTGCCACATGATGTACATCAACATGTCATTATTGACCACAAGCGTATCGACTAACATGCTCATTTTGAACAAATAGTCACTCATGTATTGCCACAAACAAGCAAACTTATCACAAGCTGATTTTAGTGTTTTGGCTACCGAAAGGCTACTACCCTTAGGTTTTAAAAATCACTGGTCATGATTCAGATTTGTATGCTTGCACTTGTTATTGAATTTCCAAACGTTTAAAACGTTTACACACGTTAACGCGCTCACAGTTCATGCATTTCATTTGTCATCACTCATGACATGCACACTGTCATGGAGAAACTTAATCGATTTCAATGTGGTAAATGAAACGGTATCATTTATTTCAGACGTTTGAAGTCCATACCACTGAACCGTTAGTTATTCTCCCACTCGCCAGTAGGCGCTTTGGGGTACGTTTAGATTCTCGATCTACAGGATCGACGGGTTACCCCCATATTTGTGGGACACTCGGAGTTCTCCCCCAATAATAGTAATATACTATTACTCAATTACTATTCTCAATAATAGCAAGCACAACATATTCATAATATG
Source organism: Primula vulgaris (assembly GCA_963920805.1). Classification (NCBI taxonomy): domain Eukaryota; kingdom Viridiplantae; phylum Streptophyta; class Magnoliopsida; order Ericales; family Primulaceae; genus Primula; species Primula vulgaris. Next base: position 9,040,595 of record OY987216.1, on the reverse strand, counting down.
TTATTTCAACAAGTTAATAAGATGTTATATCAACAAATTATTAAATGTTCTTTCAACAAACTAATAAAATATTAATTCAACAAATTATTAAATGTTATTTCAACAAACTAATAAAATGTAATTTCAACAAATTATTAAATGTTCTTTCAATAAAATAATAAGATGTATTATAACAAATTAATAAATTAGCTGATATTTGTTTATTCTTAAAATAAAACTCAACGACCAATTATAATTTGTTTAATCATCAAATTATTTGCTATTGGATGAACAAGGTTGGTTATTAAATAACATTTCATCGAAATATGTAATTGACTCGTCATTTCAATTCGTAGGTAGCTAATAAAACTCTCCATAAATGTCAACTATAACTGTCGTGACAATAATTTATAACTCTCCAAATTAAATTTCGATTAATCACAATTAATAAAAAGTTATAAATACTCGTCATTAATGATTACCGTTACAAATTTTGTAATCCTTCAAATTAAATTGTAATAAATCATAATTAATAAGTATATCACCCATTATATTACCACATTAGTGTCTTTGACAATGATGATTTCGAATTTGTAACCACCGACATTAATATGCACTCATGCAAAATTAATAGGACTTACACCGGTACTCACAATATTCTGGTCAGTTCCAGCAGCTACTGTGTTCCGGATATTTTCCGCAGAAAACTGTTTGTTATCTCAAATAACAAACACGCACAATCTAATTTCGGAGAATGAAACTAAAACTCCACCTTCGTAAATACCAAATTTCTATAACCACGCATGGTTTTAAGAAACTGAATTTGCAAGAGTATTCTAGTTCATTCCCGAAAAAGATTATCAAATTCTGAAAGATTTATTCAGTCGTAAACACCAGAAAAATCTGATTTTACAAAGAACAATTTCAGAATTCAAATTGTTCTGTCGTAAGCCCCAAATTCTGAAAATCAGAAAATGGTTTTACAAGAACCATTTCAAAACCAGTTCTTTCTTAATCACCAAATTAATGGTTTTACACAAACTATTTCGAAAACATTAATCCTCCAATTCGATTGTAGAAATCCATATGTCTACACAAATACTTATTGGAAATTGTTAATCATTTTATTAAGATGAAAACAATAAACATGTATAAATCACTAACATTATAAATATATTATAAATATAGTCTCTTTGATAGCAACAACCCAGAATTATTAATTACCACGAACCGGTTTCACAGAGCAATATAAAATGAGATGCTAATAAACAATCACTCGGTGTATAAAACAATGTCAAATTATCAACCTACACCACACAAATATGCAACTCCAAAAATACTACAATAACTGTCATTCATACGTTATATGAGCAATTAATACACAAATATATTGTTCTTCAATAAATAAAATGAAGTAATATCCATCTACAAACATTTTAAAACACAATTGAAGACCAGCAACCAGACTACTCGTCTACTCATATGATCAAATGGTCGTTGAAATAAATACAAAACCGTTACTAAAATTAACAAGAGCATTTATAACACCAAGTAAATACAAGCGACAGTTACATTTCACTCATAAAATTAGTGAATGAAAAACAAAACCAATTCAGCATACAAACCAGAAATACCGTAACTTAATTAACTCAAACAAATGGTGAAAGGAAAACAAACCCATTACGTTTAAGTAAAACCAATGTGTTCATAGCTTTATAACCATGATGCTTCTATAATATGACATGTACTAGGTTAAATCATATACACATATGTATATACACGAAGTGCATGCACATAAGTGAGCATGCTGCAAGTCAAATACTAACCATGTGTAAGTTACACAAATTCAATAATAACATTGTGAGAAAAGAAGCTATCATGTGAAATTCCAAAAGACATTACCACGTATTTCACAATTAGTCCACTAAATCTATATAAACAAGTCCCATTATGTTTAGTATAATTATAACAATATCAAGTGAGACTAAAGAACATAGTTAAAACTAAATTTAACCAACCAGTCAAAGAACGAACAAAACAAGTTGTACCAAGGTGCTTCTACCAAATAAGCCTCTAAATATCAAAACAATTTTTCAATAAAAGAGTTTAAACAACTAATCATAGGTCACTCATATGCATGCATGTCTGCCTCTGGATAATTTTGGTTTTATAACCAAACTCATGTGTATTTATTTACCACACAATAGAACATGCAAACAAACAACATATAAACTATATATGCACACTAGTATTATGCACAAAGTAAGGCATGACTTACAAACAACAAGTCATAGACAGAAAATAGTTCACATGTAAAAATCCATAAAACCTATTAAGCATGCAAGTACTAAAAGGTACAAGAGTCATGTACAATATCAGGCACGTCACTGGATCTCATATCCAACTACCCAATTAAACATAAATGAATTAAAGCATACATGAAGCAATTCCATAAGCAAGCAGTAGCTCTAAAACATGCACCAAAATCCAAATATTATGTATAACAATTTACATAAACAAGTTACAAAATTATTTCGACAATTCAACCGAAAATACCAATTTTTTAAAACCAAAGTTTGTTAGAAAATGATTTTCCAAAGAACTGTCTTAACAACGGAAATAAATTCTGTAAATCCATACACCGAAATTATTGCATTAACGTACAAAACATAAAAAAAATTTGTTTAAAATTGTTAGGTACGTTGTAAATAAACACAATAATTTCTACTGAAAAGAAGTGGACAAATAAACCGAAAAATAATTTTCTCAAATAAAAACTATATCAATTACAACCTTCAAAAAATAAGAGTATGTAAATGATACGGAAATGAACTAAAGTCCGAGACGAGCTAACTGCAGGCAGTTTTTCTTAAACGATATTTGTCCCACCAGCTCTGGTTCTGGCTAAATGGGACACTTCGTTCCCAAAGTACAACGTCTATCACATGTGACTCGGCGGAAACGGCACCGAGACTCGATCGAGCCGTTGATGGTGTGATACTCTCTCTATATATGTATGCATATGTGAATGTGTGTGAAAATGCATATATCATGTATTTTTTTCTTTCATTTTTCTTATCTTGAAAATGATAATGTCACTATGTTTTTTTTTATACCAAAAAACATGTTGAAAGTTGCATGTATTCAATGCCATTATGAAGGAATATTAAGATTTATAGGTTAAAAAAAAAATTGCATTCAAACCATTAAATATTTTAAGAATTTCCAGTAATTAGTAGTATCAAAGTGTATTGCAAATCCCACTCTTGGCATCATTTATAATACCTGAGGTAGTGGTATTACAAATAAAGTTATAAACTCATTCCTAGAAAGACAAAAATAGCCCCATTTTCTGATGCACCAGTAACTAAAACATGTACCCGTGTACAATGCTTTCTAGCCTTTTTTAACTTCAAATTTGTTTACTTCAAAATAATTTTTTAATTATCTCACTTTCAAGTTGTGCTGTTGTATTTAAATGATTCAGGAAGTGCAGTATGTACTGTACTACTTCAAAAAATAGAATGACATACGTAAACGTGGTCATGTTTCTCCCAATTTAAATTTCTACTTGTTGAATGAACTTTAAATGTGGGCTTTTTATATAGTGAACTTTAAATGTGGGCTCTTTGTATACATTCAACTAAAATTTTGGTTATTTCAAAGTTTTCTCCCGTACTATATTAATATCCTTGGTTTTATTTTAATATTGTTTATGTTAATTAAAACTTTTATTAAATATTAAATCTAACCGGTTAACAACTAAACAAAAGTATTTGAAAGGACGAAAAAGGAAAAATAGACCAATTATCTTCAAAATCTCAATCATTACCCCAGCCTAAACAAACACGCAGTATTTCAAATACTATATGAAAATACTAATCACACACTTATCCCGTATTATTTCTAACTCTATTAAAAATAGTCTGATTAGTAAAAGACGTCTGAGAGTATTCACATATCACTTAACAAATTCTACTTTTACTATAATTGATGAGTTTTATCTCAAAAAATATTGTATATCAAACTCACAACCAACTCTCTATTATTAGAGAATACCCACTATGACTCTTTATAAATAGAGAGTAATTAGTTATATTCATCAATTAAAAATTAATAGACTCCACTTTAATCATATGTATGTTATTCATCCAAATATGAATTTTATATTAAAATATAATGTTAAAATAATTAATTATTGATAGAGATGATATTTTGATAACTCTATAAAATATAAATGACTCCCTAAATACTAAAATATTGAATTTTCACTCCATATTTAATTTATTTATTTTGATGAGGCTAATGTGAATGTTTGGGTTAGTAAGAATTGTTTTGAAAAAAAGTTTTTAAAAATGCCACGTATGTAATATATGTGGAGGAGTTATTTATTGTTTCTGTGATCAATGATAACCTTCTATAATGTCAATTATTTTGTCAAAATGATTCGCTAGGTAGAACTTACAAGTCACAATTATTTGTCATATTTTGGCATCGACTGAAATGAAGAACGAAGTTAAGCTTTTTCACACTTACCTATAAATAGCAAAGAAACTGTTCAGTTATATTGATCATTGAGTTAAATATAACCAACTTAGAACTTGATTCTAAAAGGCAGCTTTTTAATGAGGGCTTAGGTCTGAAAAAAGCTCTGCGCTTTTAATACTAATTAGCTGTTGACACTAGATCCAGGTGGATCTTTAATTTAGTTTAGTTTTCTACGAACAGTTTTGTCTTTGTTTCAGTTGGCAGTTTCCAAGTGTATATTGTTAGGGGGTGTAGACTGTATTAGGAACGGGGATCTCGTGGTTAATCGGAAACTGAAATACCAAGAAATCAAAACCTTAGATCACCTCTGATCTAGGAGAAACAAGGTGATATGTGATATAAGGAGAGGCTTTTATTTCTTTGGTTTTCTTTTTCTGGTAAAACATGGAGTTTTTCTGGTTTCCTTAAGTCCTGTGATCACCTGCCTAACAATAATCTTTTGTATGACTGTTTTTAGTCAAGTTTCAGATTAGTTTGGTGTTGCGATGTAATGACCACTATGGGGGTTTATCCCATAAAGACTTTATCTATATAAGATTATGTTTAACAAAAAAAAAAAAAAATACTACATGGCCATTAAAATAATACTATAACTACTATTATCAATTTAAAAAGAAAAGGTAACGGTAACACATGTTTTGTGCCTTTTGGCTAAATACAAATCATGTAAACCGTGAGTTAGAGTTGGTGACTCGTCATTTCATAACTAATGTCTAATGATATGCATTATTGCAGAAACGTTTTCCACCTTATCTGCAAATATTTGTATCTTAATTTATATACCTATAACTATTTTTGTATCGATAACTTATTTAGTACGTTAACTAAGATCTAATCTGGTGGATTTTTTTGTTAAATTCCGCTGATCGGAACAAATGCTTTGTAATTATGTCAAGAAATTTGCAAGTTAATTTTGGACAATGCATACTCCATATGATCCATAAATATAAAATGCCACCATGTTATAAAATACAACAAATAATGTTCAATAAGTATCATTTTTTAACTTATATTCCTCTTATTTAGCTATCATAATTTGCATTCCCCACTTTTTGATACTATATAAAACATAAAAAAATCGGTTTTTATTACTTAGTTTTTTATCTCCTATGAGATGACGTACGCTCTGATCTCCTCCAATCTCATCTCCGATCACATTTCCGGTCTCTCCCGATCTCGTCCATGTCTATGTATAATTCATCTCTCTATATATATATAATCACAATGTCGTGAGACCATTGATGGCGACAACGGCGATGACGACCTTCTCCGTCCATGTCGACGGTGGCAATGGCGGCACAGAACTTCGCCACAATCGGAAAACGGTATATATATCTAACTATTGATGTGCTATCTATATTAGTGGGTTGATTTTGTCCAATGAATGGTGAGTTTTTCTATGTTTTTTTTTATTTCTTATTTTTTGGCAACCTGTGATAATACTCGTTGCGTAGTTCTGGATTTGTGGTTGTTTTAGGGCCAAATTGTAAGCTGTTTTGGGCTGTTTTAGAGCCTATTTTAGGGCCAAATCATTGGATGTTTGGGGATGTTTTAGGGTCTATTTTAGGACCAAATTGTAGGCTGTTTGGGGCTGTTTTAGTTGAGTTTGTATGATTTTTAGGTGTACATATATGTATGATTTTGTTTTGTGATTATATACATCTGTAAGCTCAAAACGGTAAGAGCGCTTGCACCAACACCGAGATTCAAGAGTTTGGTGGTTCGAATCCATCCGGATTTGCCTTTTTTAATTTATTTTTTAAAAGTAATATATATGCAATTTGTGGTGAATTATATTGTGTTATGTCAAAAAAATTCGACTGAATTAGATGCACTTTCAGCTGAACTAAATGCATTTTTAGCTGAACTAGATGAACTTTTGAATAAATTATATGCACTTTCGACTGAAATATATGCACTTCGACTAGACTATATGCAATTTTATTGAAGTGTATGATATTTCGACTGAAGTAGATGTACTTTCATTAGACTATATGCACTTTCGACCGAACTATATGCACTTTCGACCGAACTATATGCATTTTCAGCTAAACTATATGCACTTACAACTCAACTATATGAACTTTCGACCGAACTGTATACAGTTTCTACTAGACTATATACATTTTTATTGAACTAGATGCACTTTCAGCTGTACAAAATGCATTTGTTGCACTTTTGATTGAAGTATATGCAATTTCAACTGAATTAGATGCACTTTCATTGAACGGTATGCACTTTTGATTGAACTCTATGCACTTTCGACTGAACTGATGCACTTTTGACTGAATTATTTGCAATTTCGATTGAAGTATACACTTTCCGCTTTTCAAGGTGAAAATGCCACTTTTTTGTGAAAAAATGTTTTTTGATGAAAAAAATAGCTCTCTCGTTTGAAAAAGTGGTTTATTGACAAAAAAAAAGATTTTTATAAAAAATAAATCGTGATTTTCTTTACCATTTTTTGTGAATTTTTCATTTTTTTTTATGTTTTTCTTTGGGACTTTATTATTTTTGGTTTTTTTTTTTTAGAAAAAACGCATTTTTTGTGCTTTTTATTATTTTTGGTGTTTTTTTAGAAAAACACATTTTTTGTGCTTTTTGTGATTATTTTTGAAAAATACATTTTCTTGTGATGTTTTCTTTTTTTAATATTTTTTTGTGATTATATTTAAAAAATGCATTTTTTTCCTTTTTCTAATTTTTTTTGTGATTTTTTTTTATAAAAAAACTTTTTTTGTGAATTTTTTCATTTTTTTATATTTTAAATGATTTGTTATGATTTTTTCATTTTTGTAGAATTTTGTTATAAATTAAAACTATTTTTTTGGGGTTTCTAAATAAAAAAAATATATGTAGTATGTTTTGGGGAATAACTAAAAATTATAAAAATTACAAAACATACAAGTACCAAATTGTCATTATTTTTAATTGAACAATTAAAAAGTGATATCTGTGAGGAATATAAACTTATAAATATAGATATGAAGAATATAAGTTATTATGGGCTACGTATAAGGAATTATCCCTATGTATGCTTTGTAATTATGTTATTTATCATTGAGAGTAAAACATTTAAGGACTACTCCTATGTCCTGGATATGTATTTGGTGACTGCAAGATGGTACAATTTGATTGACTATCATAATAAAAATACTGTTTTGTTTTATTTTGGGAAGGTGCAGTGTAATTTGTATATACTATATGGTAGGAGTAGGTTAGGGTCGGCACCTGACCCGTAAACATTCAATATGTATTCCGACCCGATTAATTTTGGAAGTGAAAAAAAAATTCCGATCCCGACCAGACAAAAGTCGGGACCCGACTTTTTCGGGACCCGAATTTTCGGGATTCCGTAGGGTCGGGATAGATTTATCCCGAATCTTCTCACATATTTTTTTATTTTACGACAAGGTCATTTTTTATTAACAATTTTGATTTGAGAAGTCTAAAAATATTATTAACACGAAACATAATCATAGTTTAAAAATAACATTCCTAATAAATGGAAAAAAAAATTAACATGTAATAGAAAAAATAATGTGAAATTACAAATAATAAAGTAGATAAAAAAATTGATACGTTTTTTATCAGATTTTTTTAGTATTTAGTTTTATTCACACCAGTAACAATTATCATACTAAATGAGATAAATTATCATTATAATTTTTATAATCGAAAAATAATAATCATTTATCTTCTTTTGAAGTAACAATATAAGTTTTTAATTTAAGTTTATTTTTTATTTTAATAGTTTCATATATTCAAAAGTATAAACTTATATTATACTTATCTAATTATAACTAATATATGAAATAAAATGGATTGTAACTCATATGGTAGAGTGATTATATTGTATGTTAGATGTTCAAGGTTCGATTCATTTGATATAAATTAATTTATATTTTAGTGTTGAAATAAAAATAAAAAATATGTTATATAATATAAAATATAAATTAATTTTCGAATAAGAACTCTTCTATGGGGTCGGGATTTTTTTCAGGCCTCCTAGTATATACAGTGTTCTTGGAAGATGCAATATAAGTTTTTTAACTCTAGCATCAAAAAAAATAATCAATAGAAAGTTGACTTATAATGATTAATTTAAGTTCTTTTGAACATCACGTGGTACTATTCATAATATATAAAAAGCTGCATATCCATGGGTATAACAAGATACTCCATCTCTCTTTTTAGTTTCCAATTTCAAAAGAGTTGAAAAAGTAAATATACGGAGACAAAAAAAGGAAGCAATAATCCGCTTGCTTGCAAGTTGCAACAACTAAAGAAGGATGTACAGTGAGTGTTTAGTTTTATTTTTCCGGTTGTTTATAGTAATTTATTTTAGGCTGTTTTTATTCCAGAATTGCAACAATGTTGTTAAAAGAGCAGGAATATGACAATTTTTAACGTTTAGTTTAAATAAAAAAATAGATTACATGAAGGAAAAAATGAAAGGAAACTTAAAAATCAGCCTATCTATCGAGTTATATAAAAGTGGTTACAAGTTATAACAACACAGTTTTACAATTTCTAGCTACCCCGTTTACAAGTACCAAATATTTGGAAATCTCTATCATATTCTTTTATATAGTTACGGAGTATTAATTAGTGTTTTATCTGTTTTCGTAAAGTTGTCCGAATTTATCTATATTTGAAACACTTGAAAGGACATACCAATAAGAACTACAGTTTGGGTTAATATGTTGCATTTTTTGACTTTTTTATTGCTGAAGCTAGTACAATTTATTTCTACACAATTTAATTTAATTTTAGTTGCATGTATGCGTGATAGAACTATTTGGTTGAATTATGACTTGGTATATAAATTCCAAAGGGTAAAACTCAACTTTTGGTATAGAGGATTAACATTCCATTAGGTTTAATCAAGTACAAATGCAATAAATATTGGTATGTTTAAAGGGAGAAAGATATTTCAGATAAGATAAGTAGTGTATTTGATCTATTGGACTTTTCCAAATAAAGCTTGGATTCCATTTCCATGTGCTTGATAAAGGTTATGCGGTCCAACACATTACTAGATAAAACAATTTTGTCAGCAGAAAATTTTCTGTCAAACTATAACTAAATACTGTATATGCTCCACAGGACTCTGTCGACTTATGTCCACTGCAAAAGGCATTTATAAACAATTTTTAAGTTTTTAATTCTCGTGAAATTATCTAATGAATGCAGCTCCGTCATGGGCAAGCATTACATTCCTCATACTTTGCCTAATTTCATTTGCACACGCCTCGAGAGTTATCCCAACAAAATCGAGACCGGAAGTGATTAACGCACATTTTGGGGCGGTGGCGACAGATGATGGGCGGTGTTCTAAGATAGGTCGAGACGTGTTGAAGGAGGGAGGGCACGCTGTGGATGCAGCTGTTGCATCGGCCTTGTGCATAGGGGTGGTTAGCCCTGCTTCTAGCGGCATTGGTGGTGGGGCGTTCATGATTGTTAGGTCAAATAGTGGTGAATCGCAAGCCTTCGACATGAGAGAAACCGCTCCTAAACTAGCTTCTGAGGTGCGCTACATTTCTCTTTTTTCCTTTTAATTGTTTTTGCTATTGTGACAATTGAAACTATGGTTAGAATTTAAATGATTTTTTATTCCGATCCTTGGTATGTAGCTAAAGTGGACGTGCATAATTAAATTGGCAACAGAAATGGCGAATTGCTACTGTGTTTCTAATTTAGTTACACCCACACTATAGCGACAGAATAACAACATGCCATGACATTTTCTTGTAGTAATAAAAAATTATGTACAAATGAGAATAATTTCTTGGACTCTAGTGATGTTTTCGCCGATGACTAGTTAATAACAGAGGAATTAAACTACCAGGGTACGGTTTTTGGTCGAGGTATCGAAAATTATCAGGCCGATTTTGATTACAGTAAGAATTATATGTACAGGGAATTTGGAACATAACTCGAATGCAACTCTTGGTACATGTCTGTATGTATAATGTATGTACCAGAGCACTATTGTCATGCCTGGTTATGAATAAGTAATATGTTTGAGTTTCTGAAGTTAAGGCATTATGCATCAAGAAACAAAGTTGTTTATTATACGCGTAGTTTACATAACTACGTTTTTTTATTCTGTCTGTTCATTCCAGTCTCCTGTTAGTTCTAGTTGTAGGCTTCAGATTCATTTTGCAGGTATTTCTACTACCTTTGTTAAATGTCACTTCATATGAAAGGTTTGTTACAGTCAGAAGTTCTAATTACTCCTACTAGTTAGCTAATTTTCCTTGCTTTGCTAATAATTATCAGAGATAGACCAAAAGTAGAAACTGAATTCGGAATTCCCCGTTAAAAAATCAGTATCATATTCATGTCTCACTTTATATTTCTAACCTCTGTAAATAATTTAATGAACAGAACATGTACTCCAAAAATATAGCCTTAAAAGCAAGTGGTGCCCTCTCAGTTGGAGTGCCTGGTGAGCTAGCTGGCCTATACGAAGCATGGAAACAATACGGAAAACTCCCGTGGAAAAGACTTGTAAATCCCTCGGTAATATTCGCCAGAAAAGGATTTAAAATCTCACCCTATCTTCATATGCAAATGACAAGAACAGAATCTGGGATAAAATCAGACAAGGGTTTGAGAGAAATATTTATGTCGAATGGGAAATTATTACAGTCTGGGGATATTTGTTTCAACAAAATGCTAGCGAAAACGCTTTCTGATGTTTCGAAAACTGGTATAAGTTCGTTTTATAATGGTACAATTGCAATGAAAATGGTTAGAGATGTAAAAAAGAGTGGAGGGATATTGAGCTTGAAAGATTTGCAAAGTTATCGTGTTAGAATTAGGAAACCGATTGTTACAGATGTTATGGGATTAAAAATCATTGGTATGCCTCCTCCATCTTCCGGGGGTGTTGCTATGTCGCTTGTAAGTGCCATCTCTTTGTTTATAAGATGATTTTTGAGCTTTTTTAGTATTAGTATCTTCTATTAGTTGCTGTTCTTTGTCTTCTGATTTTTTTTCTTGAAGAAAGTATTTTACTTAGATGCGTAGAGTTTTAGTTTTATATGCATTATTTCTTTTATGAATCAAAATTTTAATTTACAAATTACTCGTACTATAAATATTTGAAATTCGTCATGCATTGAGTTTCTGACCTGTGAAATTTAATTGATGTTTGAGAACAAGAGGGTATATGATGTCATTTAATTTTTTATGTTTTTTCTGAATGTTTCAGATATTGAATATTCTTGCACAATATGAATTACCGAAAGGCGACATGGGCCCACTTGGTATTCACAGAGAAATCGAGGCTTTAAAGCATGCATTTGCAGTGAGGATGAATCTCGGTGACCCTGACTTTGTAAATATCACAAATGTTGTATCTGATATGCTCTCACCCAAATTTGCAGCAAAGTTGAAAAAAACCATTTACGATAATATGACATTCAGCCCCTCCCATTATGGTGGCAGGTACATAATCTTCATTAGTGTTGCTTAAATCTAAACCTAAACCTAAGCATTTGGTTTCATCTTTCTTTGAAAATTCTAGTGATGACGAATTTCTAGAGTATAATCTCCCTTATCTCCCTTAATAATTTCAACAGATGAGAATCGATTAAGTATGAGCACAGACACCGCGGACTGTGTTCATGAAGTTCGCGACAAGGTGTTACAGGAATACATTATATATTTGTTCTTAATATTGCCTTAAAATAACCATAATACCACAAAAAGTTAACATAAATTCCAAAAATTCATTAAGTGCACATGAAGTTCTATAGAAATGTCTTTTCAGTCGGTAAATTTCAAGGAAAGTCTTTTCCAGTCGAAGTAAAAAGTGTCAGAGTGAAAGGTTTCAAAAGATAGTTCTTTCATAATATTCGAGTCTTTTTGATCAGATGGAATATTATCAACGACCACGGGACCAGCCACGTGTCGATTGTGGATAAAGAGAGAAATGCTGTTTCGATGACAAACACCGTAAATTCTTATTTTGGGGCAGAGTTCTTATCGCCCAGCACGGGAATTGTCATGAATAATGAAATGGATGATTTTTCTGTACCTTCTAAGAACCGCACAGCAAATGTTTCTCCACCTTCACCGTCTAACTTTATCCATCCAGATAAAAGGCCATTGTCTGCTATGAGCCCCACAATTGTTTTACAGGTAAGTAGGTAACAAGAATAAATTGTTTTATCTCTTGTTTATACATTTCTTAACTTGATTTTATACATAAATAACTCAATAATTTTACTGATACGTGGGGTTTTGCATCGTCAAAGGTAAAAGCCCTGAAATTCTTATTAACTTTTCGAAAGAATAAAAATTGTGTAGAGGCACAAAAAACACCAAGTTCTTTTTATGACGAGCGTTCTTAATCTGCAACTTTAGCTTTGGATGTTTTAGTCATACAATGTAGGGAGTACATTAAAAGAAAAAAGTACAGTAAGAGGTGTAAGAACAACTGCATCAGTGTAATCAAATGCATCATACTCCTCATTTTCAGGGTTTTAACCCAAATAAAAGCAATGCATCAGTTACCCTTTACATTCCCTTATATTTATATTTATTAAAATTGTCCCGAAGCTAAAGGTTTCCTTATCACTACTATTCATTAGAATAATATACTTTTCCAATCTTGCTGCTCTCATCCTCATCCATCCAGCATCATCTCTCTCTTCACAAGATCAAACTGATTCAAATCAAAAGTATGATAAAGATTACTTGGTAACCTTCTTCGTCTCATGTGTTTTTTGCATTGTTCATATAATTTCAAAAGTCAGATTTTGTTTAATTATTTCAAAAGTTAATCACGTAATTTATGATTAGAACTAATTGATGAAATTTTCAATTTTTTTATTTCGGTAATTTTGATATGAAAATTTTGATGGTCAAAATTGCATGTATTTTCGTAGGGGATATTTGTTTAGGGACGGAGAGAGTATAATAGTAATAAACTATCATGTGGTTGTAATATTATTATGATTATTAAAATATAATAAAAAAATAAAAAAAATAATGTAGGGTTATTATAAGGAAATGAATAAGGAAACTGAAATTTTGTGTAAATGTAAACGGTTCCTTAAAAGGTATAAAATGTGTTAGGTTTGAGGAAATGGTTGGGGTAGTTGATACGGGTGCTCTAACGAGTCATAAGAAGTACAACACATTTGAACACATTTTTTGTAAAGTGTAGTTAAAGTCTTTTAAGTAAATTTCATATGAGATAATTATAATTTATTACACCAACTTATTGATGGTTAACAATTTACATATCCATCTTATAGGATTAACAATTTACATACTCACATATAAGAGATCTATTAATCAACACAATTTATTTGATTTATGTTAACTTTTTAGCCGATATTTTATCATATGCGATCTTAGTTTTAACTTTAAATCATAATTGAAAGCAGTAACGTGATCACGCGTGACCAAACTTATCTTAAAAAATTAACATAAATCAACTAAAGTGTATTGATTAATAGATATTTTATAGGTGAGTATATAAATTATTAATTTTGTAAGTTGAGTATGCAAATTCTTAAACATCAATAGATTGGTATAGTAAACAATAATTTTCCCTTTTCATATATCCATTAACAGGATGGAAAATTACGAGCTGTTGTTGGCGCAAGTGGTGGAGCGTTTATAATCGCAGGAACAACAGAGGTTTTCTTGAATTATTTTGTCAAGGGTATGGATCCACTCTTGTCAGTGATGGCTCCAAGATATTATCACCAGGTTCATATTTTACAACTTTTACTTACAACTAAATATTTTTGGATTCCAAAATGTAGAAAATTGGGATCCTTATCATGGCTTGTATAAGCAACAGGTAACTTACACATTCAAGTTGCGGTTATTGTGTTTCAGAAAATCTTTTTTGTACATATGCAGCTAATTCCAAATGCTATTCAATATGAAAATTGGACAACGGTAACTGGAGACCACTTTGAACTTCCTTTAAAAACAAGGACAATCTTACAAAAGAAAGGTCATTCTCTACAAGCATTAGCTGGTGGGACTATTTGTCAACTGATTGTTGATGAAGAAGGTTTAGCTAATTCAAAATCTCCAAAACTTGTGGCAGTGAGCGACCCTAGAAAAGGTGGCATTCCAGCTGGTTACTAAAAACTTGACAATTCTTCAGTCCAAATTATTGACTAAACTGTAATTTTGGCACTCAATAAATATTGTCCCCATTTATGTGTGAAAAGTGGTTGTCTTTAATGGTTATTGCTTTTGGTTATTGCTTTTGATGGGAACAAAGAAAAATTCTCCCCAAGCCGGCCAAGATGTTGGTTTCTTGTGTTAAAAAGTTTTTGGCTGTCTTGGATTTTTTAACGTGGGCTGAAACCTATGTTAATGCGGATTTAATTTGCTCCATTTTGAACAATCACTACAAAAAAATATTCAAATAGCGACAGGATTAGTGACGGTATTTTTTGTTACGAGCTTATTAGCGACGGTTTTTGTGACGGTTTTGTGACAGTTTAGTCAATTTGCGACAGATTTGTGACAACTTTTTAAATTAGCGACAGACTTGTGACAGCTTTTGACTCTCACTAAATCAAACATTATTTTGTAGTGAATTACTTATCAAATATACATTATAATTACAAAAATATATACGATATGATTTTTTTTACACTTGTCGACAATTTTTTCCGTACAGGAAATGCTTCTAGTTGCAAAACCGTTTAGTGGTAAAAATATCCCCCTAGAACGAAACATATGGTTGTTGATTCTGAAAAAACATATTCCCGAAATTCCGAGTGCAGTTACGCATTTTCAGTTGTAACCACAGTTGCAATTGACGAATATAATGAAGTTAATAAAAAACATTGAACGCGAGACGTTTTTAAACGGAGTTCGACATAATCACCTTATCTACATTTATTGATATTGAAAAGAACAATGATAAGACTCGAGACTTACAATATCATGACCCCCTCATGTATATGCATATCTTACCGTCTCTAACTCACAACTATCAATCTCTAATGGCATCCCCCACGATCTTTTTAAGTTTGTTTATCTCTCATGTACAACGGGTGTTGTTGATCTATAATATCAGTTTATCTACCTTGTATTTAACACACGAAATACTAAAGTCTAATAGGCTTTATATATAGCATTTACAAAAGATTCTAATTTGATTATTAAGGAAAATATTTCTTTTATCTTCTTTTCTTTCTCGACTTGGATATCTTCAAATATATATTTTCTAGTTAATTAGTTTTTATGTCCTAACAAATCAGATTTTTTTTAATTCGAAATTATACAAATTTTTAATTTAATTGTCTTCAATATATCTCGAAATGATATTTCCTTCATTGATGTTTACTTACTTATAATGAGTCTTCCTTTTAAATTTTTTATTCCAATAAGAAAATATATTCAATATATTATTTCTATCATTCAGAAATGTCTTCAAATCATTTAAACTTATTTAACACGTTTTGATTCTTCTATAATATATTTGACCGAATATTACAGAATCTGTCCAGCATAGTCAGTTCCAACTGCGGTTGCAACTGAGGTTCCAACTGAATGCACAACTTGAACTTAATCGCTACACAATACATGTCTGTATATTGAGAGTTTATTATGAATATATAAAACTATATTTTTCAATATGATGACAAACAATATGTCACTAGAATTTCGGATCTAGGCCCTAACAGATTCTTGGTAGATTTTCAC
Source organism: Primula vulgaris (assembly GCA_963920805.1). Taxonomy (NCBI): domain Eukaryota; kingdom Viridiplantae; phylum Streptophyta; class Magnoliopsida; order Ericales; family Primulaceae; genus Primula; species Primula vulgaris. The sequence goes on along the minus strand of OY987216.1, from coordinate 9,024,368 downwards.
GGAAAAATCTGCGTTTTTTACATATTAGCTAACAAAGAAAACTTGGGTACTACTAATTCACAGTGTAATTTAGCCAATGCTATCTGGAAATTGCAAAAGACACTAAGAATACATAAATCTTAGTCACGACAAGTGCGATGTTGAAACTTGAAATACCCTTCCAAAATAAAAAATCACTTTAACCAAGTGTGAAATTGCATCACTTTTATTTCTTAGAAATGAACGATTGGATGATCATTCTATTGATATCTTTAAAAAAAGTCCAAATAATATATGATGCCATTTTTTACAGGACCGTGCTATCTGTATCATCGGCCTTTCTTTCGGTGTTATGTTCCAACTCATAATCCTGCACTTGTTTCTCCCATGTGCCATATCATAAGTCGCGTGTAAACCAAAAAACACATAGTAAATAAGCATCACAAATGTGCAAACCCCGAACCTTATAAAAGCGTCGGCCCTAAAGACCCCAGCAGGAACAAATTCGTCACAATAGATAGGGATGGGAGCCACGGGATGAGTGGCACGCCCCAAACCTTCGGTGCCCTCTGCTGTGGCAATAGCACAGCAATGCCAAGTGTCCCCAAGAACCATATTGGGACCGTGATGGCATAACCGACCCAACCGTCCGGATACAAACCCCAATAAGCTGAAGTACCCATTGACGAAGCAATAATAATTAACAAAAAGATTACGAGTTTTATTAGATTTTCTTTGGGTGTGACACCCCGGGCGTAGTATCTCCGGACCAGGAGGGCCACCGCCATCATCATGAATACGAATAACGTGCTTACAGATAGCAGAGATGCTAGTACGTCAAGACTTGAGAACAGTGTGATACATGAGCTAAAGACCATGATCAATAATGTAGCATTTATCGGGGTTTTTGTCTTTGGATGGACTAAAGCAAACCAAGGCGGGATCACGTGGGCTCGGGCAATATGTGTCGTATATCTTGCTTGTCCAATAGCACCGACTAGAAGAACGGTCGTCATCCCCTTGAGTGCACCGAGGGCGACTAAATACTTTGCCCACTTCATTCTGATGCTTTGGAAGGCCATAGAATAAGCCGCGTTTGGGTCTATTTTGGTGTAGTTTTGCATCATACTCAAAGACAAGGCCATTAGACAATACACAACCGTGATGATCCACATCGACCCGAGCAAACCCAAAGGGATGTCTCTCGACGGGTTTTTCGTCTCTTCTGCCATTGTGGCAATCGTATCAAACCCTCCGTATGCAAAGTACACAATCGTGGCCGCCTGGAACACCCCTTTCACTCTGTAGGGGACAAAAGGCGTCAAATTCGATGTTTCCGCATTAGCAAACCCTGCAATAATCACAAACAATATTAAGACCGTGTTTACCCCCGAGGCTACCCAGTTCAGTATCGATGTCTTCCTACTGCTAACCATGGCGATCGTCAATGCTATCACCAAGACGGCGACCGCGATCGGGTCCAGAAGGTCAAAACCGTCCTTAAGGCTCGCCACGCGTATGCGTAGCGAGTCAGGAGGACAGTTTATCAGCGTTGCGAAGTACGAGGTCCACAACCTAGAAACCGCTGCCGTCCCGATAATGCTCTCAAGGAGAATATTCCCCGCAGTGATAAATGGCGCGAAGTCTCCTAGCTCTACCCTTAGGTAGGCAAAGGAGCCTCCGGCCACAGGAATCTCGACCGCAAACTCCGTGTAGCAGAACACTGAAAGCATAGCCGAGACCCCTGAGGCCACGTAGGATAATACGATGGCGGGACCAGCGTGTTGATGAGCCTCCTGGCCCGTTAGCACGAAGATCCCTGCGCCAACCACGGACCCGAACCCAAACCAGGTCAGGTCCCACCATGTCAGGCAGCGGTTCATGTCATTCTCGCTCTGTCTGCGAAGGACGTCAGACTCAGCAGCATCTGAGGAACGGCTAAGGAAGCGGTCGGTGAAGCGATGGCGAGTCTGGGAGAGGGCGTGGCGGTACGAGAACCAGCTCTGGAAAGATTGTTCTGGGAAGAAGTCTTGCTTGCTCCATCTCCAATAACTTCTTGCTCCATCTCCAGGCCCGGTTAAGGCTCGTGTAATCGATGCACACACGCAGCTTTCCGTTCTTTTTAGTGACCACCACGGGGTTAGCGAGCCATCTAGGGTAAAAGATTTCCCTGATGGCTCCAACTATCAGAAGCTTTTGCACTTCCTCGTTTATGGCATCGGCATGCTCCGGACTAACGCGGCGCCCCTTTTGCATCACAGGCTTCGCATCCGGGTTGACGTTCAATTTATGACAGGCGAGGTCGGGACTGATACCCGGCATTTCGCATTGAGACCGCACGAAGTTGTCGAGGTATTCAAGCAGTAGCTTAACGAGATCTGAAATCTCGGGCTCGCTCAGCCTCGCGCCCACCATGAAAAAGTGGTCCTCATCGTACCCCGGAATCTGGACCTTCAGCAACCCTCCTTCTACCTTTTCTTCAGCTTCCGGACCCATCTTCTTGTTCAGTTCCCGCAGCAGCTTGGGATCCTCAGCTTCTATGTTCATAGCACTCTGGGCCGGAACCGATTTATTACCGGAGTATACGGCCATGGCACAGCTTCTCGAGACCTTTTGGTTTCCCGATATGGTCTCGACTCCATTCACAATGGGGTACTTGACCTTTTGGTGTAGAGTGGAGGAGACGCCTTCTATCTCATGAAGCCACGCGCACCCTAGTATGACGTTGTAAATGGAGGGGACGTCCACCACCGTGAACTCCATGCTCATAACCTTGGTTCCTGTCTTAACAGGCAAGGTTATGTTCCCTCTGGGCTAAACGGTCACCAAAGACAATATTCACCGACGCCCCCTAATCGACGATGATTCGTCCAACTGAGCAATGGCCCACTTGGGCCATGATAACAAGGGCGTCATAGTGGGGCAGGTCTACCCCCACTAGGTCGAAGTCAGTAAAACTTAGATCTGGCTTGGTTCCCTGCTTGCATCTCTTTCAGGCTTTCGGGCTTTCGGCGAGGCAAATGTGCTCCTTCATTATTGCCTCGCGGGCCTCGGTTCTCTCCACCCCATTTGGCTTCGGCTTCTTTGGCCCGGAATGGATAACCTGGCAAGTCATCACCGGTGGGGGGAGGTCTGGTTGCCTCTCGTCATCTCCTTCTCAGTCTCGATCGGGGTCCCTTCGGGTCTTGACGTATCTATCCATCAAGCCATCTCGGACCCATCCTTCTAGCCTTGCCTTCAGCCCATGACACTCATTGGTACTATGGCCACGGCCTCTGTGATAGTCGCAAAACTTGTCGTTGGTCCCACGGGCAGGCTCGTTCCTGAGTGGGAGAGGCCAGGAGAAGAACGGTTCGTTCTCAATTTCGCTTAGCAGGCTAGTCAACGGGAGGCAAAAGGTGGTGGAGTAAGCAGTTTTCGGATTCGAAGGGTCGGTCCGACGGGCCTCTTCTCTTCTTCTTTTGGGGGCCGGTTGCGGATTCCTCCCCGTTCGGGGACGTTCCATTCTTTCGCTTATGGGCCGGTTTCTTCGGAGGCTCATTGCGACGGACCTATCACTCTGTTGGTCGATGATGGCCACTGAACGTGATGCCCCAGCAGACCTCGTGTCCTTCTCTATGTCAATATGCTGCTTTATGAGGGACCTGAGCTGAGGGACGGAGCTGGGAGGGGTCGCTATCATCTCGTTACGGATCCTGCTGCCCACGACCATATTTTGTCTAAAGGCAGCTATGGCAGTGGAATCGGGGGCAGTCCGCGCACTCCGCATGTTTCAGCCAGAACCGATTATCGTAGTTCTCGAGGGTCTCTTTGGTTTGGACCCTCACTTGATAGAGTTGCTCCGGCTGAGTAACCCTCTCCTTCAAGTTTATGAACCGATGAGCAAAGTCGTAGGCTAGATCGTCCCAACAATGGACGGAGTTGGCGGGCAGGGACTGGAACCATTTACTAGCAAGCCTTCCCAGGCTGGCGGGAAAGCACCTACACATTAATTGGTCGAGGTGGGACCAATGGTTCATTTGGTATCGATAGTGGTGAAAATGTGCCTCCGGATCAGAGTCTGCGTTGAAGGTCTGGAGGACAGGGGCGATGAAATTTATGGGGGGAGCGCTATACTCAATTTCGTCCGAGAACGGGGTACTTCGGGTCGAAGCCACGAACTTCAGTGCTGCCTTGCCGGCTGCGTCGTGTCGTCCACGGCGTCCACGCCTTCGCGTCCGGGGAGACCTGTCAGTCCGGGCATGACTCGATTCCGGTTGAGAGTTTCGGCCGTCCTCATGCCTACGGAGTCGGGAAGGTATACTCCGCTCGTCGGTTTGACGGGAATTCCCTTCGTGGGAGTGCTCCGACTCCTCACCCCCAGTTGGCTCTCTGGGAGTTTCTAGGGGGGGTCGTCGGTGGGGTCCCAGCCGGGACATCACGCTCTTAGTGGGTCTGAGGACCGGTTCGCCTTGGCTTGCGCCTTGGAGAACGGGTTCGGGCTCTAGTTCCATCAGCGTGGCTATCAATGCCTTCTGGGCCGCAAACGCGACGAGTTCCTTTTGGTGGATATCGAGCATCATTTCAGTCAGCTCAGCTCGTGTTTGGGGTGTCGCAGCTATTACCGTTAAGGGGACGGGACCACTCTTAGACGCGGTTCTCGGGGTCTCATTAAAAGAGAACGGGAGTGGGTCGGGACGACGGAGTATCGAAGCGGTTGTTGCCAGACATGTTTTCTTCGAGGACGTAGAGTCAGAGCTAACGCGTTCTTCACAATTTCCCACAGACGGCACCAATTGGCGAGCCTGATTTTCTTCCCAAGCTCGGCTTAATCAATTCGCGTTGGCTCCGATCTTCCGAGGCGTCCGAAGTGGATATGTCTCCTTTAATGACGAGGTGTTCTTCTATCCTGCACAAGAAACGAACAGGGGTCCGGGGTTGGTACCAGGTTTTCCCTCTCCAACGATCAAGTCAGTATCGGTATAGACTGAAGGTAGGAATATAGTTAAGGGTGAGGGATCGGGCCGGTTACGAGTCGTGGTGTCAGGTGTCACGATTGGAATTCTAGTGGTCCGGGTTGTTTAAGCTTTATCTCTCCTCTCTGTCTTTTTCTGTGCGTCCCCCTCTAATTGGTATTAGTGGGGGTATTTATAGTGTGATCAGAGGTGTATTAGCCCTTGGATCACTGCACTGTTTAATGTTGATCCAACGGCTTCAGGTCATTTATGACTCTGACAAGGGTACTGTCCTTTCCCGGGGCCCACAGGGGCTGGTCTGTGATTGGGCCACGTCGATGAAACACGTAAAGGGTCCCCCAAGGGAGCAGCAGCATTAATTGGGGAAGTGTACTTAACAAGCTTCTTGAGGCCGGCCCAGACACAGCCCGGTATCTATAGATCCGGGGTGATATGTCACTCAAGGTAGACAGCCCCGGATAGCTTACGGTTGCGGTGATACTGGGCCGGACGAGGGGGTGTCGACATTCCCTCGCCAACAGCTCCCTGTCCGGAGTCGCCGTTATGGACGAGGTTGACAAGGATCCTTAAGTTGTTACGGGGGATCCGGTCATTCTGTTCTCATGTTTAGCGGTGCGGAGATGCCTATGTATGGCTCGTCTCGTGACACGCGTTTCTGGTATTTATGCTTTCTCTACACGTGGAACGCGCATGGGGTGCAGTTATGGGGCACCGGCCCTGTCTTTTCGATTCTATCAATGCCATTAATGCTAAAACGGCTGATGGATGACACTTGGCAGATGACCTATGTCTGTTGTACACGTGGAATACGTCAATTGAGTGGCAGCGGTTATTTGTGTGAGTTCGTGTATTGAACCGTCGCTGTCTTTTCACCTTCTGGTAAATGTCTTTTCATCTTCTGGTTGGGATCTATAAATACCCTCAGTGAAATTTCATTTTCACTTTCCCACTCTCTTTCTAAAATTTTCTCTGCAACTCACTTTCTCTCGCTTCCTTCCCACACTTAACAAATTCACAAATATCGAACCGCAATGGTTATTCACGGAGCTGGAAAAGGCCCGATGGTTGCCCCGAAACCACGACTCCTGGATGTAATGACCCATGCTCTCCCTTTCCGGGCCATGGTGCTACACCCGGCACTTACTGTGGATGTTAATGATAACAGTATCATGGTCAGGCTGCATGGGTCCGACCTAGACGAGTTTCGTCAACTCTGCGGGATAGGCGAGGAATTTCAACTTCGAACTTGTGCCTCCTCGGACGAGGTGAACGGGATAGTGGCTAATCCCAGAAACATGGTAACACTCTCCCTCTCGACTCTTATGTTCGGGGGTACTGACCTCCCCATCCCGGAGCTGCTGGCAGAGTTATGCGCCTGGACGCAAACTCTCCCATGCCAGTGGCCACTGCAGGCGCACCGTATCTGCGTCGGGATGGAGGCCCTAAATGTTCTGTTGGGCCCGGACCTTCCGGAACCATTGGGGTTTAGGGAGCTCTTGGCCTGCTATGAATTTCTGCAGACCGAGCCAAGCTCCCAATCCAAGAGCAGGCAACCCTACCTGAGGTGCCGGGCTCATAATCAGCTGATCACGGGTAACTCCGATTCGAATCAGGGTTACACACAAGACGTGGTCGTGGTGGAGGGCTGCTAGCTCAATCGTGACGACCTAATTCTTCCGCCCAGGTCGGGGAGGGTGCTGAGCACTAAGGAAAACAAATTCACAGTGAGCTCTAAGCTTAGGGGCCTTGGTGAACCCAACATAGAGGCGTTGGAGGTGGCCCTAAACTGGTGGGGTCGAGATGGCACCGACGTGGGGGCGCGTGATGCGGAGCGCCTGCTAACCTGTGGTTCCCCCACCACATGCAAGGGGAACAGCTTTAAATGGCCCCGCAGGACCTTCTGTCCTGTGGGATACTCCAGGGAAAGGTGGGAGAAGGAGAAAGGTCTAGAGTCGACGCTCCCTCCTAAGGTGGTTGAAGAAACCGAGGCCGTAGTGGGGCCGGTGGCGAAGAAGGCGTCAAAGCCGAAGCCGACGCTGAGGACAGGCAACAAGGAGAAGGTGGCGACGGTGGCCTCCTTCGCTCCTTCATCGACCGGGGTTCACTTTGAGACCCGGTCGGACGGTACCATCCTCCACTACAGGATGGGCCGGACAGTACCCGTACCTATATAGACCAACATGGGAAACCTCTGCCAGAGGTTCTTCCCCTGAGGTCTAGGGATCCTGAGGCAGTGAGCCCTCTTCGGTTAGAGGACAGCTCTCCCGAGGTACGCCAGATCGGGCCGACTCCAGGCACATCACGGACCAGGGTAAGCCACTTCTTGTTTTCCTTAGATTCTCGTTTTTATACTTAGCTAGATTTTGCTAATTTTTCTAACTCCTTTCTTGTATGGCCTGTGTAGGTGGTCTGTTCTGACGAGGAGGATGAGGCAGATGAAGAGGCTGAGGAGGAGGTGGGATTGGATGGCGAGGAGGCGGAGGTTATAGAGCCCGCGGCTGAGGAGGAGGGGGTCGTCGGGACAAGGGACGAGGAAGCGGTCAAAGTGGCTCCCGCAGACGCTAAGGCAAAGACCTTGGAGAGGTTGGGAGGCTTGGCAGGGCAGTTGAGGCGTGAAGGAGCCGCTCGTAAAGCCGAAGCTGCCAAGAGAAAGAGGGAGGAGGCGAAGGCCCCTCGAGATCCGAAGAAGGCTCGGACCGACGAACCCGAGTCGAGGGGGAACGCAGAGTCCATCTTGGAACCTAGGGAGCCTTCCCGGCCTGTGGTCGCCGCCGAAGAGTGAGCGGTGTCATCCGCTCAGGCAAAGGGCCCGGCCTGTGCTTCGGCTTCGGGCTCAAGCTCAAGCTCAGGCCCCCCGTCACAAAGGATGCTTGTTCAGACACCGGAGGAGGTGAAGGCGGCAACTGGGGTGCGGAGCATCATGGAGGGCCACCCTTCTGCTGGCTTGCTTGCTCTGGCTGCGCTCCAGCAGTAAACCGTCGAGGCTGACCATCGCGGTCGGGACCTCGCCTCTTCCATGGCGTCGGCCATGGCCCAAATCCCACAGGTAAGTTGTTACCTTTATAGTGCCATTCTTATGTGTCTTTGTTTGTTTCTTGAATTTTTGCTAAGTATTTCTCCTCTTTTGTAGGCCTACTTAACGATGAACCAGTACGTCTATCACCAAGGTCAACTGGTGAGGTCGTGGGCTTCGAAGGGCGAGGCCAGTGCCAAGCAGGCCGAAAAAGCTCTGAAGAGGGCGAAGGAGGCCCAAGAAAGGGCAGAGAGGGCCGAGGGCCTCGTCGAGTCTTTGGAAGCTCGGAGAGCTGAATCCGCGAAGGCCGGTGCTGAGGCAGAGGAGCGTGCCCAAGCTGCGGTAATGGCTCAGAAGGAGGCTGAAGCAATTGTGGCCGATAAGGTGAAGGCTGCAGTTGAAGCCGCTGAAGCAGGGGTGGCTGAAAAAGTGAAGGCTGCGGTTCAATCCGCCGAGGCAGAGATGAGCGCCGCCTTGGAACTATCGACACAGAAAGACTTTAATTCCTTCTACGTCGATGGCTGGTCTGAGGCAGCTGCTTTCGTGAGGGCGGGACCGGATCATCCGGTGTGGAACATGGAAAACATCTTTGTTCCCGTCCCCTCTGCCCCCATTCCTGAGGTGGTCCCCTTAACCCCTCGAGCCCTCTCGGACGCCGATGCTGATGATGACGAGGGGGCACCCTAGGGCTTTCTTTTTTGTAGTTTTCGATTTAATCTTCTTTATGTACTTTTAGCTTGTAATAGCTTTTGATGAATGAAATGAAAAACAATTTTGGACTTGTCTTTATTCTTCTGTGTTTTATTTCCATTGTGTACGTGATTGTGTGCGTGCCCCCAATGAGTGGGCCGGTATGCTTCGGCGTTGGGGCACTCATTTTATATAGCTCATTTTAAACCGGGGTGTCGTATAGGCCCAGGTGTTCTGAAACACTTATAGAATTGAAATGAATTGAAAAATTCAAATAAATATAAACCGGGGTGCCGTATAGGATCGGGTGTTCTGAAACACTTGTAGAATTCAAATGAACTGGAAAATTCAAACAAATATAAACCGGGGTGCCGTATAGGCTCGGGTGTTCTGAAACACTTGTAAGATTTAAATGAACTGAAAAATCCAAATAAATATAAGCCGGGGTGCCGTATAGGCTCGGGTGTTCTGAAACACTTGTAGAGTTTAAATGAACTGAAAAATTCAAATAAATATAAACCGGGGTGCCGTATAGGCTCGGGTGTTCTGAAACACTCGTAGAATTTAAATGAACTGAAAGATTCAAATAAATATAAACCGGGGTGCCGTATAGGCTCGGGTGTTCTGAAACACTTGTAAGATTTAAATGAACTGAAAAATCCAAATAAATATAAGCCGGGGTGATTTCGAAATAACAACAGTTTTATTCATAAAGCCCTCAGGCATATTTACAGCGTATTCTTATTTACATCAAAACGCAAAGGTTGAGCCTTATTGATAGTACTTCCTTAGGTTGTTGATGTTCCAAGGTCGATCCATCGGGACGTCGTTGGGGAGGCGACCCAACAGGTAGGCCCCGTTGCCCGCCGCACCGAGGATTCGATAGGGGCCTTCCCAGTTGGGGCCTAGCTTTCCGTCGGACTGTACCCTAGTGTTGTTGTTTACTTTCCGTAGCACTAGGTCTTCGTCTTGGAAGCGTCTGGCGTTCACTCTTTTGTTATAGGAACGTCCCAACTCGTTCTTGTATTCGGCGTTACGGATGGCCGCGACTTCCCTTCGTTCTTCAGTATATTCGAGTTCGAGGCCCATCATCTTTTTGTTCAGGCCGTTCTCCACCATGTCGGTTCTGAGAGAGGGGAGTCCGATTTCTAATGAGATGACAGCTTCCATCCCGTAGGTAAGGCTATAGGGCGTTTGCTGGGTGCCCCGTCTTCTTGTCGTTCGGTAGGCCCAGAGGACGTGCTGCAGTTCATCAGCCCATCCTCCTTTGGACTCGTCTAGCCTCTTTTTTATTCCGTCGGGGACGGTCTTATTCGACACTTCAGCTTGGCCGTTGCTTTGGGGATACGAAGGGGTGGAATAATAGCTTTTGATGCGGTACTTCGCATACATCGCTTTTAACTTGGCTCCGGTGAACTGGCCCCCATTATCTGCCACTATCGAGTAGGGGATTTCGAATCTCGTAATTACATCCCTCCAGAGGAACCTGATCACCTCGGCCTCCGTTATCTTTGCTAATGCCACGGCTTCTACCCACTTCGAGAAGTAGTCGGTGACCATGAGGAGGAACTTTTTGCCTCCCGGGGCCCGAGGGAAGGGTCCGACGATGTCCATGCCCCATTGGGCAAAGGGCCAAGGCGAAGTCACGCTGCTCATCTTTTGGGCCGGGGCTCTAGGTATGGGGACGTATTTCTGGCACTTCTCACATTTGAGCACGAATGCTTTACAATCTTTTTGCATTAGGGGCCACCAATATTCGTGAGTTAAGGCAGGGTTGGCTAGCGACCTCCCCCCGGTGTGGCTCCCACACGTTTCTTCGTGAATCTCCTCTATGACCCTCACTACCATATCGGGATGGACGCAGAGCAAGTAGGGCCCGGAGAACGACCTTTTATAAAGTTGATCGCTGGGAGCCAACCAGACCCCCAGTGCTTTTCTTCTTATTTTCTCAGCCTCTTTCTTATCATCGGGGAGGTCACCGGAGCGGTAGTACTCGATTATGGGGCCCATCCATCTCGGCTCCGACGGGAGGTCAGTCACTATGTTAACCCTTGCCTTAGCTTCGATGCTAGGCGAAGGGACGTATTCTACGGTGATGACTCGCTCCTTTTTATCACTCATGGACGAGGCTAGGGTCGCTAGTGCATCGGCGTGAGTGTTCTCATTTCTGTTGATGTTGACGATTTCCCGATACTCGAAGCTTTGGAGTATTCCGGAGGTGATGGCCACGTAGTTTGCCATCCTTTCGTCCTTCGTCTGAAACTCGCCACTGATCTGGCTACTGACTAACTGGGAATCAGTGTGCACCAGTATCTTCTTGATGTCGAGGCTTCGGGCCATTTTCAGGCCTGCGATCACGGCTTCGTACTCCGCCTCGTTATTGGTGGCTCGGAAGCCAAGCTGGATTGACTTCTCGATTACATCACCCTGTGGGGATTGGAGTACCACCCCGAGGCCAGATCCCTTTTTATTGGAAGCTCCGTCGGCGTGCAAGGTCCACGTTCCTTGGGCACATTCCTCGATGCCGGGGGACGTGGTCGTTCCGGTGAATTCTGCCACAAAGTCGGCCAGGGCCTTCCCCTTGACGGACGTTCGCGGCTCATACCGGATATCGTACGCGTTCAGGTGGCAAGCCCACTTCGTCATACGCCGAGACAGGTCTCCCTTCTGGAGTATTTCCCGAATGGGCTGATCCGTATACACCACGATACTGTGTGCCGAGAAGTAATGGGCCAGTTTTCGCGATGCCATAACGAGTGCTAGGACGAGCTTTTCTAGGGGCAATATACCTAGCCTCGGCGTCGAGGAGGGTTTTGCTCACGTAATAGATTGGCCTTTGCTCCCTTCCGACCTCTTTGATGAGGACGGCGCTAACGGCTACCTCGGACACGGAAAGGTACAGGGCAAGGACGTCGCCGGTGTCCGGCTTGGCCAGAAGAGGCGCGCTTCCGAGGTAGTTCGCCAGCTCCGTGAACGCATTCCGGCATTCGTCATTCCATTCGAATTTCTTCTGAGCCTTTAGAGTCGTAAAGAATGGCTTGCATCGATCTCCGAACCAGGATATAAACCGGTTGAGGGCAGCGGCCATTCCGGCTAACTTTTGTACGTCCTTCCTCTTTTCAATGGTTCTCAAGTTCTTCAAGGCAGATATTTGGACCGGATTCGCCTCTATACCGCGATGGGTTACCATGAACCCTAGGAACTTCCCGGCACCAACTCCGAAGGCGCACTTAGAGGCGTTCAGCTTCAGGTCATGCTTTCGTATTGTTTCGAACACCTCTCTTAGGTTGGACAGGTGGTCGTCCTCCTGGGCGCTTTTTACAACCATGTCGTCGATATAGACCTCCATGCTCCGGCCTATGCTCTTAGCGAATATCTTGGTGACCATTCTCTGATACGTCGCCCCAGCGTTCTTAAGACCAAATGGCATCACCTTCTAACAGTAATTCCCCCTTGGGGTTATGAAGGCGGTTTTTTCTTGGTCAGCCTCCGACATGGGTATTTGGTGATAGCCGGAGCAGGCGTCCAGGAAGCTCATTCTGGCAGCTCCGGTGGTGGAGTCCACTATCTGATCAATTTTAGGCAAAGGGAAGGGATCCTTTGGACAGGCCCGGTTAAGGCTCGTGTAATCGATGCACACACGCAACTTTCCGTTCTTTTTAGGGACCACCACGGGGTTAGCGAACCATCTAGGGTAAAAAATTTCCCTGATGGCTCCAGCTAGCAGAAGCTTTTGCACTTCCTCGTTTATGGCATCGGCATGCTCCGGACTAACGCGGCGCCTCTTTTGCATCACAGGCTTCGCATCCGGGTTGACGTTCAATTTATGACAGGCGAGGTCGGGACTTATACCCAGCATTTCGCATGGAGACCACGCGAAGTTGTCGAGGTATTCAAGCAGTAGCTTAACGAGATCTAAAATCTCGGGCTCGCTCAGCCTCGCGCCCACCATGAAAAAGTGGTCCTCGTCGTACCCCGGAATCTGGACCTTCAGCAACCCTCCTTCTACCTTTTCTACAGCTTCCGGACCCATCTTCTTGTTCAGTTCCCGCAGCAGCTTGGGATCCTCAGCTTCTATGTTCATAGCACTCTGGGCCGGAACCGGTTTATTGCCGGAGTATACGGCCATGGCACAGCTTCTCGAGACCTTTTCGTGTCCCGATATGGTCTCGACTCCATTCACAGTGGGGTACTTGACCTTTTGGTGTAGAGTGGAGGAGACGCCTTCTATCTCATGAAGCCACGCGCGCCCTAGTATGGCGTTGTAAACGGAGGGGACGTCCACCACCGTGAACTCCATGTTCATAACCTTGGTTCCTGTCTTAACAGGAAAGGTTATGTTCCCTCTGGGCTGAACGGCCTCAGAGTTGAATCCGTACAGAGGAGGGGCGTTGGTATCTAACTGCCCCTCCGTCAGCCCCATCTTTTGGTAGAGGTCACAAAAGAGAATATTCACCGACGCCCCCTGATCGACGAGGATTCGTCCAACTGAGTAATGTCCCACTTGGGCCATGATAACAAGGGCGTCATAGTGGGGAAGGTCTACCCCCACTAGGTCGAAGTCAGTAAAGCTTAGATCTGGCTTGGTTCCCTGCTTGCTTCTCTTTCGGGGTTTCGGACTTTCGGCGAGGCAAATGCGCTCCTTCATTATTGCCTCGCGGGCCTCGGTTCTCTCCACCCCATTTGGCTTCGGCTTCTTTGGCCCGGAATGGATAACCTGGCAAGTCATCACCGATGGGGGGAGGTCTGGTTGCCTTTCGTCGTCTCCTTCTCGGACCCATCCTTCCAGCCTTGCCTTCAGCCCATGACACTCATTGGTACTATGGCCACGGCCTCTGTGATAGTCCCAAAACTTGTCGTTGGTCCCACGGGAAGGCTCGTTCCTGAGTGGGAGAGGCCAGGAGAAGAACGGTTCGTTCTCAATTTCGCTTAGCAGGCCAGTCAACGGGAGGCGAAAGGTGGTGGAGTAAGCAGTTTTCGGATTCGAAGGGTCGGTCCGACGGGCCTCTTCTCTTCTTCTTTTGGGGGCCGGTTGCGGATTCCTCCCCGTTCGGGGACGTTCCATTCTTTCGCTTATGGGCCGGTTTCTTCGGGGGCTCATTGCGACGGACCTATCACTCTGTTGGTCGATGATGGCCACTGAACGTGATGCCCCAGCAGACCTCATGTCCTTATCTATGTCAATATGCTGCTTTATGAGGGACCTGAGCTGAGGGACGGAGCTGGGAGGGGTCGCTATCATCTCGTTACGGATCTTGCTGCCCACGACCATATTTTGTCTGAAGGCAGCTATGGCGGTGGAATCGGGGCAGTCCGTGCATTCCGCGTGTTTCAGCCAGAACCGATTATCGTAGTTCTCGAGGGTCTCTTTGGTTTGGACCCTCACTTGATAGAGTTGCTCCGGCTGAGTAACCCTCTCCTTCAAGTTTATGAACCGATGAGCAAAGTCGTAGGCTAGATCGTCCCAACAATGGACGGAGTTGGCGGGCAGGGACTGGAACCATTTACTAGCAAGCCTTCCCAGGCTGGCGGGAAAGCACCTACACATTAATTGGTCGAGGTGGGACCAATGGTTCATTTGGTATCGATAGTGGTGAAGATGAGCCTCCGGATCAGAGTCTGCGTTGAAGGTCTGGAGGACAGGGGCGATGAAATTTCTGGGGGGAGCGCTATACTCAATTTCGTTCGAGAACGGGGTACTTCTGGTCGAAGCCACGATCTTCAGTGCTGCCTCGCCGGCTACATCGTGTCGTCCACGGCGTCCACGCCTCCGCGTCCGGGGAGACCTGTCAGTTCGGGCATGACTCGATTCCGGTTGAGAGTTTCGGCCGTCCTCATGCCTACGGAGTCGGGAAGGTATACTCCGCTCGTCGGTTTGACGGGAATTCCCTTCGTGGGAGTGCTCTGACTCCTCACCCCTAGTTGCCTCTCTGGGAGTTTCTAGGGGGGGTCGTCGGCGGGGTCCCAGCCGGGACATCACGCTCTTAGTGGGTCTGAGGACCGGTTCGCCTTGGCTTGCGCCTTGGAGAACGGGTTCGGGCTCTGGTTCCATCAGCGTGGCTATCAATGCCTTCTGGGCCGCAAGTGCGATGAGTTCCTTTTGGTGGATATCGAGCATCATTTCAGTCAGCTCAGCTCGTGTTCGGGGTGTCGCAGCTATTGCCGTTAAGGGGACGGGACCACTCGTAGACGCGGTTCTCGGGGTCTCATTAAAAGAGAGTGCCCTTAGCATTCCGAGGGAGTGGGTCGGGACGACGGAGTATCGAAGCGGTTGTTGCCAGACATGTTTTCTTCGAGGACGTAGAATCAGAGCTAACGCGTTCTTCACAATTTCCCACAGACGGCGCCAATTGGCGAGCCTGATTTTCTTCCCAAGCTCGGCTTAATCAATTCGCGTTGGCTCCGATCTTCCGAGGCGTCCGAAGTGGATATGTTTCCTTCAATGACGAGGTGTTCTTCTATCCTGGACAAGAAACGAACAGGGGTCTGGGGTTGGTAGCAGGTTTTTCCTCTCCAACGATCAAGTCAGTATCGGTATAGACTGAAGGTAGGAATATAGTTAAGGGTGAGGGATCGGGCCGGTTACGAGTCGTGGTGTCAGGTGTCACGATTGGAATTCTAGTGGTCCGGGTTGTTTAAGCTTTATCTCTCCTCTCTGTCTTTTTCTGTGCGTCCCCCTCTAATTGGTATTAGTGGGGTATTTATAGTGTGATCAGAGGTGTATTAGCCCTTGGATCACTGCACTGTTTAATGTTGATCCAACGGCTTCAGGTCATTTATGACTCTGACAAGGGTACTGTCCTTTCTCAGGGCCCACAGGGGCTGGTCTGTGATTGGGCCACGTCGATGAAACACATAAAGGGTCCCCCAAGGGAGCAGCAGCATTAATTGCGGAAGTGTACTTAACAAGCTTCTTGAGGCCGGCCCAGACACAACCCGGTATCTACAGATCCGGAGTGATATGTCACTCAGGGTAGACAGCCCCGGATAGCTTACGGTTACGGTGATACTGGGCCGGACGAGGGGGTGTCGACATTCCCTCACCACTAAATGAGCTCAGTGTTGAGTACTGACCAGTGCATATATACTGTGGCTATGTTTTAAATCAGATATAATCATTCCATTATAATTGTTTAAGTAAGTATCCCTCTGCTATATTGGTATTGTGTTCTATGCTTATTGTTTCGAACCAAGTTAATTTCTAGCTTTGTTTACGGTCGTATACCTCTCCAAAAGTCCAAATTCAAGTGAAAATTAACCCCTCTTTTGTATTCTAGTACTGTATGTGTATGTGTTTTGTACTAAATACAGTAACTTGAAATGAAAAATATATAAAATGTGATTAGATTAAGTTTGAGCTAGGAATTTCAAAGTACATTAAGTATATAAATTGGGTATGGCACTTCTCATTTTTTTTTCTCTTTTGTTAATCAATTCGCAATCAAGCAATTTAGTCCTAGTCTAAGCGAATTAGTTTTGTAGCTTCGTCATTTTCTTGAAAATAGGAGTGCTGCCAGTTTCGGTCCATCCTCATGGTCAGGAAATTGTGGTTTATTGAGTTTTTTTAATTATTTGCTTGGTTGTTACTAGCTAGATGGGTATTCCCAATGAGAAACTGAAACATGGTTTCCTTTAATTTTTGAAGAACCTGTATACTTTCTAAAATGTACACACCACATAATGATTATACCGTAGATTTTGCTTGCATTGTGTTTTCCAAGTACAAATTATATGGGATGTGTTTGAAAATGTTGATTACCCGAAAGCCATCCGGCAATAGAAGAAACTGGACATTCCCAGACGTTTAAATTTGTCGTTGGCTACTTTAATTGCTCGTTGCAACAACAAGTTACGCATAATTTCACGTCTAAGATCATTTAAACTTACATATCTTCTAGTCTCATTTAGACTTATTTCAACATAATGTACAAGTACACACTATGGGCAGAAGGAGCGACCTCCCAAGACTACACATTACACAACTCAGGGACACAAAATAAATAAATAAATTTTAGTTTATGTAGATATTTTATTTATGTAGATGGATCTCTAAATAAAAGTGTACACATAGATTTGTAGATCTTGTATAATTACCTACTTACATGCAATGCATGAGATAGGACTGATAGAGCAATACTTGATGCTCACATGAGTGAGCGGTTTTATATTATTGTTTATTGCTGTGACTAAAACATTAAGTTGCTAATTAAACTATTCTTTTTAAGAAAGTATTATACGTTAAATTTAGGTAAAAAAAATTAGACCGACACAATTAAAAAAAGGGTCAATTCCCAAAACATACAATGTGTTATGAAATATTATCAAAATATACAACTCAAACAAATTATTCTCAAAACATACAATTGACCCAAAATAGAAAAAATATATATATTTCTCCTCAGCTATCAAAAAATTTCTCTTTCTCCTCTCTCTCATCTCTCTTTCTAAATCATCATTTTTTTTCCACAAAATACTATTTTATTTAATGTTAAAATGACTTCTAAACCGAAAAAAATAAAATTACAACAACAAAAAAAAAAAGTCGAGATGCCGAAAAAACCCAAAAAATGCTGGAAAAACCTTTAAAAAAGTCGGGAACCCGAAAAAATCCAAAAAAATGTTAAAAAATAAAAAAACCAATAAAAATCCAAATTCACAAAAAAATGAAAAAAGTTCAAAAAAGTCGAGAATCCGAAAAAACCCAAAAAAGACTGGAAAAACCTTTTAAAAAGTCGGGAACCCGAAAAAGCCAAAAAAATGGTTAAAAAAAGTAAAAAAAAACAAAGAAAAATCCAAAATCACAAAGAGAATGAAAAAAGTTCACAAAAATCGAGAACCCGAAAAAACAAAAAAAAATGCTGAAAAAACCTTTAAAAAGTCGAAAACCCGAAAAAACTCCAAAAAAGTGGCAAAAAATAAAAATAAAACCAAGAAAAATCCAAATTCACAAAAATAAATAAAAATAAAGTTCAGAAAAGTCGAGAACCCGAAAAAGGCCCAAAAATATGGTAAAAAACAAAAAAAAAACAAGAAAATTATAAAATTATAAAATTACAAAAAAAAATGAAAAAAGTTCAAAAAAGTCGAGAATTCAAAAAACCCAAAATATGCTGAAAAAACTTTTAAAAAAGTCGGTAACCGAAAAAACCAAAAAAATTGGTAAAAAAACCCAAAAAATATCCAAAATCACAAAAAGAATGAAAAAAGTTCACAAAAGTCGAGCAGCCGAAAAAACCAAAAAAGTGCTGAAAAAAACTTTAAAAAGTCGAAAACCCGAAAAATCTCCAACAAAGTGGCAAAAAAAACCAAGAAAAATCCAAAATCACAAAAATATATAAAAATAATGTATTGTGTATGCTCGTATTAAAAAACATGTATAAATTATGTATTGTGTATGCCTGTATTAAAGAGCATGTATAAAAAGTGTATTGTGTATGAATAATAAGAAAAAAACAAAAAAATGGACAGTGTCAATAGATACATAATGTATTGTGTATGACTATATTAAAGAGCGTGTATAAACAATGTATTCTGTATGCCTGTATTAAAAAGCATATATAAAATATGTATTGTGTATGCCTGTATTAAAGAGCATGTATAAATAGTGTATTGTGTATGCCCGTATTAAAAAAACATGTATAAACTGTATATTGTGTATGTTTGTATTAAATAGCATGTATAAATAATGTTTTGTGCATGCATGTATTAAAAAATATGTATAAACTGTGTATTGTGTATGCCTGTATTAAAGAGCAGGTATAAAATATGTATTGTGTATGCATGTATTAAAGAGCATTTATAAATAGTGTATTGTGTATGTCCGTATTAAAAAACATGTATAAACTGTGTATTGTGTATATCTGTATTAAAGAGCATGCATAAATAATGTATTGTGTATGTCCGTATTAAAAAAACATGTATAAATTGTGCATTGTGTATGCCTGTATTAAATAGCATGTATAAAATATGTATTGTGTATGCCTGTATTAAAGAGCATGTATAAATAGTGTATTGTGTATGCTCGTATTAAAAAAACATGTATAAACTGTGTATTGTGTATGCCTGTATTAAAGAGCATGTATAAAAAGTGTATTGTGCATGCATGTATTAAAAAATATGTATAAAAAGTGTATTGTGTATGCCTGTATTAAAGAGCATGTATAAAATATGTATTGTGTATGCATGTATTAAAGAGCATCTATAAATAGTGTATTGTGTATGTCCGTATTAAAAAACATGTATAAACTGTGTTGTTGAACCATGGGGTTCAATAATTGATTTTGATTATAACTTTGATTATGTTTTTAATGATTTTACGATTTCTCTATTTCGATGATATAATGCTTGATTTTTCCAAAAAGAGAATTTGTAAATTGCAGAACGCCAGAAAGATAGAGCTCGGAAAAACGAAGCCACAGGTTCAAGCGGAACCAGAATCGGAGCTAAAACGAAGAAGTTATGGGCTTTCGAAGAAGACCGAAAAACTGCCAGAAGAACAGTCGACCGATCGACTGTACAAAAACGACCGATCGTTTTTGTACAGAATTCTTCCAGTGAGCAGGTCGAGAATTCGACCGATCGTTTTTCTGATAACGACCGATCGTTTTCTGAAAACGATCGATCGACTGTAGAAAACGACCGATCGTTTTCTACAGAATTCAAAAACAGCTTTTCAGCTTTTTCTGGAAAATTGCTTAAAACAGCCTCAACTGCCTCCAACGGTCACAACCCAGAAAAACAGACTTTGCTGTTATATAAACCACCTCAAATCTCTCTTTCTATACTCACCAAGCTTACCAATCAATCATCCAAATACCTCTTTCAATAAAAACCCAATTTATCACCATTTTGGTGAAAATATTCGAAAAAGAGGAAATCAAAGAAGAAAGCGACTCAAGCTCGATCAACAACCAAGACTCACCAATTAGCTTATTTAGAAGCAAATAGAATAGTGAGTGTAGTTACATTTTTGTAACAAAATTGTATCGAGTGTTTTATAAACTCATTTTTGTGAGCGAGTGATCGGGTAGAGGCTTTGTAAGCAAGTGAAGCTTAAAAGCTCTAGGTCTTTTCATTCGGGACACTCATAAAGTGTGGGGGAGCTTAATCGGTTGATTAGCTCATTAGGATTGTAATATCCGGGAAAAGAATTTTTAGTGAAATACTCGGTAGTACCGAGGAGAGGACGTAGGCGCGTTTTGCCGAACCTCTATAAATCACGGTGTCATCTTCTTCCCTTAAACTTTTATTTTCCGCAAATATTTATTCTTGCTTGCTTGCGTTTGAATTTATTAACGATTATTAACGCTTAAGCTTAGAATTGCGTAAGTTGGGGTGTTAGTTGCACTTAGGTTTTAATTAGGCGAAAATCGCCAAAACCTTATTCACCCCCCCCCCCCTCTAAGGTTAGCACGCGGGCCAACATGTGTATTGTGTCTGTCTGTATTAAAGAGCATGCATAAATAATGTATTGTGCATGCCCGTATTAAAAAAAAACATGTATAAACTGTGTATTGTGTATGCCTGTATTAAATAGAATGTATAAAATATGTATTATGTATTATTGTATTAAAAAGCATGTATAAATAGTGTATTGTCTATGCATGTATTAAAAAACATGTATAAATTGTGTATTGTGTATGTCTGTATTAAATAGCATGTACAAAAAGTGTATTGTGTATGCCTGTATTAAAGAGCATGTATAAAAAGTGTATTGTGTATGCCTGTATTTAATAGCATGTATAATTGTGTATTGTGTATGCCTGTATTAAGGAGCATGTATAAATAGTGTATTGTGTATGTCCGTATTAAAAAGCATGTATAAACTGTGTATTGTGTATGTCCGTATTAAAAAACATGTATAAATAATGTATTATGTATGCTCGTATTAAAAAAACATTTATAAACTGTGTATTGTGTATGCATGTATTAAATAGCATGTATAAAATATGTATTATGTATTACTGTATTAAAGAGCATATATAAATAGTGTATTATGTATGCATGTATTAAAAAACATGTATAAATTGTGTATTGTGTATGTCTGTATTAAAGAGCATGTACAAAAAAGTGTATTGTGTATGCCTGTATTAAAGAGCATGTATAAAAAGTGTATTGTGTATGCATGTATTTAATAGCATATATAATTGTGTATTGTGTATGACTGTATTAAACAACATGTATAAACGATATATTGTGTATGAATAACAAAAACACAAAGAAGGAGAAGTGTTAATGAATACAAAATATATTGTGTATGGATAGTGTGGAAAATAAAAGCGATAAATTCACAATTATTTAATTAATTACCAATTATGCCCCAAAAATGAGCATCGTTCCGATCGAAGAAAAACAAAATCCTAATTCATATAAAAAAAATAAAAATGAAGTTCTTGGGGGAATGAATTTTGATCGGACGGTGGAGATTGAGGTTAAAGTAGCAGTGTGGGGAAGATGCAGGGTTGGGATTTGAGGAGATGGTGACGGGATCGGAGATGGAGGGAGGTGCGGCGGAAAGTGATGGAGAGAGGATAACGAATATTGTAGTTGACATTTTTGTATGTGTATATATATATATATATATAGAGAGAGAGAGAGAGAGAGCTGTTAAAAAAATATAAATTATTTAGTATTTATAATTTTAATTAGTGGTATGTTTTGGAAATAAAGTGTTGGGTGTAATTTTTTGATAATTAGTTTTAAATAATTGTATCTTTTGTTAATTTTCTCTTTAAAGTAATTGGGACATTATTTTCTAGAGGTTGGATTAATAAACTGCAAAAAATCTGTTTAAACGCACAGACCGTATATTAAATCTACGGTCTACAGTGATTCACTGTAAACCGTAGATTTAATCTACGGTTTACAGTTAAAATCTGTAGACCGTAGATTTAATCTACGGTTTACAGTGTTTCACTGTAGACCGTAGATTTAATCTACGGTCTGTGTGTTTTCACAGATTTTTTGAAATTAAAAATTATAATTATAATTATAATAATTAAAATTAAAATACTAAATATTTTTTTCAAATTAAACATGAATTTTTTTTTTAATAAAAAAACTAAATGCCTTATTTTTAAAATTTTACATATTATAAATTACCAATATTCTAACAATCTCTCAAAATAAACACAAAATTTACACAAATCTACACAAAAAAAGTTGATTTGATAAATTTTATGTTTTTGGTTCATGTTATATTTTTGTCAAGTGTATAAGTTGATATTTATTGAATCATTAACTAAATCGTCAATTTTTGTGAAGTACCTTTGGTTTGTTTTTAACACTTGTATAACCCAATATGAAACATTAACTAAGTTGTCAATTTGGTGTCAATCGTCAATTTTCTTGAATGAAACAATCATAAATTATATAAATTTCATAAAAGAAATTAACTCAATATGCAAACATGAACTAAATTTCATAAAACAAATTTATTAAACATTTGTTTACATCATATAAATTTACAACAAATTGGAAAAAATAGTAATTTACATAAAATTAAAAATAAAAAACTGATTATGGACTTAGGTCTATAGCTTCTTCTTCATTTGCTTTTTGCTTTCCCGATTGCTTTTCCAGCGCCATATATAACTTGAAATTTGGTCGAAAAAGTTTCTTCCATGGCGCAGCTGCCTCAGTGCGTGTTTGTTCCCACCGTGCTATAATTGCTGACATTGGGAAGATCCCTTCTTCTTTAGGAATAACCTGAGCATAGTGACAACTGTTGACGAACACCATTACAGTCGGGATGTAATATGTCGTTCCCTGAGGCGGACCAGTATAAAGAGGTAAAAAAATGGCGTTCCACACGTTTACCCCTCCATTTTTATTTTGCCATAAGGACAACAATACAATTGACATATTGTAATGAGAAGCAATTAAAAAACCATAAGATGGAAATCTCATCCATTTCTCAGAAGGTGCGGGATTTGTAGGATGATAAAAATTTAAAATTGATAAAATATAATCATACCGGTAACCTTCAAAGTAAAGATTCTCAAACAGCTCATAATAAACACCTTTCATTTGCTGCAGCTCTTGAAACAACTCACATCTTACCGCATACCAATCATCTTCCCCATGTTGTTTACCCGTCGCATTTGCAAGTACCCGGAACCCACAGTTACCATCCCCACGCACATCATAAACCGTTTCGATGTAACTATGTAACATGACCCATATTTGGTCACTGTACAGGAAGGTTCGCCTATTGGGGGTGGGTTTAGGGTTTTGGTTTCGCGGCCTCCTAGTTGGGTTTACCCTTACCTCCGATGTTTCATCCGCCTTACCTTTGCCCTTGTCCCTACTAGCACCAGCACTCTGTTCCTCCACATACTCCCATCCCGACTTATCTCTCTTACTAGATTTGTCTCCTTTTCTAGGTCTCCCCCTATTTACTCTCACTTCGGGGTCACTGATGGATGTTCTGGCTGGTACGGTTATCTCTCGGAGTTGTGTTTTCATACGCCGTTTTTCAACATTAGTTTTGCTAGCATAAACACTTTTAAACTCTTCTAGATCACCCTCTACCCCATAATCATCGGTGTTCCCATTATCATCAATTACGTCTAATTTTTTCCAGAATGGATGAATATATTATAGAGGAAGAGGCTTCCCGAATAAAATATGTTCACTCATAATATGATGACAAGGTAAACCGTGAGACAATTTGAAACCGCAAAAAAATTCTCATCAGCCTGGCCACTACATTTTTTGTGTTCTTGAAATAATAAATCAAAGGCATAGTGTGTGATATACGACCTAAGATTTATAAATAGAGGTGTTCGTTCAGAATGTGGAAAATAAGACTTGCATTTATCCAACTTCATCTTAATATCCTCAAACTGTTTTTCTAGAATTCTATTCACCTCTACCCAAACAGTTTCAAACGTGCCAGTATTTGTGGAAAGGGATCTTTTCAGCTTAGCATGTTGTTGTTCGGCTCGATTGCTAGTTCTGTTACCTAGATGTGTTGTATGGTTAGTATAGCATGCAACAAACTTTTCAGCATAATCATTTAAAAGCTTGTCTACATACTTAATCACAGCAGGGTACGATTTGTAAGAGGAATTGAAATAAGTTTGGTTATGATTGTACTCCTCTATCGACTCAGAATCAACCAATAAACCCCAATCATCTAGAAACGTTTGCCACTCCTCATCAGGGATCTTTTTACGGCAGTTTTTCAAAACATTTTTTGCAATATGAAAAGTGCACAAAATATGATGAGAATCGGGAAAAACAACGGTTAAAGCATTTGATAAACACAAAACATTCGTAAACTGACGCTGCTTAAATCAGGGGTTCAAACCGTACATCTATTTTACGGTTTGTACAGATTTCATACAAACCGTACATTTAATGTACGGTTTGTATGAAATCTGTACAAACCGTACATTAAATGTACGGTTTGTATGTATATTTCATAATATTTAGGGTTTAGGGGTTTAGGGTTTAGGGTTTGTAATTTAGGGTTTAGGGTTTGTAATTTAAGGTTTAGGGTTTGTAATTTAGGGTTTAGGGTTTAGGGTTTGTAATTTAGGGTTTAGGGTTTGTAATTTAGGGTTTAGGGTTTAGGATTTAGGGTTTAGGGTTTAGGGTTCAGAGTTTAGGGTTTAGGGTTTAGGGTTTGTAATTTCAGCAATATTGGTCCTATCAATTAAAATACAGAATATTTTTTACAAACATACAAATCAAATATACGAATCAAATTAAACTTAGGAATTTATAACGTAGAAATCAAACATACAAATCAAATACAAAAAACACAAATATGCATTTATTTATTTTTGTAACGACTAAATGATTTAAAGTTGGACGTAGGGAGCATCTTTCCCGCCGATGTTAATCTATCCGATGACGGCTCAGTAGACTCTTCGATTTCGTTTAGCTCCGGACGGCGTCTCTGTCGATGCTGCGATTCTGGATGCGGTGCACGCTCGTGGGATGTAAGTGTCAATCCTCGACTCCAACTGTAGTCCGCCCCAAATGATTGTCTATGATAATCGAACGGAACATCATCCTGAACGTACTCCGACCCAGCAAAAGAAGCACGACGACCATGACCGCTTGAACTCGGACCCGGACCCTGATCTGTAGTCGGGGGTCGACCTCCAGTCGTTCTTCTACCGCCGCTATGCCCGCCGCTACTAGATTCGCCTTCCCCTCTGCCTCTTTCGTCGGGACGTCGACAACTTGCCGACCTAGTGTAACTTCTTGGGTCGTAACCTAGGTCGTCATCACCATCGTTGTCATCGTCATCCTCCCCATCCGACTGTTCATCAGCTGACCCATACGGATTCATTCCCATTTCAGCGAAGTCCTTTCGTAGTAAGTCCACTTCCAATTTCATTTTCGCCCGTTTAAACGATTTGAAATTGCGGCGCAATACCGCTTTCTGAAAAAAAAAAACAATACAAAACGATTTATAAGTATTGAAATATACAAACAAAAAAATAACAATCAAATATTAATGAACTTTGATTAGTTGTTACCATTTTATTGAACAACCCCGTATGCTCCCGGAAACCGTGAGATGGCCGGGCAAGTTCAGGTGGGTTTATAAAGATGCGGGTCCTCTCTCTATACCATCTCAAGTAATCCGGTGACGTCCCCGTGCTAAATTCGCCGTTAACAAGACGGTTGTGGCGGTCATTCCACACGGCTATAAACTCTCCACAAAGTAAAGGCCAGTCGTGTTTTTGCCCAATCCCATATCTTCTATCCTTGCCGTGACCTTGTCTGGGTTTCCAAATATATGTTGGGACCCGCTGAACAAAACCGAACTGTCTCATGAACCTGTCCGCGGGGTGGAACTCAACCTTCTCATTACAAATGAGAGGCACAGAACAATGCCACATATAACGGCCCCGCGTGCAGTATTCCGGATACTGATTGAGATTCCCGTAAGGTTGCCACACTATCTGTAATCAGCAAAATTAGATTATATAAACAAGGGTTTAAAAATACTAGTAATAAATTCTGCGAACATAAGACCAATGCAAACATATACAACATATAATACGTAAGTTACATATAATACGAAAGTTAAAATTTACCTGTTCAGGCGACATATTGTCAAACTGGTCACGTATGTGGACCACATTATGTCCGTAGACATATGGAGTAAGGTTAGTTTGCCTCCAAATCTTCCATCTGTAATATACAAACAAAACCTGATAAACAATAAATATAACCGGCAGCTAAGTAAATGATAGATGACACAATAAAAAAAACACAAATCCAATACAAAAACTAAATAATATCATACCTGTAACCGAGAGGGAACCTAGGCCAGCCCTCAGGTGGCTCGATATCTTCCGGCAGCTCTTCACATGGTCTAACCGGCAGTAGTCTGGTAATCGCCCACATATCCAGAAACATCACCGCCCCGCTTACTCCGCTTGCCTTACAACGTACCAACTTGCATAGATTAGCCTCTAACCAGGCCAGAAGAGCTGATCCCCAACTATACTCAGCACATGTGTCAAAATCCTTCAGAAATGGCAGAGGCCGGAGTGGAATCTGATCACTGCTCTTATCCGAAAACACATGTGCCCCCAGTAATAATAGCATGGCAGCCCTAGACTGATATAGCAAACGCTCCTCACTAGGGTTGGGGGTTATTCACCGAATGTGTGTAACATCCAATCAAGTCTAACTGTCAAACAGTTTGTATCCACTTGATTGTCAGCCGGTCTAACACCCAACAAACTCTCCATCATATCCAACCTGCTCGCCCTGTTATCATTCCGCTCCGATCGGGTAACAGCAAGACCATCCACCCTGAGACCAAGCATAATCTCTACATCCTGTAAAGATAGCCCCAACTCTCCACCGACAAAATGGAACGTGTGCGACTCATCACGCCACCTATCAACTAAGGCTGTAAGCAAGCCTCGGTCTACGGTATAATTACCTATAGTGTGAATACCGTAAAAACCAGCCCTAATGATATTTTGAACTACCCTTTCCGACGTCGGTATCTGCCAACTATAATTATAAACCCTAATCTTATTGGCATCTCCTCTACCTGCTTCTCTTCCAGCATCCCAAGTCTGATTAGAAATGTGACCGGTCTGTCATAAAATACTCAACCTGCCTTTAATATGTGGACCTGGGTCTACCATTTCTAACTGTGATAACCAAATATAACTCAGTTAATGATAACCAAACAATGATAAAATAACCAATTTATAACCAATTAATGATAACCAAACAATGATAACTCAATTATAACCAATTAATGATAACCAAACAATGATAACTCAATGATAACCAATTAATGATAACCAAACAATGATAACTCAATTATAACCAATTAATGATAACCAAACAATGATAACTCAATGATAACCAATTAATAATAGTCAAAACAATGATAACTCAATTATAACCAAACAATGATAACTCAAATTTTTATTCATAAACCAAACAATAATAACTTAGTTTTTTAATCATAACCAAACACATTTAATGATAAACCAAACAATGATAACTCAATTTTTTAATCATAACCAAACACATTTAATGATAAACCAAACAATGATAACTCAATTTTTTAATCATAACCAAACACATTTAATCATAAACCAAACAATAATAACTCAATTTTTTAATCATAACCAAACACATTTAATCATAAACCAAACAATAATAACTCAATTTTTTAATCATAACCAAACACATTTAATCATAAACCAAACAATAATAACTCAATTTTTTAATTATAACCAAACACATTTAATCATAAACCAAACAATAATAACTCAATTTTTTAATCATAACCAAACACATTATCAACAATTATCAACAATTGAAATTAACCAAACACATAAAAATAAAACATGCAAAAATGGGACAAATATCAACAATTATTATAATTTCTATAATTAATATAAACAAACAACAAAAAATTATATATAGCTAAGTGAATTATCCATTTGCATATTTTATATATTTTTTCCTATTTTACAAATTGAAATTACAAAAAAAAAATAATGCAAAAATGGGACAAATATCAACAATTATTATAATTTCTATAATTAATATAAACAAACAACAAACAATTATATATAGCTAAGTGAATAATCAATTTGCATATTTCATATATTTTTTCCTATTTTACAAATTGAAATTACACAAAATAAATAATAAATTAGAGAATAAAATATATACCTTGAATTATGGATAAATTTGATAGATGATTTGGGGGTTTTTGTTAAGAAATTTGATAGTTTTTGTGGTTGATTGATTTGGGTGGTTTTTTGGATGAAAATTGGGGGTTTTTGAGAGAAAGAGAGAGAATGT
The DNA here is from genome assembly GCA_963920805.1 of Primula vulgaris. Taxonomy (NCBI): domain Eukaryota; kingdom Viridiplantae; phylum Streptophyta; class Magnoliopsida; order Ericales; family Primulaceae; genus Primula; species Primula vulgaris. The sequence goes on along the minus strand of OY987216.1, from coordinate 8,996,420 downwards.
AGTATAAAAAAAAATGTAAGTTTCTATTTTTCAGGGACCTGCTGTGTAATTTTTGCGCAGGGACTGACTATGTAATTTCTGAAAAGCAGGGACTGACTGTGTAATTTACAGAGAAAAGCTGCAGACCGTAGATTTAATCTACGGTTTACAGTGTTTCACTGTAAACCGTAGATTAAATCTACGGTCTGCAGCTTTTAACTGTAAACCGTAGATTAAATCTACGATCTGTACGTTTTTAAAGAATTTTTGCAGTTTAAAAATACACTTTCTATTTTCTATTTGTCCTCTTTCTGGCTTCAGACTTTTATTTTTATTTAAAAAATAATAATCTATTTGTCCCGGCCTCCAAAATTCCAAAAGCGGCCCATGATGTTATTAACAAAATGTCCTTGTCACACAATAAACATCTTTGTATTTGAAATGTCCTTGTCACAAAGTTTCAACATTTCATGAAAATCGACAATGACCTGATTTTGATGTTTATTTTGCTGATCCAATGAGCTGGGGGAACAGGTTTTTTTGGATCGTGCTCTAAAAAATATGTCGAATAAAGAATATAATAAATAAAATCTAATACAAAAATAATTAAATAAATTCTACATTTAACATAATATAAAATAAATATGAAGTTAACACAAATAGTATTGGATAATAAAATAATTTTTTTAGTAATCTTTATATGGAAAAATACAATTGTCATTTACGAAATTTGGTAATTTTAAGGTAAAAAACATAATTTTTTTTAAAAAAAAACAACTAACATGATTAGAATTCATAACCTTCCGCGACCTTAAATCCAATTTTATCACTACAGCAACAACTATTTTATTTAATTAGATGGGGCTATCAATATATATATCTAAAAAAATTAAATTACACATATAAAAAAATTAAAAATCGTCGCCTGAGGTGGCCGGGTCGCCACAGCCAGCCCAGCCACCCCTGGGTCCGCTGCCAATGAGGAAATCTGGTCAAACATAACATCCTAGTAATAAGTTAGAGGTATGCTAGAGAAAAATTTCAGTTATGTCATAGAGAAATATTCGTCAAGTAAATTATATTTCAAAGTTCAGGATAACTTTAAAAAAAAAAACAAGTTTTTGAAATAAATGAAAAGGAAAACATGATCTTTTGAACGAAACAGGCCCAACGGTAAGTACATAGTTTGTAAAAGTAATAGCGTTTAATCTCAAAAAAAAAAAACGTAATAGCGTGGCACCAAGGGATCACACTATTGAGTGTTGCCTTTGTTGTTTGTTGGGCGGAAAGCTCAAACAAATCGTAGTAACCAATAAATAATAAATAAACAACACCCAAAAGAAGTACACAAACAAACCAAAAAAGACAAGTATTTAACGTGGTCTCGTAGTATTTACGATGTGTAAACCACTAGACTAATACACGGAGAAAACGGAAAATACATTACTATAATAATTGAGAAATTACAAATGTAGTCAAACCACTGCTATTTGGTGTAAAAAATAATGAATCACAAACATTTTATTTATAACTCCTATCATAGGCACAATTCTTCATCTTAACAATGTGTGATAAACCAATTTTTATTATAACTCTAAAAAATAGCCTTATTCCTACAAATAACTAATGCGGGATAAACCCATGATACAAATATGAATTAAAACTAACTTTCAACAAATCTCCACCTTTGATTCAATTCTGCAATATCATTCCATCAACTTCAAATAGTATTCCAAATGCAAAATCCCCGAACCTCTGCAGCACCTGTCCTTTGACACTTCAAGTACGAGAGACATTGGTTAAACTCACACGTTGTATGAACTTGACCCAAAATCAACTCAACATATCACTAAAATCACATTTGATGCCCAACCGCAATTTTGTAACCTTCTCAATACTCATTCTCGTATTAGAATGACGTCAAATGATATATCGTTTCATGCAATCATCTCTCCAAAATACAAAGTCATAATACAATAGTATTTGACTCCACCGAAGAACAAACTCCTTCGCACTAACCAAGAAACCACTTGTATTTGCAAACGGAACTCGAGCCACTAACCGCATCCCTTTACCGGTGTTGAGAGATAAAACAACATTAAGATTAATTGGAGCCAAATGAATGCCTAGTACTCGATTCCTATAAGTCTGTTTACCAAATATTTTCCAAATCTCCCATAAGGTATTCGTATTGAAGTAAAACAACATGCGCAACTCCACCTCACTACTATAAGCTATCATGGCATAAGCGTATCTAATCAATCTAGACAAACCACCTCCTCGACAAGTGAGACAATACACTAAATAATCAAACATGCCCCCGTTGAACCAATGCTCCACCACAAACTGTACAAACAACCCATCGGACTTCGTCAGTATACAAACCCTTAACCAATCGTCAACAGTAACAAACCACTCGGGTTGAGCCAAGTAAGATAGCAAAACAAAACCAAGCAAATAAGCTACCACAATATCAAGTTCTACCAATTCGATATACCATTATGCTACCAAGGCTAAACAAATTGACAAACGACTAACAAATAAAGATAATACCTTCTCGAAGCAACTTATCTTTCAATTGTTCAATCCAGTTTGTCCGAAAAAACACCTTGTAGTCAAACAAGTATTCACTAGGAACCCCCAATTTCCTTTTGAAAAGCCAATTACTAATAACAACTTCTAATTCGGAGAACTCCACCAAGAATCAAGTCTGCTCCTTCATAAAGGAACTCTCTTCGTCTTCAATTTCTCTCGAAACAAATGCACCATCCCGACTCTTTTGAGTCCTTGGATATGATACAGGAATACTCATATCCACTAATTGAAGTGTACAACTAAAAAAATCAGTGAGCCTCGTAGATCTCCTAACCAAACAAGCAGGTATGCGCTTTCGAAATGAATCATCAACATGATTCTCAATGCTAGTCGAATCTACCCTTGCTACACCCCAAACCGAGTCATCACGCACACACAAACCAACTAGCTCCATCGGTAATGAAGTACCCTCAACTTGCATCCTAAGTCCATTAACTATTGTTCGTTGTCCCACATCGAACGACTCTCCAATTCACTCCAACTGCCCACGTTCCATAATAGTTTTCAATGAACTATCAACTCCAGGAAAAGAACTTGCAACTGATCTACACTCAAGATAATACAAGTTGCCTTTTCTAACTTCCCTCAAAACCGCAACGCCGTCCTTGCACACTTTAAGAACTCCACCCTCCATTGTAACTGAGTAGCCTTTAGCTTCTAAAATTTCTAAGGAGATCACATTCTTCTTCAAGTCAGGCAAAAAACGCACGTCGCCTAATACTTTGATAGTCCCATCACCTAACATCATATGAACCCTCCATATCCCCTGTATCTTACAAGTATCGCCATTACCTAACATAACGACACCACCATCTAACTCGCAAAAGTTTGAATATATTAGCTTGTAAGAACACACGTGATAGGAGCAACCAATATCCAATACCCATTCATCACAACCAATAGACACCTCCGAGCTAACCAAAACATAATCGTCCAAATCATATCCGTCGCTAGCAATATTTGCATCTTCTAACAGAGGACACTCTGATTTCCAATATCCCCTCTTATGGCAGTAAGAACACTCGTCAAGAGCGAGTTTCTTTCCCTTATCACGAGAACTATTCTTTGAACCTGAGCGGTCAATGCCTCGTTGTCGTACTCACTACCCATAACATCCATCTTCATATTTTCATTATTTACGAGTGCATTCGACACGTCTGTAAATTTTACTGAATCCTTACCATATAACAAAGTAGTGGTAAGGTGCTCATATTTTTCCGGCAATGAATTTAACAACAATAAGGCTTTATCCTCATCTCCAATCCCTATATCTAAATTTTGCAAATCAGCTAAATTTTATTGTACCTATTGAGATGCTCGTTCAAAGAGATATATTGTTCGTGCCCGAAACGGAAAATCTTCTTCTTCATGTACAGCCGATTTTCGACCATCCTCCCAATTGTAATCGGGCTCTCATACCACTTTGTTGTGCGAAATCTCAAACAAATGGTAGGAAACATAAATAATAAATAAACAACACCCAAAAGAACTACACACACGAACAAGAAAAGAAAAGAATTTAACGTGGTCTCCTAGGGGTTACAGTGTGTAAACCCCTAAACTAATCCACGGAGGAACGGGAAAATAAATTACTATAATAGTTGAAGAATTACAAATGTAGTAAACCCTCTGCTATTTGATGTAAAAAATAATGAATCACAAACATTTTATTTATAACTCCTATCATAGCCACATTCATTTATCTTACCAATGTGGGATAAACCAATCCTTATTATAACTCTAACGAAGAGGCTTATTACTACACATAACCAATGTGGAATAAACCCACAATACAAATATAAATTAAAGTCAACTTTCAACCACTTATGAAGTTTAGTTGTTTGAGAACAAATTATACTAGTTGAAGTAATCTTATGTTTTTGCTAAATGTTTTAGATATATATTGAATATGCTTGCTCAATATGAACTACCGAAAAGCGATGTGGGCCCATTCGGATTCGTAGATAAATAGGGGCTTTAAAGCATGCATCTTCAATGAGAATGAATCTCGTAGACCCTGACTTTCGTAAATATCACAAATATTGTGTCTGATATGCTTTCACTAAATTTTGCAGCATAATTGAGGAAAACCAATTTCAATCCCTCTCAATATGGTGGTATATAGGAGTATAATATTTATTGATATTTCTCAAAGCCCGATTGGGGTTATTTGGTAAATCAAGTTGGAAAAAAAAAAAACAATGATGATTTGAAATTGAAATAATAATAAACAAAAAAAGTCTTTGATCCTTTCCGGTGTTAACGGATGAAATTACCTCTACAAGATGAGAATGGATACTGAATCTCCTATACAGTATCTTCGGGATTTAATGGGCAAGACAGTATTTTTATAAAAAAATTCTCCACTCGAATAATCGCAGACAACATGAAGCAAAAGATTACATAAGGTGTAGAAACATTCTGTTTTTTGCTTATGTAGTTCTGCATAACCAACTTTTCTATATAAGCAAAAAGTAATACATGGCTTTCCAACCCAAGTAAAATATCCGTCATGGTATGATATAAGACCAAGTTTCTTTCTATTACCCCATGAAGCCACAATTTCTTGCACTCATAATCATATGGCCTGAATTAAAAACCTGAAGGGTTGTTAATAGTTTGAGAAAATACCATTTTTTTCTTAAAAGAGATGGCACTTGAAAAATTTCTTTGAAAACGTGTTTGCTTGTTCCTTTTCCAAGGTGTCGAAGCTGATAAATAGCTGAAAAGTGTAGTAGTACTTCATATATGAAAATACATTGTTTTTCACTCCTTTTCGTTTCATGCCAACTTAGGAAGCAACCCGATAAAATGAAACACAAGGAAATTACTGCACTTTTGTAGTTCCGGTTAGTTGAGAGTGTTATAATGAAACACTTAAAAGTTGTTTTCAGCAATGTTTTGCAGAAACATTAGAGGACTGTTTTTCTAAAGAAATTTGCTGTTAATACTCCATGTAAAAGGAGGAGTTTATACAGAAAGCCAATAATTGCATTTGTAGTTATTTAGAACAAGCAAGGTTCTTTCTTCTTTGTATTGTATTGTATGTTAGACTAAAAACACAACCAATGTACGAGACAGCGTATTTTCAAGATTGTCACTTAAGCGTTAGATTTTTTAGCGTAAAGAGCATAAAAATTGTATAATTTTTCGGGTGGAATGCTGTTTCACCACCGTAAATTCTTTTTTGGGGGCTCTTCTTTATCGCCCAGTCCAAGAATATTCCTGAATGAAATGGATGATTTCTCAATACCTACATAAGACAGATGAGGATATTTTCCTCCACCCCAGACAGACAAAAGGCCAAAATTATTTTACAGACAAATTTTTGATAGTTACGTTCACCTATTTTCTTTAACTTGATTTCATAAAAGTTTTAAGTAATAGTAATAATCTTATTAATTCGCTGAATTTTATGGCGTAAAAGGTACGTAAATGTAAAGAATGTATACATACAAGTATGGAAACGTAGCAAGTCATGCGAATGTAAATAATGTTAATAAAATATTTAGTGAAAATATAGTGACAAATCATTTTTGTAATGCTCAATTTTTCCACTTACAGAACGAAGTACTTAGAGCTGTACTTGGCACGACTGATGGAGCGCATAAAATAGTTGGAACAATCGAGGGTTTCTTGAACTATTTTGAAGGGAATGGATCCACTTTCCTCGATGATGTCTCCAAGATTTTATCATCAGCTTCTGTTCTACGACTTTCATATTGCATAAGACAAGTACATCACAACCCTATGTTTCATTTGTTCTCCCTCACAAGCTATACTACAAGAAAAATACTCTATGCCGACAAAAAAAATTCGTCGCTACAGCCGAAATTTCGTCGCCTAAACATTTTGCCGACAAAATTTTCGTCGCTAAATCTCCGTCGCGTATTAACTGTCGGGCCAGAACAGAGCGACGAAAATTGAATTCGTCGGCCAAGTTTCACTTTTGCCGACGAATTGGGCAACAAAAAGATGTTCGTCGCTATAGGCATACCGACGAAAAATTTCGTCGCAAGTTCACTTTTGCCGACGAATTGGGCGACAAAAAGATGTTCGTCGCTATAGTCATACCGACGAAAAATTTCGTCGCTAGATGTGAATCATAAGTTCACAAAGCATGGATTTCCCGACAAAGATTTTGTCGGCAGAAAGATATTTTAACGACGAATCTAACACTGTTTGAAAAAAGATTTGTCGGCACAAGTCTTATTATACAACATTTCATTTCGATTTTGGAAAAATAATTTATCGACGATAATTTGGTCTATCTATAATTTATTATTAAAATTAATCATTACAAAATATATTTTTCTCTAATAATTGATTAAACGAATATTTAGATCGATATTATTAAAAACAATTAATAAAATAAATTTATGTCAAAAATGCAAACACATATTTACAAAGCGAGTAATAGAAATGAATTAAATTCTAAATCATACAAACATGAAACGTCTATCATGAAGATGTACTGCTATCATCGTGCTTATCCCCTATAATTTTTTGAACCTTTCTTCTGCAAGTGTAAACCCTTGACTGTAAAAACATTTTGCTAACGCGTAGGTCATTCTTTCCGATGCATGCAGGCGTCGTTTTGTGTCTTTCCTAGTAGCTTTCTCATCGGCTAATTATCGCTTTAACTCATTGATACGAGATGATGTACCGCCTTGTGTGGTTTTAGATGACTCAGGGTCTCGATACCTTCCGAAACCCATCCCATGAATTTCCTTTTTCCAACCCTTGTACCTAGCGTCTTCATTAATATTTTTTGACCAGCATCCGCGGTAACAATAATTTTCTCAACTTTTGTACCTTCGGATATCCAACAGCCAATTCTTCGAGTAATGTTGTTGCTTGGGACATCATTTGCTCCTAAGCACACATAAAAATTAAGCATTAATAATCATCAGAAGTATAAAATGAAAGAAACTGCTCGGTGCTAAATTTATACTCATACATAATTTTTATAACCTTGAAGATATAATTTTAATGGTAGATGAAAAAATTAAGATTTATCTATACAAAGAATGAAAAAGGTTACATTAAAAAAACATAATCATGTAAAAACATACTAATCAATATTTTTTATGCTTAAAATGGATGCCCTGCCTAGATTCTGTCCCATTTACTCAAATTTATATGCCATCGAAATTCTGCAGTTAAAAGAAATACAACTTGGATAGAGCTGCAAACATGAGCGAATTTTAAGAACTGCAAAATCTAAATTGAAAAGGGACATAATCATCTAAAAAACATAAAGCATGAATGGAGCTAGAAGCCAATGAAAGGAGGCATAACTTTTTAATTTTCTATGGGAAACTCAATCTATTAAATAAATTAAGAATAAGCAACATAAGAAGGGGAGAGATCAGCAGCAAATGTGACCTGATAAATAATTGTTGCGGGTTATTGAACGCCGGCTTCATCAATATCGAAGTTCGCGTAAATATCACTTCCTTCCCAGGTACCCATTGTTTTTGTTCCAGGTTAGAACATCTGCATTTAGTTTAAAGAATCGAATAAAAATCCACATACCACAAACTATGAATTGTTGCTAATCATACATAAAAAAATATGAAAACGATATTTAAGTACATAAGAAGAAATAGGCACACAAGGAGTTTAACATGACAGTGGCGAGTTTAGCCAAAATCAGTCACCAACCCCGACTACTAACATGACAATGGTGAGTTTGAACAAAAAATTAATGAAACATAGGCAATTTCATAAAAACAAGACTACATTCCGCACTCAGTTATATGCCAGTTATTCTTACAAATAAAAGTAATGACGAGTAAACTACATCATGATTTATTCTTTTGTTTTCTATCTTTTAATCACCTATTGGTAACCGAAACAAAGCATCTTAATAAGATTTAACCATAACTACAAGTTACCAAATCCATTCTTTTAATAGTTTTACAAATACTTGCGACTACAAGAAGAGAACTAATTTTACATTACTACACCTGAAAGTTAAAAACATAGGCTTGATACAATACTATTCTAAATGTTCAATTGCATCTTATAAGAGTTGGGTTCAACGAGAATGTAACTAGGGTGAAGTGGTCCACTTACATATACTTAAAACGATAACTAAAAACTTATGTGAACTATTCTCTAATAGGTCTGCTAACGATGCTAGGAAAGTTATGAAAATTGCCACAAGAAACTACAAACTAGTAATTAACTGTGTAACTTTTATTGATGAATTCAACCATCTTATCAAAAATCTAATTGTTTCACAACTCACTAGCAGCAGATAGGTGAGGGACCTAAGTAACATGAATAATCAAACAAATGAACTAATAAAAACAATTATAGTTAGTTATATTAAGACTAAAAGACTTGACAGAAATGAAAATACATAATAAAACTTAGGCGATAAACGAAATAGTTACTAAGCTGAATGCAAAGGTCAATTTAATGATAAGAAAAACCAAAAGCAAAAAATTTTACAAACAAATTAACAGGGTTTAAGATAAAACTATAAAAGCTATTATAAATCATAAAGGTCTTAAAGTATGAATTAAGATCCAAAGCAAAGGGAAAAGAGATTACAACCAACACTGGGAGTCGTTTAGCAAGCGATGGCAATTACAACGACAATCAATAACATTAACCCATGGGAGCTGACAAAGTAGAAACCCAATTATCAAAAGATGGCAATTACAACGACAATCAATAACATTAACCCATGGGAGCTGACAAAGTAGAAACCCAATTATCAAAAGATAACCCCTGCAATTGACGCCCGAAACCGATTAAAAGGCCTAATTTAAAAGTTGTTTTCGTTATTGTAATTGAAGGTGAGTAAATGGGTGTAGAAACTAATGAGTACAATAGATATAACTACTAACCTGCCTTCTTCTACCCTAGTACCTAAATCAATTAATAAATGGAAGTTTGTGCAACTCATTTTTGAATTCGCGAAAAGCAATTGCGAATAGATATTATAACAATAACAAGGGCAACAACAATACAGTTGTGGATTGCGAATTTTTAAAGATTATCCAAGGAGCGAACCTCTGATGTTTTTCGAATAGAAGTATTGTTAACGAGCTCTAGAGGCTTATAAGTCCATCAATCAAAATTTAACAATTGACTCCATGAAAGCACTTTCAACAATCTTGACATGCGGCGGCACGCTTAATTCTAAAATTGTACACTATATTTACAACATTGATGATATGTAGTGTACAAAGTTGTATATTAATGATATTGACTCAGGGAAAAAAGGCATTTTCTGGTTGCAACTTTTAAGCACAATTGGGTTTGACAAAAATTAATTAATCGACATATGAAAGACCACAAATTGGAAAAGGAAGTAAAGCCAACTTAAACAGCCTATTCCAATCAAAACTTCCAAATTGATTTACATAATAATTGAAATCAAATTAAGAACCAAGTAGAAACCGACATCAAACATAAACGTCGTATCTCAATTGCACAAAAATACTGAACTCAATAAATTCCTATCATCAACCTGAATTTTGGTATCTAAACTACCGATAATTTTTGTTTCTTATAAAAAATACTAAAATTAAGATAATCAACCATTAGAAAACTCGAGACTGGTCTAATAAATTAAAGGGATACCAGAAAGGAGAGAGAGATACAGGGGCGATGAAACCTTAAAAAAAATGGACAATCATGTTCATGTTACTCCCCAAAATGGTATCAAAATCCCCTCTTCTAATCCGAATATCTTAGTGAAACCTGCATCGGCGAACACCTCATTTGCGGAGATTCTTTGTAAGCAAAAAGATCCAATCTTTTCTCTTAAAAAATTCTCAAAACATAGAGCTGAGGCTGCAGTTAGATTCTCACATGAAGAGGTAATCTTGCTCTTAGATCCTTACAAATACTGCCTAATTGGGAAATTTACTCATGGGAGACCTAAGATTGAGTTTATTGAAGAATTTTTGAACTCAATGGGATTAAAAGAATATTTATCAGTAGGCTTCATAGACCATAAGCATATTTTATTAAAAATTCTCCATGAGGAGAATTTTTTTCGAATATGGTTGGAAAATCTTAGTTTATTTGATCAGATCACTGAAACATCTATAATAGACTAATAGTTAAGAGAAAATACATAAAACTAACCTTTGAGATATTCAGTTGCAGAAAGAGAGAGGATTGAGGGAGAGTAATTAGTGGGAATATATGAGACGTGTGATAGGATCAGTTGCTGGGAAATTTTTTGGGATTCCCGCCTGATAAATAAAAGAAGCGGCAAAAAAAAAGCGGTAATATGTGAAAAAATACAGTATTTAGTGAGTTGGATCCGGTTCGGTACGGTTTTTGACAAACCGGAACCGAGCATATTTTTCAGTTAGATTTTTTTCGCTTTCACTAATTTTATTTTTTGGACCAAACCGAACCGTTTTGTTTCGGTCCGGTTTTGAGTTTTTTCGGTTTTTTAGTTTTTTTTCGGTTCGGTTTTATTATATGCCGAAACCGACCCGAAAAAGTTTCGGTTTTTCGGTTCATGTCGGTTTTTCCGAGTTTTCGCCCGGTCCTAGTATTTATCCGAAAACTCAAACTCATCCAAATTCCTCCCATCTTACCTTAGTATTAGAGTGGTGTTTTTAGCTTGAAATCCAAAAATTTGTGAACTTGTGTTTTGAAATTTGCTTTTATTCTATAATTATATTTTATGGTTGCTCAAAACCAGTTTTAAATGTCAAAATAATTATAAAGCGAAAATAGGGATAATAATGACTCACCTTTTTAGTCAAAAGTGTTGCATTGAGATCGTGACATAATAAGTCATATTCGTTAATTTTCTAAATGAATTAAGAATATATAACTCGTTTAGAAAACAAGAGGATATGAGAAAAGCTCATTTAATTAGAAAATTTTCAGATTCCTTAGTCAGTAAATAATACCCTTCTCTACCCCACTTTACAAGTGTTATGTGAAAACACGTGCAATTTTTACCGGTTTTGAACATGTATCTAGATTGCAGAAACCAAAAAAATTAAAATTTAAAATTTCTATACATAGTTCAAATGTTAAATTATATTATAGAATTTAAAAAAAAAATTTATTTTGACAATTTGGATATGAGTTATTTGCCGATCAAAATTGCACGTAATTTCATATAAGACTTATAATGTGGGACACATGGAGTACATATATAATTAGATTTGTATACTTATACAATAATTTTAAACCAAGTTTCAATTTTATAACGGTGAATTACATGTAACCTTTGAAATAATATTGGTTTTATAATATAATAACAAACTACTATATAGTTGTTCATATTGATTTTTATATATAAATAAGTTTACTATTTCGATATGATACTAAACCCCTAAACGTATATCCTAAACCTTTCAAATAAACATGAACATGTACATTTTTATTCGTTTCGTTTTGCTACACTACATTTTCATAATTTCTTTTTATCACTGTGAGGGTAACGACTTTCGAATGTCTCTACAATCACGGGCAGATCCAACATAGGACATAGGGGTGCGCATACTTCCCCTTCTCAATTTTTTGTCTTTAAAAATTTACGAAAATACCCCTGAGATATTTTAATATATAATTAATTATAATTGCTAAAATATACCTTTCATAATAAAAATATTGACTAACGAGTAACACTTATATAAATTCAGTTTACTATTTATAATGGTGAATGTCAACCAATTAAAATCCAACACATAATGGGAAGCCCTGATAATAACTATCATTAGACTAATCAAAAATAAAAACTTTACTGTCCCGTTTGTTTTTATTTTATTTTAGAGGACACGAGTCATTTTGTTTTACTTCAATGTTATAACGGTGATAAAATAGTTTATTTTTGTTTGATTATAATGGTTTAGAGACTTAACTTCGCAATCGAATAAACGATAATTGACTTAAATTGATTATATGTCACAAGATATTACATTATCCACTCTCATAATCTCATTAGTAATTCTCTTTGCTACATGAATTATTATAATTGAATCTCATAATAGTAGACACCATATAGCCAAATCAAATTCAATTTTTAACCTCAGACAATACCTCACCCGACGAAATATGTCTTAGGCTATTTGTCGGATTCCAATTGTTTTCTATAGGCCGACAAAAATAATTTCGTTGGTGGGAACTGACGCGACAAAAGTAATTCGTCGCTGTTTCGTCGGTTGAAGTTTATCCCACTCCACAATTTCACGCCAAGATTTTGCCCGACAAAATATTGAATTTCGTCGGCTAAAATTGATTTTACCCGACAAAGTTAAGAAATGCGTCGGCTAAAATTAATTTTGCCCGACAAACTCCTTGTTCGTCGTTAGATTTTCGTCGAATGAGACCCCATAATTTCGCGCCGAAGTTTTTCCCGACAAATTTTTAAATTCGTCGGCTTAAATCGATATTTGCCGACAAATTTTTCACCTTCATCGGCTAAAATTAATTTTACCCGACAAACACTTTGTTCGTCGGTAGATTTTTGTCGACAGAGACACCATTATTTCGCGCTAAAGTTTTGACCGACGAAGTTTTTACATTCGTCGGCTGAAATCGATTTGTGCCGACAAATTTTTGTTTCGTCGGCAAGTTTTTGTCGGCAGAGACAGTTTCTATATAATAAATTCACCCAAAAAAAAAAAACTATGCAATAAATTATTTGCGTTGTTCAATCTTGGAATGGATTTATACCTTAATTTTACCGTGATTAAGTCATATAAACCTTGGAACATGGTTGAAATCCTAAATATTTCTAGAATGTAACAAAATCTTCAATAATTGCGCTCTAATTATATACGCTAAGACCTGCTAATGTAAAGATTTACGCATGTGATTAATTTAATGCAACCATACATTTAATGTACGTACATATGTGACTATCAGTTGGGCATATGTATCTTTGACAACAGAAAAGTAGGCCATTAATCACAATCTTATACGAATTTACTTGCCATTATGAACTGTTATATAGGACCAGATTTGTGTGTGGTCCTTATAGTTGTGATTGTTGGGGCCGGGCAATACTTTGCAGCAATATTGGTTTATATTTTTAATTGTTTGCTACTTAGAGCAGTTAGCGAATATATATTTTAGGATAAAAAATGAATATAGCAAGATAAAGTAATAAGTATTTGCCAAGACCCAAGATATTTACAGATATCATGAATACCTTTGCAACTAGAAGATTGACCGACGTGTTGGGTTTTCAAAGAATTTCAAAAGATTATACTAAACTTGAATATAATGGAAGTCAATTTATTTTTATATTTCTAATGAGTGAGAGATTGTTTGTTAATGATAAAGGAAAGCAAAGTGAACCTCGTATACCTCAATTTTATTAACAGTATTCACTAATTAAAGAATAAGACGTTATTTGAATAACCTGATGCACTAGCTCCCACACAACATTTGTTAGATTTTGGTTTCATTCAAAGCAAACTTTTTTTTTCATATTGCGTATACTACTTATAATCCTGATAAGTTGCTTGCTATTATTTTTTCGGATGTTCCGAATGAGAAAAATTAGGGTCAGTTCTCACGGTTTTTATACGAAACACCAAATAAGGCCTTCTCTATTTACAATTCTTGCGACTCTTGTATGCTAATTCCAAATTCTGAATTTGAGAACTGGACTGAGGCAACTCTATATTAAACCTCCTTTAGAAACAAGAGACAGTCCTACAAAAGAATGAACATGCCCTAGAATCCTTAAGTTATGGGGCTATTTAGTTTTTTTGAACTACAAGTCCTACGTATCCTAAAATCCTTATGTTATGGGCTAGCTATCACGAGCACTTCATTTTTTTCTTCTTTTCCTGTATGGGTACGATACAATACGACAAATGAGCTGTTCAGTACGATAAATGTAGTACCGTTGACTTTTTCATTGTTTGACATCTCGATACGGCTTGGGTATGACACATGTACGGGATCGGTACGTCTCCGGTCCTTTTTCGGTACGGCTGAGAATTTTAATTTTTTTCATAAAAATTAATTAAAATATAATATTATCAATATAATAATGTGAAATTTTTATAATTAACAAGTGTGGTGAATTTAATTAAATTTGTTTAGACACTAGTTATGAAAAAATTATATTAACGTTTACTAAAATATCCATATGCAAACTTAAATTGTACTAAACTTTGTTAATTGTGTTATGGTAAGATTGTAATTTTTAAACTTAATCGTATATATAAAACTAAATAAATATTATTATTGGCCTACCCTTTCCGTACCGTATCAAAAAAAAAAATGAACTTTTGCGTTGTAGCCGTGCAAACTAGGTTATGGTGGCTATTAACACAACTCATAGTTGATGAAGAATATTTGGAATATTGGGTATTTAAAATCACCAAAATTTGTGGCAGTTAATGACCCTAGTGTTTATCAAAAAAAAAAAATGACCCTTAAATTCCAGCTGTTTACTACTAACGTATATTCCATATTATTGCAGAAACTATAAAACCAATTTTGGCACTGAGAAAGCGTAACCCCAATTGTTTTGAGAAAAATGTCTGTCCTGAAACAACCAGGTGATAATGTCAAGAGAACTAACTCAACTAATTAAGCTTCATAATTTCTCCCAAATGTGTGTCGTGTCCCCTTGTTCAGTTTAAGATAATGTTGTTATTCAGATTGGATTAGTTTAATTATCCCAAAGCTACCCCCACCCCCACCCTTACCAACACACATCCCCAACAAATGGAATAAAACTTAATTATACGTACCCAACTGTTTAATGAAAGGTTATGGAAATTAGATTAGTTAAAGGTCACATCAGCACACACCGGACAAATTGCGACGCATTAAACTCAATCATAATCCAACCCGTAAAATAAATGGCAGTACGGATTGAGTCGGATTGATAAAATTTAAATCTCAACCCAACTCAACTCAACCCGTTATAATTAAAACTTCAACCCAACTCAACTCAACCCAACCCGTAAAATAAATTGCGGGTTTGGACGGTTTGGCTTTACATTGATTCTTAAATTTGTGTTTTGGTCATTTATTTTTCATAGTTTGCATAATCAAAACTAAATTTTAAAATAAATCGAATATTTCAAAGATAAATGTAAATTAAAACCAATGAAAATGCGTTTAGAACATTCGCGAACAAGTAATAAAACTAAAATATACCAAGAATGAAATGTTGGTATCTTAAAATACATATATGTATATATATTTATAATTATATATATATTGCTAGTTAAAACGGATTTGCGCGGATTAACCCGCGGTTTATGAACCTCAACCCTAACCCAACCCGTAAAATATATAGCGGATTGGGGCGGGACGGATTGATTTTTTTTTTACACTCAACCCACCACAACCCGCCCCAATCCATGCGGGTTGAGAGTCAAAAGATGTCACAAGACTGTCGCTAATTTAAAAAGTTATCACAAATCTGTCACAAATTGACTAAATTGTCACAAAACCGTCACAAAAACCGTCGCTAATAAGTCCGTAACAAAAAATACGGTCACTAATCTCATCGGTATTTGTGTATTTTTTTGTAGTGACGGATTTACGGATTTTTTGCCCACCCCTGGGTCACACACAAAAAAAACACCTTGACGAAGAACAAATTCAGAATTGCTATAAGCCTCTTCCAAAAATATGTTAGTTATGTAATTTCCCTTTTCAGAACAATGATATTTATTAAAACAAGTAGATTTTCATTTTGAATACTTGGTACTAAAACTTATAAGTATTTGATGTGAAATGAAAAAAAAAAAAAAAAAAAAAATGAAAAATAAAAAATGAAGTTCTAAATATGCTTCTAGTTGGAAAAGATATTAGTATTGCCTGAGTTAATGTTAGCCCACAATAAAAAGATTATAAGTTGTTGATTGTTGAGTTTCATTAGTTTTTGCATAAGGAGATTCGCATGTTACTCGGAATGCAACCTTGCCAACCCGCACTATATTTAATACTAGTACTCATGTAGTTTAGCTGTAACAATAATATTGTGTTCGCATTATGTCTTATCATTTAAAAAGGCAATGCCATGGATTAAATCCAATGACTTGTCTATTGCCGGACAGTTGGTGCAGTTAATGAATCCTGTGAGTCCCGCAATTTTCATACTCCCTCCCATACCTCTAATATGAGTCTACATTACAAAAATACCTCCAATTTTAATTATAAATTTTTTCATATCTAGATTATTCAAAAATTTAATTTAAAAAGTTAATCAAATTGTTTATAGTTATAACTATACGATGTAAATTTTAGATTTTTCATTTCGATAATTTACATATGAGAAATTCGATGGTTAAAATTGCACGTATTTTCGTTGTGTACACTTATTTAGGGATGGGAGAGTAACTATTGATGAAAGAATAGAGCCTGAATTTTTATACTACAAAAAGTATTATTTCTTATTTCACGCACAAACTGTAAATTTGATCTTTGTTTTTTTTTTAATTTTAAAAAATCATAAATAAATATAAAACTAGTTATAATACTAGTTAAAAGATGAGTAAAAAAAATTCTAAAGTTGTTTTTAAAAATTTAAAATACCACTTATTTGTAGACTCAATTTCTAACTTCTCCAACCATGTTGTATTAATTTTACAATTTTTGTGGTATTTTTTTTAATAAAAAATAACAAAAAAAGTTAAAAACATTAATAAAAATCAGTAAAAACATTAAAATAACTTAGAAATTTTTTCTATTCATTTTTTAACTGGTATAACTAGTTTTAAAAGAGATAGTTTTTAATATTTTCTTCAAGAACCAAATTTGTACCAGTAACAAACTTCAATAAAACTTGGCATGGGCTTCACTTTAATAAATCATACCCAAACTCTACGGTCCATAGTCCTCTAGAATATCTCCGGCATTCAAACCACGGATGCATTTTTCTGACATCAACTTGTCTTGAATTTTTTCTTGCAGCAAAATATTGTTTTTAAATTTTTATTTTTTTAAATAATGTAATTTAACCCTAACACATTCTAAAATCCTAACACATATTAATAAATCTCAAAATAAAATCATAACACATATTAATAAACACCAAAATATAACATACAAAATTATATTTTTTAAAAAAAATAAATAAAAAAATTAATACAGCATTTTGATGCCTGAAAAAATTCAAGGCAGGCAGCAAAATCCATTCCTCAAACCACGTACTCACATAGCTAAAGAATTATCTTCGATGTTAATTAATCTTATGCAATTACTGAAAGTGAGAACCGAATGAATTGAATTAACACCTGCACATTGATTCCGGTTTTAATGAATCGGGTTTCTTGTCAAACCATATATGTGTATTTAGACTACCATGCACCTAGTCACGAGCAACCCTCAAATTATAACCCAGCCATAAACCCAAACGCCACCCTATGAAAATCATGATTTAGTAACTTTGTTTTCTTATTTCCCTTCCACTATGGAGTTATGTGAAAGAAAAAACAAACAAACAAACACTGGTTTGTGGAACTTGTGGTCAAAAGAGAAAAGAAATTAATAACTTTATTTTTTATTTTTTTATTCGATTCTTAATTAGATATCATCTTCCTATATATTTATAGTAGTTAATTTCTAATATAACACCTATCAAATTATTAAAACACTTTCTGGAATAACTTCCCAATTAAGAGCAACTCGGTCGAAAAGAGGGAAAATGAAGAAAAAAAATATACATTTAGTATATCAAACTATATTACTGTTAACGATTTGTTTACTCACCTTTTAACTTTCTCAGTTTAGATACTACACTATAAGAAACTGTCCAATTTAGGTACCACTGTCTAAATATATCACGGAATCATGTCACTTGACACCACGTGCTTGATAAACTTGAATGTGATAGGGTAATTTTTTCATTCTGCACCAAAATATATCATTTTAGAACAACATTTTCCCCAAATTTGGATTATGTACTAATTTTTGTTATGTGTGAAATTGGTTGAAATGTTTTTTTAGGATGATATATTTTGATACATAATGACAAAATTACACTCTTATTTAAACGTTTGTCAAATATCACGTGACATGATTCCGTGATTAATTTAGACAGTGATACCTAAATTGAAAATTTATTATAGTGTGGTACCCAAATTGTAAAAATTGAAAGACATGTACAAAAATCGTTAAAAGCACGTAGTTTGATTTATCAAACATATAAAACCCGTTTTTAGGGTAGTAAAAACGCATCCCGCAACTACTGCAGCACCTTGAATGTCGAAAAAATACAAAACTATTTCAGTAATTGGAGTAGTTGTCGGATGAATTTTTTCTACCCTAAAAAAACTATAGTAGCCTACCCTACTTTTATAAACCCCTAGATTTAGTTTTATGCAAATGATACAAGAGTTGTCAAAACTCTCAAAAACTATCTAATACTATGTCCTTTAAACCAACTAAGAATTGCATACATATACATACACCTATTAAAATTATACTGTTTTTTATTATTATTTTCCTTAATTCATTTTTTATAAGTTTTTTTAGTTGTATTTTTTGCTTACTGTGATTCTTTTTTTTTTCCATTTATTAGTAGTCACATTCTCAAATTTAAGATCATGATTCTTGTTAATCTAACTTATTTCGACAAACTTGAATAAATAAAATTCGGAATTCTTTTATCATACGATTTTTAATCAAAAAATGACCTTTTGAAAAATGAAAATATATGTTGGCATAAACTCATCCCGTCCCTACGGGGTCTCGGTAAACTGGGTCTTGAATTTTTTTTGGTCGGGATTAAGTTTTTTTTTCACTCCAAAAAATAATATGGTCGAAAATTAATCGAGCGGTGACATTTTTTCACTCCTAAAGGACCTATATTATGTGTTTTTTGAATTTTTAACGATGCTTATATCATTTTCTATATCTAATCATGCATCTAACGGTTTACAAAACTAGAATAAACTACACTAATTATTCTAGGATAAGAGCATCCGCATCTGATTTCTCAAAACATATTTTTTCTTAAAATTTGATGATTATGGTATAAAAAGTGACATGGATCATGAACCGTATAAATTTCCTAAATTTAAGAAAACACAAAATTCACCTCATATACGAGGAATGCATATGATTCCCTAGATTAATACTCCATCCGTTCCTAAACAAATGTCTCATACGAAAATACATACAATTTTGACCGATAATTTTTTCATATTTAGATTGCCGGAAAAAATTATTTCAAAAGTTAATCATGTAGTTTATGGTTAGAACTATATGATGAAATTTTCAATTTTTTTCATTTCGGTAATTTTGATATGAAAATTTTGATGGTAAAAATTGCATGTATTTTCGTAAGGGGTATTTGTTTAGGGACGGATGGAGTATAATGGTAATAAACTATCATGGGGTTCACATTTTTGTGGTTGTAATATTGTTATGATTATTAAAATATAATAAAAAAAATAATAATAATAATGTAGGGTTATTATAAGAAAATTAATAAGAAAACTGAAATTTTGTATAAATGTAAATGGTTTCTTAAAATGTATAAAATGTGTTAAATTTGAGGAAATGATTGGGATATGCGATAGAGATGCTCTAAGTTAGTGTATCAAAAAATACATCCCTAGTTGTGTAGTTGGCATTTAAAATCAGGAAAGAAAAATATAAAATCATTAAAAGGTCCATTTGATTTGATGATCAATCTACTCCAAGATCGTGGGACAATGTTTTACTACTGCATAAGCCAACCTACCATTGCCTGCCTTGTATTATGGTAGTAATAAGCCAACCTAGCTACCATATTAATGTGAAGACAACAATTTCAATTTATTTCGGCAAAAGCACATGCGTGTTTTTTTATTACCTTTACTTGATTTTGTAAACATCGATAACCACGCTCTTGAGTCATCTAGTAATAAATATGAAGATCTATATATTTGACAACACTTAGTCTTAGACATTTAATTACTACTCTTCTTATTTACTGTATATATTTATCTCAGTATTAACTCTACTTTCTACATTTCTTAAATTTTACCACAGATGGAGTTAACTCTGTTTTCATGCAGAATCATGTTCACGAATCTTATGCATAAAGTGTGTTAGGAAACAAAAATTAACGTTACCAGAACGTACTACAAAAAAAAATACTCAAATAGCAACGAGATTAGTGACGGTATTTTTTGTTACGAGCTTATTAGCGACGGTTTTTGTGACGGTTTTGTGACAGTTTAGTTAATTTGCGACAGATTTGTGATAGTTTTTTAAATTAACGACAGGCTTATGACAGTTTATGAATCTCATTAAATCAAACATTATTTTATTCCGGCATAGCATAGTTATTTTATAGCATAGTAGTTATGGATTAGGGAAGGTTTATGTAATTATCTACCTGAACAATGGTGGTCACAAAAGTCTGGCTTCTTTAATTTCCTCAACTGGGATTAAATTTTATTTTATATATATTGGCTTCTGAAATTAAATTTGTTAGCCACAATTGAAAGTTGAAGATGAAATTTTTGACGATAATCAAAGAGATCTATAAAAGGATGTCCAAATAGTGATGGTAAATTCTTTTTTACGAGTTTACTAGCAATGGTTTTTATGATACATTTGTGCCATATTAGTCAATTTATGACATATTTTCGAATTTGTGACAGTTTTGTAACAAATTTTTACTCTCACTAAATAAACATTATTCTATATATATATTTGTGTTATTTTTTCCTGTTTAGTGGTAGAACCGTAGAAGTTCAACAAGCCATCAACTAAAATAGTGATTATCAGATTCTGATATAATCTTAAAACTATTGTAAAACCCCAACTCAATAGTAAAATTGAATGCATGGCCAAGTTAAATAAAATGATAATTACTAACATAACAAAGCAATTAAGCTTCCTTTGTGCGCCTCATTGAACGTGATTAGTGGATCGATGTCGTGTGAAAACCATTTTTGAACATATCGTATGTATTAAATGAGATCAATTTGCACACCGATCTTGATGTGATTGATAAGATTTTGGAGTTAAAACTTGTAACATCCCGCATTTTTATAAGTGTTTTTATTTATGAATTAATTTATCCAAAAACGTTTTATTCAAAATTTTACCAAAAACCGGTCACTCAACTAATTTTTAGCCAAAAACCGAAACTCTTCCAAAAAGCTTTACTTTAAAAACCTGTTACTAATTTTACTAATAAAAAGGACCCAATAGATTTGTTTCTAAAGATTTGTTATTATTGAGTAGTATTATAGTAATTTTGATTAAAAGTTAGCTTTTAGAACTTTGGGGACCAAATAGTTCGCTTTCACAAACTATCTAAAAACAGTTTTTCTAAACCTAAAACCAGCCCACTTTTCATTCTTTAAACCTAAAAACCAGCAAAATAGAAGAGAGAAACGAGAGAAAAAGAAGAAGAAGAAAAAGAGGAAACCACCGTTAGCGGGTTCATACCAGAAGCATCTCCTCTACGCACTAAGGTAACGGGGATTATCCATTGCGACTAGACGAGGGTGTATGTTAGATTTTGGTTTTATGTTTATTATAAATTGGGGGTTTTTACCTTTTAATTAATTATGTTCTTAAATGGTTAATTGGGGTTTGGTTGTTGTATTTTTAATTCTATAAATTGAATTGTAGAATTTGAGACTTGAGACATATTTATTTCGAATTAATGAGAATATTGATGGGTTTGCGTGTTTTATGCGTTAATTATATGTTATTATGGTTGTTGATAGAATTGGATAAATTATTGTTGAATATAGATGAGTTTTAGATTGTGCATACAAGGTTGTTAAAATGCCCGAATGGAATTTTACATTATTGGAGTTGTTTGGCTAGTTGTGAATCCAGTACCTATGCTTATGTGTTATGATTAATCACGTTAATGCGATGTATGAGAATGTGTTAATTGTATGGTTTTATATTATTGGCCGAGGCCTTGTGATTTAGCTGTAGTGGCAATGATTTCTGTCTCTTTCTAATTCCGGGGACAGAAGACGGCCGAGGGGATAGGGAATGACTCGTCTTATGGACTGGGGCGAGTGGCGTGAGAGGTCCCAGTGTGCACTATATTTATTTTATTGTTAGCAATGGTCTATGTCTCTCCCTAATTCCGGGGGCATAAGACGGCCGAAGGGATAGGGAATGACTCGTCTTACGGACTGGGACGAGTGGCGTGAGAGGTCCAAGTGCGCACTATAAATCTATTTTTATGTTAGCAATGGTCTCTGTCTCTTCCTAATTCCGGGGACAGAAGACGGCCGAAGGGATAGGGAATGACCTAACTTACGGATTGGGGTAGGTGGCGTGAGAGGTCCATGTATGCTATTGATGTGTGTTGAAGTTATTTAATTTATCTCGTTGTAGGATGTTATTATATTTCTTTTTATATGTTGATTATCGTAGTTGTTGTTTGTGGGTTCTTGCATTTAAGGGATGGAGTGACGGTATTTGTGGTGCCGTTCCGTCTAGTTATGTGCGTGGGACTCACCGTTATAATTTTGTATTTCAGGTACAATTTAGGTTGAGACGTTCGGTTAGGAGCTATGGCAATACATCACATGGGCTCGGGGCTTTCATTTTCTTTTCAATTAGATATATTTTGAGCTTGTAGCCTATGGGCACTTTACATTCGTTTATTTCTTTTTATAACTTGTCAAAATTGTCTCGTCTTGTAGCCGCGTTTGGCAAACACTTTCATTTATTGACTAATTGTTCTTTTAAGCTCGCAAGTGTTTTCTTTTAAAATTTTAAATTTTGTACCAACAGGTTTCGTTTTCTTTTGTTTTAAAAGGTCATAACTCGATGTCCGTGTCTTACGGATTTTGGGGCGTGACAAAACTCCTTAAATTATAAAAGAAAGCTTTTGGTGAGAGATAAGAATGTTTTGGTATTTTATACTACATTGCCAAAATACATAACCCAATTTAGACATTCCGTGAGATAATATGCTTCATGCATGCCTACATCCATCGTGTTTTGTTACACGTTAGAAAGAAAAAGAAAAAGAAAAAGAAAAACCTATATAGTTCTCAATGACTATATTAATTAATTAGTAGTTTCTTCTTAATTTAATAGGAAGTTTAGGTGTCTAGATATTATGATAAAAGCTAATTAACGAGTGTTAATGAAAATTGAGGGAAAGTATGAAAGCAAGAAGCAAAGTTCATCAAGAAGACGCAAAACAAATGAACTAAAAAAAGTCATAAGAAATCAAAAGAAAATAAATCACATGTGGATGCTCATTGTAGCATATGTGGATGTTTAACGAATCAAAAATATTCCTTTTATAAGGACACTATTTTCATGCCTGCAACTTATTTGATGAAATGCACCATAAAGAAAAGAAAACGGAAAATACTAAAATGTGAAATAAAAAAAATAAAAATACGTTACAAAAACTGTAGTATTAAGTTCACCACACAAAATACCGTCACTATTCTCGTAGATATACGAGGATACTCTTCGTAGTGAACTTCGGCCCAAGTTCACAACAAATCAGAAGAACATAAAATAGCACATGTATGCTAAACATAGCAATGCTTTGTTTTTTGAATTTACTCCATAATAATATTGACCATTTCGTTACGAATGAAAAAGTGAGTCTTCTCACGATTTATATATATATATAAAAAGTGTACTTTTAATTATTAATATTGGCTCTTAATTTAGTGAGATCAAGTGTTTTTGGTCTTGTACATATCCCACCAAAGACTCATGAAATAAAATTATCACTTTTCAAACATCTATTAGAAAAAACTTTTATTTTTTTAGACATTCTAAAATTGAATAACTATGAATCAACTTGGTATGAAAAGCGTATATTGCTAACCAATTTTAACCAATGTAAACACACACATAAATGATTACAAAACACACACACACGCACACACATAAATATTTCCAACCACTAGTAACACGATTGTTCAATTTAAGCTATTGAAAGCACAGGAACTAATTAAATCAAGTACTATAACTTCCTTATTACTTTTTCACATTTATGGGAAGAAATGTCATTTTCATTTTTACATAACCACTTTAAATTTACACTATAAATCAACTTTAATTTTAAATTTTTATTCTAATTAGATTATGTTTCTTTCTATTTGAATATTTGTGTACCTTTCCTAATGTTCAATAATAACAAATTTAAATGAGATAGAAATAATTAGAGAAATAAATATAACGAATCAAGATCCTTCCTCAAATGAACATATTAGTAGCACGAAAGATGATTTTTTTTTTAAATTAAAATTTCTCAAAATTAGTGTAAAGTTGAAGTTAGAAGGCTTGCTCTAATACTCAACTAAACTAGCTTCCAAAAAGAACACATTACTTTGCGTAATAATATAATTATGTGCTCAAAGATTGTGCAGGTACATGCAAAAGACATTACCATTATTTAAGCAGAATACTAGCCCGTTTATATATATATAAAGTAAGCGCTTCTTGAAATACGTTTAAAACATTTTAATTGGTTTCAGTCCTTGATTCTCAGTAGAGTTTATTGGTTGTTAAAAACTGTCCAATAAGTCTCTATTGGTTGTCAACTGGCCAACAATGAGTTATTAGAGCTGCACTAGCATTTATTTCATCTATCTACACCTTAAAGTAAATTTCTTCTATATAGGTGTACTCTTGGAATTCATAAAAAAAATATACTAGAGAGATATATTTAGAAAGAGAGAAAATATGGCTTCGAAACCAGGTTTTCTCACAGATTGGCCATGGAAACCCCTTGGAAGCTTTAAGGTATTTTTCTTACTGTGTTTATGCAAATGTAATTATTCTAGATTAGTATGGCAGTGTTTTCGATATGAAGTTAATAGATTATGTCGATTATACTTGTAATATATTTCATTTAAGCGTGTGGAGTAATAACAAAAGGTTACAATGTTAAAAAAGAAAAGAAAATATGCCATGCATATACACATCGGAGCACCGTCAATCTGTTTTTTGGTATTAGATTTGAAAGAGATTTGAGTTCATTAATTAGCTTGAACTTTTGAGAAAGAACTTGTTTTTTTAAAATAACCACGTGAAGCTTTAACGATCTTTAAGGTCATTAGCAATGGGACTATCTTTAACGGTTAACTAAAAGCGGTGGCGGAGTCAGAGATTTGTGCGAGGGGGGTCATCACAATAAGTGGCGGAGCGAAAAATTTATTGTAGGAGAGACACAAATCAATAATACACCTAAAATAATCACTAAATCAAGAACAGGGTTGCCTCTATTTATTTATTTTTGGCTTGGCAAAATGAAATGTGATATGGGGAACAACATTATCAAGCTTATTTTTAAATTTCTTTTGTAAATATTGAGTTTTCAAATCGAAGAGGAAAACGATTTGGGAGATCTAATATTAGAAGTTGTTGATCAACTTCTTTTTTTCATTAAAGGGAAACGCCGGTACTATTACACTTTAAAAAAATATGACCAAGTTGAATTTTTACTAAAATTATAAAGACGAGTTATGTAATTTATCATAAGTTTGTCCTTTAATTCACCTGCTAAAAACAAGGGAAAAAAAACATTTTAGTTTCCTTGTTACCCTTTGTTTTATTTTGCAATAAATTAGTACGCTCCGTCCCTAAATAATTGTCAACTATTCCATATTTAGCTATCTCAAAATAAGTGTCCGTTTTTCTAATTTATCAATAAAAAAATGATAAAAGTACTATAATATTATCAAATATTGTAATGAATACATTTCAAAAATTGACAATAATAATTATTTAATTTAAATTAGAGTTATATTTGTAATTTTCCAATGCAATTAATAATATATGTTAATATTTATCGAAATACAAGGAGTACACTTAAAAAGGGACGAATGAACTATTACTTAGTGACATTTATGGTTAGATTAAATTATAGGGGTATGATAGTACTTCATCTCATATTTTCATGCGGGTGAAGTGACCCTGTTACACATCTAGCTCCGCCTCTGACTAAAAGTATGTCGTTATTTTTAAGGATACAAAGGGATTAGTTGTATCTTTTTTGGGGTATCTCATATTTTCATGCGGGTCAAGTGACCCTGTTACACATCTAGCTTCGCCTCTGACTAAAAGTACGTCGTTATTTTCAAAGATACAAAGGGATTAGTTGTATCTTTTTTGGGTGAGATGACATGCAATATTTTATCATTCTAAGAGCAACCGCATCAATTCCTTTATATCACTAATTTATCTTAAATACGAGGAGATTATTCTAAAATTGTACACGCATCAGTTTTCTTATTCGTTAACTTAAATATACATGAACTCAGATATCACTCAAATATAATTGATCGAGATGTTCTATTATAATTAAAATAATAATTTCTCTCTCTTACTTTTCTCTTATTCTCTCTCATTTATTTGTACTTTTCACATACAAATTAATAAAATAACAAAAAAATGAGTTGTATAGTTATAATAGAGAAATTGATAAAAAAAACTGATAATTTGTATAAAACAAAACGCTTTCTTATAAGTTGTAAAAATGTATTTTTTAAATATGAGAAAACTCTAAGTTATTTAATGTGCTTGCTCTAATAAATTAATTTGGTTTGAAAAAAATTGATAGAAGTATATTAAAATATAGTAATTTTTAGTTATGATAAGAAATTTGATAGAGAAGCTGAAAAATGTATAAAGTTAAACTGTTACCCTAAAAATATAAAAGTGATGTTAATTAATTTAAATATGAGGAAAAGTGTAAGAAAACTGTTTCAGTTGCTCTAAGAATTTTGATATTTTTTTATCATTATTTCAAGTTTCAACACATGCTTTATTTTATACAAAAGTTAGGACCATACCTAGATTACAGGGATACATAGATCTTAGGGAAGAAGTGTTCCTGACTGTGTAAAACATAGTCAGGAAAACTGTGTTTACGTCTGAACCCTCAGATAATTTGATCGGACGGTCCAGATGTAAACACAGTTTTTCTGACTGTGTTTTACACAGTCAGATACCCCTTTGCCAGATCCTACTACATTTCTTTACAACTTCTAAATGTAGGACTCTTTACAAAAATATAATCCTTTGAATTTTGTAATTAACGTGGATTTTGTAGTTAAAACGTTTACCACAAAGCATCTCGCTCATTTTCATGTTCATAAAATTGCCAATATTTCAATCCAAAATTCAGAGGATTTTTAAAATAATATAATCCAGAAGATATATAGAAAGCAAAAAGTATTAAATAGTTACAGTATATACTATATTATATTTTTGTTTATATTTTAAGACAAAATTAGGCAAAGCCACATTTCATATCTTTTTCATACCAAACCTTTACCTAAACGCTAGCAATTTATTGAAGAACGAACTAGCACACACATCCACCAACTTTTATAGAGTAATTAACTAGCATAAAAAAGCATCAGTCCTCCGTTCCTATTTTATAGTTAACTACGAAATTACGTGTAATTTTAATCGGTTTATAATTTGTATTAAAATTCTCGAAATGAATTTTTTTAAAATCTAATCATAAAATTTAACATTTTAACTATATGATCAACTTTTAAAAAAATTCATTCCGATAATTTTGATACAAGTTCTTGACCGATCAAAATTACATGTAATTTCGTAATGAATAATTAAATGAAAACGGATGGAGTAATATTTTGTCATGTCCTCCTAATTTTTTAATTACTATGTACTCTATTTAGTAGATTAGGAGATTTTTTTCAAATATGCTTTGGCTCCCCAGAAGTTACAACCCAAAGAACTTACTCACTGAGCGGGTAAAATTTTTATTTATATTTTTGTTTTAAAAAACAGAGTAAATGTAGATTGGTCCATATAAATACCAAGCAGTATTGATGACATAATATTGTTAACAGTTTTAGGATGCAAGATATTTAAAGTAGCTAAACCCTAATCATCGTGTCATGCCCGACCAAAGATATTTAAATATTTAGTTTTAGGATGCAAATTTTGTTGTCTATTTGATCTTTGTTAACAAAATTAATTACAATAAGAATTCTATAACAAATGTCGCTTCAGTTGTTCAATGCAAAATTACTTAAGGCTTCGTCTTACCAGACCCTAAAATGGACTACGTTTGAAACTGAAAGTATTTCTTCTAATAACACTCTGTTATTAAGATTTTGTTTGACTATATACAATTTATAATTGGAAATTTTTTATTGGTCTGTCTGTTTTATAAAAGAACGAAAACATAATAAATAAATAAAAAAAGATAGGCATATATGATAAAAACTGTGAAGAATAAAAAAATTACTTAATAATGTTTCTATAAAAAAAGTTACTGTACCCATCATGGGAAAACAAGATGGAAAGGTAGAACCTGTTGGAGAAGTTTAACTAAATTTAATTGTCAATAGTACTGGAGTACTATATTTTTATTGGTAGGCTACGTGGAGCACACATTTGATAAAAAAAAAAGATTAGAATTCTTAACCACATGACAATAAATATAAAATAAAATCTGAAACAATGACACGACTACTAGTAAAAGGCCAAGAAGTGGATGTTTGTTATTTTGTTTGAGAAAAGAAAATAATAGTAGTATGTAAAAGTCGTGCTAGCTTAGCTTCTAGTAATAATGGCAAATTAATTAATATGGTGTAGGGTGATTTAAGTTGTCGGTTCGAATTAATATCTACTTGCAGTTCACAAATCAAAATTACACTAATGAGATAAAGGCTAAAAATGCATAATTTTAGTTATAGATATTTCCGGATCAGTTCCTTGGTCAAGAATTAAGAAGAAATATTTTTTGAATAGCTATAGATTTTTTCAGTGATGAAACAAAAGCTGTAAAAAGAAATTTATCACTTGAGAGTTGAGACTAAATAATTTCGTGTATAATATTTAGTCCTCAATTTCTATATTACATATAAATAAAAATTACGTGTACAGTATTTATTGCCCTCTTCTTGGTAGTTGGGACTGGAAACATTGCTCCTCACCTCAGTCTCATTAGTTTCGTGGGACCAATGTCAGAACATATTAATTGGATAACTTTTTCTGATTTGACATATCGATCTACTTATTACCTTGATAAGAGAAACTATTTACTGCTTCTTGAGGTGAATTTTTAAACAATTGTAAAATGCACATATTTTTCAGCAGTTTAATAAGAAAATAAAGAAATAATGAAATTATTGTTTATAGTCAATACTCAATAGTCATAGGTGCTTGAAGCACTTTAAAGAAAAACTATATTCCTTCTATTCCGAATAGTTGGCTTAACCTATCTTATCAATTACGTACCAATAAAGCATGGGAAATATGTAAAGTTGAAAAAGTTTTTCTTTTCCATTTTAGGGAGATAGGCATATAAATCCAAAATTTGAAAATTAAATACTAGACCTTGGAAAAAAGGGAGTGAGTATTAATTTTACACATAATGCGAGAATTTTCTCCTAAAATCGAGTCCAACCACCTGATATGGCTGTACGTATGATTGGGCCATTTCTCTTTTATTACGACTTAGTAGGGGTGATTTTATTACTCATTCATTTTAAAATATTAAAATATTACGACTCTATATATTTATGTGAAATTTTGAGCTATAAATAACTCATATTTAAATTATCGAATTCGAATTTATCAAAAGTTAATCACATAGTTAAAATGTTAAACTATATGAACAAATTTTAAAAATTTATATTTAAACAATTTAAGTACAAGATATTTAACGGTAAAAATTACACATATATATATAGAGGCCCAATATTTTGAGACGGACCGAGTTGATCACAGTTTTATTAGATACACAGCCGGAAATTAGAACATGTACGGGCAATTATATAAGCATCTTATCAAATGCCAATTTATTTTAGAACTGTTGAAATTTTGCTTTTATTTGTCTTTATAAGATATTGGCTTCTAAAAGCTATGCCAATCTACAAAATAATATTTGATTTAGTGAGAGTCAAAAGCTGTCACAAGCCTGTCGTAAATTGACTAAACCGTCACAAAACCGTCACAAATTGACTAAACTGTCACAAAGCCGTCACAAAAACCGTCGTTAATAAGCTCGTAACAAAAAATACCGTCACTAATCCCGTCGCTATTTGAGTATTTTTTTTGTAGTGTTACAAGCCTGCTAATTAAAATTAAAATTTAATATTGTATAATTAAATGTCCCAAAGCTAGATCTCACTCGATCGAAAACACAAGAAAACTAAAGATAGTACAACTTTAGGATTATTATTTTTTGCCGCAATTTTTTGTGCTAATTATTGAATGTATTGATGTTTTTCAATGATAGTACGTGGTTTTGGCCCCGTTCGTGATACATAGCGTGTACTCATACACGACGAAGGATTCGAGTGAGAGAGACCTTACTAATTTACTGATTCTCCCATTTTTATTATCGAGAATGCTCCACAACCAGATATGGATCTCTCTGTCTCGCTATCGAACCGCTGAAGGAAAAAATCGAATTGTCGACAAAGCTATTGAATTCGAACAGGTTGACCGCGAAAAGGACTGGTGCGTAATTCTTTCCTGTCTCCTCTCTTTCTAATATTTATTTCTATATTAATGATAAAAAAATCTACAAGTTATAAAAAATCAAGCACTGAATTACAAAAAAAAGGGGTGGAAATAAGGATGACGCTCACATGTGCTACGACGGAACAAAAATAAAGGACATCCGCATTGCAATATTTTCTTGTGTAGATGCTCCATTTATACAAAATTCTTAATTACTTGGAAATTTCCTTAACTGAAACTATATACAGTTCGATCTCATTGTTACCTTTTTAAATTGTTAATTATTACTATATACTATACACTTCTAAGTCATTGGTGAGTTATGTACATCTCTTAGTTGTCGTGACCACTAAGTTTTGAAATACTACAGTGCAATATGGATATATAAGCTAGCTGAAAAAAATTAATTGTTCTTAATTAAAGCTCACAGAAATTGTTTTGTGAGTCCAAAATGTAACATGCTTCACGATTTGACTCGATATTAGTAGTAGAGGTTCCATAGTGCAAATTAGCAAGCACCTGGTTTTGACCTCTACGTAATTAGAGTCTCGATATCCGCAATAATCGTATACTTTCATTTAGCAATTCGTAGGGTATAGAAACGATTAGTCCATAAATAGAAAATACAGATTTGTTGTTATTAGTCTAAACACAATACTATACTTAATTTCAGAAGAAAAAAAACTTGTTAGTACAATATACCCAAGTCGTCTTCATTCGTAGCCTAACATCTTAGTTTTGCAATAAATATTTCAGAAGCTAAAGCTACATCTTAGTTTTGTAATAAATATTTCCGAAGCTAAAGCTACGTGTGTTTAACTTCTTCTTAAACGAATTTAAATTTGGATATATTGAAAAAATACAATGTAGAGTCATATGACAAATATCTCTTCCTTTTAAAAAAAATTATTATCACATTTAAAACTTGGGCGGAATAAAGTAAAAACAGGCGGGTTGGTGTAGTTACTACTCCTTTCATTTCAAAATAATTGAACTTTTTCAAAACCGTGTTATTAAAAAATTTAAAACAATTTCGGTAAATACTAAAAAAAAAAACATTAAAAATTCAAAATTTTTAAACAAAAACTACTTTTTAATTAAAATGCGAGTTTTGAGTATAAATTTGTTATGTTTAAACTAACAAAAAGTTTTTTTTTTAAATAAAAAAGAAAAAATTTACTAAAAAATGAAAACGAACACTAATTTTGGGACATCCTAAAAAGTAATAAATAACCCAACTCAAGAGAGTTGAAGCTGCCAAATTTTGCCGAAATTTTCCAAAAATACACTCACTCTAATAATATAATTACTTTTAAATGTCATCATTCAATTCAAATATATAAATAACTTAAATACATATTATTTTCTACACATTTATAATCCAAACAAAATCACCATGTGTATTATTTTTATAAGTAAAAAATTATATTAGTTTTTACATACCATTGTTAATTATTATATTTATTTTTTCGATATTAGTAATTTTTTAAGAAAACATCAACTTTATCAGTCGAAATCGAATTTATGTTATTACGTATCGCACACGAAACGTATGCCCACGATTACTAGTATTTAAATAGGTGGAAGACGTTATTCATATAGACTATGCCTTTATCTAGCTTTTTTTTTTTTAGTTACATCTACTACTCGTGTGTTTACCTATTTGGCTATTTCTCTCTCTCTCTCTTTTTGTTTTTTTTAAATAAATGGAGTAAAAAACAAAATGGTTATAATGCAACTAAGACCTATATTGGACAATGGATAAAATATGAGTTGTGTAAAAGTAAAAAAAGATAATTTAACTCAAACTTGAAATTAAGGTTGATCTAGGACTTAATTACAAAACTTAGATGAAATACAAAGTTCATGAGGGACTTTTGCAAATCAATCATAGTTGTTATATGGAGTCCGTATAGTTTTGGTTGCTACATATTGGTCCTCATTGTGAAAATATATTACATGATAGTCCCTCCTCTTGACTAAAAGTATGGTTTTCCATAAATTCAGATAGATTGGTGGGTTATCCATATGTAACACGATCTTTCAAAGTAAATATTTTCTTTAGTGAAATAGCTAATAAGAAGCAGGTGATGATCAAATGATAATAATTATATATATTATATTGTTGTCATGTTGTGGGATTGAAGGGATGACCAAATATTGTTCAATGGGATACTATTCTATCTGGCAAACTTGACGGTAAAGGGGGCGGGGCATTTTCCTATTTGGAGAGCCGATGGTTTGATCATAACCGCATTACTTCATACCGGACCTGTCGAGTTCCTTTATTATTGGCTCCACAGAGCATTGCACCACCATTTCTTGTACTCTCGCTATCACTCTCACCACCACTCCTCTATCGTCACCGAACCCATTACATGTGAGCCCCCTTATTCATATTTTAAAATTTAAATGCACAATTAGTTGTTTCATGGAAATTCTATTATAATAAAATTGAGACTTTATGTAGGATGTAGTAAGTAGTACTCATGTAATTTGTTTTGAATAAGTGGTGTTTGACGAAAAAAATGAAATCTTGTTTTTTGCTAAGTTCAGGTTTAGTATCAGTACACTTATAGTTCCTCAACTCGCAATGTCTTAAAATACAAATGCAGACTAGTTAAAGCATTTTCTTTTCCAAACACAGTTTTATTAAAGGTGTAAAAAGTTTCATTAAAAATTTAATCTTTATATTGAAGGGGCCACATACGCGTTAATTTCTTATGATTTCAGCAAAACGCCTACACAGGCTTTGAATTGAATTTCTTCAAGACAGCTAATTCTAGCATCTTCACCAATCTTAGAGATACTTGATTTATTATTACCAAACAAACATTAGTTGGCATTCCTCTGAATATCTACCATGTTCATGACTGAAAACCTACTATTAATTTCAACAAACAAGATATCATGAGATAAGTTGTTATGAGTTAAATGTTGTAAAAAATATGATTTTAGTTATATATCTAATACATTGTATTTTTTGTTCTGAAATGTATATTGCTTGTTTGGTTGCAGCGGTTATTCATCCCTTCGGGGAACACATAACATACTTCTTGTTATTTGCTATACCGATGATGACGACGGCATTTACGGGTACTGCTTCCTACGCCTCCGCTCTTGGATACATCACGTACATAGATTTCATGAACAATTTGGGCCACTGTAACTTCGAAGTCGTACCCAAGTGGCTTTTTACTCTATTCTCACCTCTCAAGTACTTCATGTATACTCCTTCGTAAGTATATCTAGTCTCTTGCTTATCAAAAAAAAAAGTATATCTAATCTCTCTCAAAACCCTTAATTCTCCTTTTTGTATACTTGGTAGACCAAATATGTTCTGAATGGCGAACATAAACTGTTATACCACTGTTTTGGTAAAAACTACTGGATCATTAGGCTAAAGCTAGATGTCTAAATTTAGATTTTCCGGACTCCGTAACATTGAGTTAGTAGTTTGGTTTAGGATTCGATGTTATCAGTTCATATACGAATTATTTACACCCCTGGCCTACTTGAAGCTTTGTGGTATACTAGTCATAACTATCTCCAAGTGTTATTTCTTTGGTGATGGTTTCATCCCAAGTATTAAATTGAAACTTTTACGAAGAAAACATGAAATTAACTATTCAAAAGCATTTCATGTACCAATTTCACTATTTCAGTATACTAAGCACCAGCTACATAAAATTGAACACTTAAGAATCAGATTGGTCGGTTACTTGTTTAAAAAACTGATTGTCAGGTCGTGTAGTTCGATGTCTAAATTCTGATTTCTAAGACTGATGTATGTACTATTTGTTCAATTTTGTGTAAGATTGGTGTCTAAATTGTGAAACATATTGTTAAGAAACAGATTGGTTGATGACTTGTTTAGAAAACTGAAAACCTAGCAAAAACATACAATACCACAGAGTAAGTTTATCATCTGTAAAACTATTGACAACGAAGGTTAAATGCTATGTCTAATTTTTCAGTATCTGACAATGTTAAACATGTACCATAATATATGTAAATGGAAAATTGGCTACAGAGGAATTTGGATAACTCAGTTAGCAAAAACCAATGTATTGATTCATTGTTCTATTTAAGTCAAATTACTATATAAAAAAATTCTTGATAGTCATTGAAATAGGTGACTGTTCTAGAGACTCTGGACATATGATTCTTCCAGAAAAAAAGTTTTCTATACCTAACTGAAGGATCTTTTTCTTTTGATCATTGTAGGTTTCACTCACTCCATCACACTAAGTTCCGAACAAATTACTCTCTCTTCATGCCTATATACGATATCATTTATGGAACTGAGGATGAGACTACCGACAAATTGTACGAAAACTCACTTGATAGAAAAGCAGAGTCGCCAGATGTGGTTCACTTAACTCATTTAACAACACCTCACTCTATTTACCATCTCCGCCTAGGGTTTGCCGCTTTAGCCTCAGAACCTCACACCTCTAAATGGTACTTTTGGCTAATGTGGCCAGTTACATTGTGGACCATGATGATGACTAGGATATATGGTCGCACTTTTGTGGTCGAGAGAAATGTTTACAATGAGAATTTGAAGATGCAAACTTGGGCTATCCCGAAGTACTGCATGCATGTAAGATTGAACGGAATTTGTAAGCCTGTCACTGAAAATCTACAGATTCTTTTCTAGAGATGGAAAACAACAAAATATGTTCATGGTTTGTCATAAACTCGGCTAAACAAAATTAGGCTAGCGACTCAAGTTCGATAACGAATCTTAAAAAGAAAAAGATAAGCCTGTAGGGAGAAAGGAGACGAGAAGTTTAAAACTTAAAAGACAAATAGACAATAGGTAAAAAAAAAAGTAAGATAAATAAGCAAAGGTGGAAATAGTTTTGCATGATTGCCATTGCTTAAGATTTTGTATGCATCTGAGTATTGGGTCGATAATGTGTGCAGTATTTGATGAAGTGGCAAAGAGAAGCAATAAATACCTTTATTGAGGAAGCAATTTTAGATGCTGATGAAAAGGGTGTTAAAGTTGTGAGCCTTGGACTTATGAATCAGGTAGCTTTCTTTTATTTCAGGTAGTTTTCGTACTATATTGTTCTATCGACATTCTAATGAAAATATCTTTACCTAAACTAAAATAAATACAACAAACTACAATGATCATAACATCCTTGTTAAGTTGTTTGTTTTCTCTCTTTTTTTCTTAATACGTAAAACGGTAAAAGACTTTATCGTAATACCTAAAAGACTTTATCGTAATACCTAAAAGACTTTATCGTAATACTGGCTCTGTCTATCCTTGATTAATGTTATAGAGTGATGAGCTAAACAAGAACGGGGAGCTTTTTATCCGAAAGCACCCACAGCTAAAAGTGAAGATAGTGGACGGGAATAGCTTAGCCGTTGCGGTTGTGTTAAATAGCATCCCAAAAGACACAACTCAAGTCCTTCTCAAGGGAAACTTAACGAAAATGGCTTATTCCCTAGCTTCATCATTATGCCAAAGGGGCATTGAGGTAAAGAATACACCTCTTATTTAGGTTCTCTACTTCACTAGAATTGAAATATAGGGGACACTAATCCATTTACAGTGTGCATATTTAACTCTTTAATCTGTCCATAATTAGGTCTCAACTTTGTACGAGGATGAGTATAATCAGCTTAAGCAAGAGCTTGGTGCCGAAGCTGGGAAAAACTTGGTTCTTG
The DNA here is from genome assembly GCA_963920805.1 of Primula vulgaris. NCBI lineage: Eukaryota > Viridiplantae > Streptophyta > Magnoliopsida > Ericales > Primulaceae > Primula > Primula vulgaris. The sequence goes on along the minus strand of OY987216.1, from coordinate 8,959,781 downwards.
TTAAATGTAGTACAATTAAGGTAACCTTTTCCCTTGTCTTCAAATGTTTATGAGAATGCACTATTGTTCATGTACACAAAAGTTTATAGATTGGTAAAATCAAATGAACACTTCGTACGGATGCTTATTTCAGAACATTGAATACAAAACTTCCGACTTTCAGAAGCAATTTTTAATAAATATTACGAACTTAACAAGTAAGAAAAAGAAAGTTTTGTTGAAGTGTTACTCTGTTACTGCAAAAATGTTACACTGTCCTTTACAAGGTGTCTGTTCTAAAGGCTAGATGTAGCTTGGTTATAGAAAGTGTGATCGGTATGATTTCGTTAATTTTATGCTTATCAATAAAAAATTAAAAATAGGTAATTGCTCCAAATGATTCGAAACGATAATCTTAATATTTTTTTTCAAGGTTTTGTTGATGTCAAATTACCATGTTCGGACTTAAAATTAAAAGCTGAAGTTCACCATGTGATTGTAAATAGTAATAAATATGCCTAAATGTTTACGTCGTATTTGGGTGCAAAAATGTACCTTTTTTTCGAGTTGATTTATTATCTTCATGGTTTAACCAACTTTTTCTATCCAGACATGGTTGGTAGGAGATGGATTAACTGAAGAAGACCAATTGAAAGCTGGGAAAGGAACATTATTCATTCCATTTTCACAGTTCCCACCAAAGAAAATTCGAAAAGATTGCTTCTATTACAACACCCCGGCTTTGGTGTCTCCCAAGTGTCTCGAAAATATTGATTCTTGTGAGGTAAAACGTAACATCCTTATTCTTTTTCATTTCATTTTCTTTTCCTTTCGTAATGTGTGATTAGTGTTACTGACATATCAATATGAATCAATGTCAAATATGTTACAGAATTGGCTGCCAAGAAGGGTGATGAGTGCATGGCGTGTTGCTGGGATTGTTCACGGATTAGAGAAATGGAATGTGAATGAATGCGGAAAATCTATGTTCAACACTGATAAAATTTGGGAAGCTACTCTTCGCCATGGTTTTATTCCTCTCAAGATGTCACAAGAGTACTTTAAGCTCCGAAATTAAGCTCTCTATTAGTATGTGTAATGCTTATGCTATCTATTATGTTTTTTATTCCTCTCAAGATGTCATAAGAGAGTAGTGCAAGCTCCGAGAATAAGCTCTCTACTACTTAACGGGCTTCCGGATGCTTATTGTTATGCTATTAGTAATGATCATAGAACTGTAATAAGTTTGTACCGTATCGTAAACGAATTAGTATCTGTATCCTAAGTCCTAACAAACTTTGTAGGCTCCTTGTTCAATAAATTCCTTACGTTTATTATCTCCCATTTAGTCTCACAAGGTCTAGTAACAACGCTTAGAGTGTAAGGGAGGTCATGTTAAGTTAAAGCTTGTAAAAACAAAAAAAGATTCTCTATCGTATGAGTTCAAACTTTTAATAAACTCTTAGAATTTACTGAAGGAAAATAGCTTACATGAAGTTCTTGATTCTCCATAAGGTGCTTATGTCAATCAGTTTTTCAGTAAGAGCAAAAAATTATAAAACGCTCTCTTGGAGAACCAAAAAAGAAATCATGCCCCATGAACAACAACTAACTTAAAACTTAAAAAATCGAAACATATTAAAGTCTCCCAAACACCATATCCCGTCATTATCTTCCTATTCTTCTTTGATTGAAATTCACTCTAATATGTATCCCCTTGTATCCCACTAAATAAATGACTCTGGAAATTCTATTAGTAGTCTACGATTTTGTTCTCGGAAGGACCTCTTCTTCTGCGTCGTCTATCTCGATGTCCTCATGGTCAAAACACCTAATTAAAGTAGGCGACCACATCATTGTAAAAGCTATTCAGATTGTGATTTAATAAAAACCAAATCACCATTTATAGATACATCGTGTGCATTGTTATATCTTGATGATTTTAGTAAAGATTAAAAAAACACCCAAAAAGGAAGGTAAACAAGTCTGTACAACCTAATAGCAATACAAAATTTCTATGCATTTGTATTCAGATATACATGACTACAAGTCTACATCCATGTACATTAATGATGATCCCAGTACCCATGTCTACATGGACTATGGACCGTAACTATACACATTAAAATACTGTAATATTGATAATTTTCATATAATTAGCTCCCCTAATAGTCTAATACATTGCAAGTTGGGTGTGTGGTGTGTGCTGTGTGCTGTTTCCACTCAGTTGAACAGTTGAACAAGGGACAGAACCTGAATGGAGTACAAATAAAACGACTTCTAAGTTTTAACAACCTACATAAAAAGAATGGGTATAGGATAATAACCACCTGAGTACAAGATATTTGGATGATGTCTGTAGCTATTTTACAAGACGCGGGAAAGAAATGCAAGAGGACTATAATATCGATCTAATTTCTAGTCTCTGTTATATATCCTTGCCTGTATACACTATGTACAATGCTTTATTATAGATTAGGGAAATAGTTGTTCAGTGCTCGAGTCGAGATCCAATTTCTTGAGTTTATTTGATATGATATGCGATTTAAAATTATTGATTCATTAACTTACTTATGACATACAGCATAGTAAATTAAGAAAAAATCATCTAAGAGTTCCTATTTTATCTCAGGCAGTTGTTAAATATTCAATTTACATATGGAACAAGTATGCGATTTGTGCAATCTGCTGTTGTTTTCTACTCTTCAATATCCTTAAATGCATCCTGCAAAACAAAAGAACAATTTACCAAGCTATCACTGAAATTGAACCATAGCCGTAACACATCAGTTACACACACACAACACATAGTGAGACCTCAAAAAACACTTTCAGTAGTTATGAAATTGAATAAGAATGATCAGTGACAATAGGCTTCTTTCCCGCCAGTTGCCAAAATAGCTTGGCGTATTAAGAAAACTCTTGGTTTTCAGAAATATAAATCGCTTATCATACCCCAATAAATTAGCCTGATACTTTTTAAAACTCAACTATTAATTTTATATGACCGCTTTCGTCAATAAAGAAACCTAAGTCCGACCACTGAAAAAGCAATTGAACTTATCCTTGTTCAATCTTTTCACTGTAACTGAAACGTACATTTATTCTCTGTTATTAAAAACTTTCTTCAAAGCACTTTTTAGCTCGCTTTTACTCCAAGGATTTCTTTTCTTTTTTTCCTAAAAAGTTCAAAAAGCTTGCTCTTCCTTATGCCTTTCGACTCACTGCCTGTGCACAAGAATGTCAAAAGCTTACGCTTTAGTGAATTTGTTGCAAACGCTTTAAGTACACTTCTGCGTTTTAAAATATAGTATTTTTTCAAATAAAGAATAAACTCCGGAACTTTAAGATGAAGACATGTATAAACAAATAATTAGACAATTTCTTGAGTCCAGCATTTATTGACATTTACTAGTTAAACATAAAAAGTACAAAAAAGGGCAATTTACCTTAGCTAGCTTTGTTACATAAGCCGCAGCAAGTGCTGTTGCCAACAGTCCTAACCCAAGTGTAATTAGCTGGCCATTTCCTCCAGGTAAGCCAACTTCAGATTCTTCTTGCTGCAAATTTTACTAGTTCAAAGATACACAAAAAAAGTGTGATAATGTATTACTTGCTAGTTGCTTCTCTGCTTAATATATCAAGTTTTTTTTTTTGTTACAACCTGATATTTTTCTATCTTCAAGCTTATGAAATCTTCCAAATCAAACACAATCCAAGATCTTTTCAAGATTCGATATTTTCCTCTCAAGGTATATTACGTATAAATATGAAGAAAGGACAAATATAAACTCACTAAAACAGCTCTCCCAAATGCACCAGCACTCACGTATGCCCACGAGCCTGGTAGCATTCCCAACCAACTGCAATAAAACAATTTTCAGTTAGGTACCAGAAAATGGAAGAAACTACATATCAGTACCCCTTTCCACAATGGTATATGTAAGGAATATCCACTCAACAGACAAAAATCTGTTAATACTTTATACGCTGGGAAAATAATATTATTGATTTATTTAGGTATGTGAAAGCATTAATTACTCTAAACTACTCTAAAGACCCTATACAGCTCAAAAAACAAATCAAAATATCCCAAACTTTTTCGAATGTGCGCACAAAGTGGCAGAAAGATTGCACTAATAACTTAAAATTACCAATTAGAGCGTGGAGCACGAATTATACACACTATAGTTTTTTCAAAATATACCAAAGCACCTCTTGAAAGAGTGAAATATAGCATAGATAAAATCTACCCAGCCTTAAGGTCAGATCACCCTACACTAAATGCATAAAAGAAAATTAGCATAATAGATTAGAAAAACTAACCTTCCCAACACGTAAGGGACAAACTTCACCGATGTGAGTCCATACAAATAATTCCCCAGTGAAAATGGGAGCAAGGGGCTCAATCGAAGAAGTGTAACAACTCGAAACCCATTTTCTCCAATTGCCTTGTCAATGGCAAGAAATTTCTTATTTCCTTCTACCAACTTAAGAATTCGTTCACGGGCAAAATATCTAGCAATTAGAAATGCAATACTTGCAGCCACCTAAAAGTGTATACAAATGTCTCATTATCTGATTATCTTTTCTACAAATATACAGACTATACCGATGGTGCTTTTTACTGTACCAAAACTTGGTTTTAAGATTAGAAAACTCAAAAGAGATTGGATCTGTCAACGATTTTATTTTATCAGACCTAAAACTAGTGAAAAACGAGAAACATTAGGAATCAAATAGAGCAACAGCATTAAATGGCTTAAATTCTTTATCAGTGTAATCATATTATCAGTAAAAAAAATTACCGTTCCACTAATGGAGACGATGATTGTGCCAGTGAGAGAGCCAAATAGAAGACCAGCTGACATAGTCAATGGAACAGCAGGTATTGCAAGGACCTAGAGTAAAGAAAAAAGAGGTTAATATTAATAACAAAAATAATAATAACTTATTAAAGTTTCTGCATAGCAAATGCTGTCTTCAAAAGAAGGGAAGGAAGGGAGCCAGACCATAAAGAGTGACTAAATTTTTGATCGAGTTCATGACTTAACACTAAACTGTTATCAGCATTAAATTTCAAATTGCTAATTGCAGGGATGGTTTCATGCTAATTAGATAGTTTTAGAAATGGATCTTTTGCACAACTTAAATAACACAGATCAAACAAAAGTTATAAAATAGACAGTATATACTATATACAACAAAGGGGTAGCTACTTACTTCCAAACCAGCATAAACCGCTATAAATATAGCATAACCAGCTGGCCCATAACCTGTCAATTGAGAAATATCAATTCAGAAGAAAAAAAACAGGAAAGAAGTGTGCCTGAGACAGGAGTAGGACTTTCTGAATAAAGTCGTCTTTCAATATTAACCAGCATATTATTTTAACTGTCTTGCTGATTTACCGAATTGGGTACATGTTACCCAGTACCATATTACACACACGTGACATGCCCAGGGTTGGCTCTGCTATAAGGCAGGTAACTGTCTGGGTTAGGCAACAGTCATCAGTGAAGGGAACCCCTAATAGAAGTAAGTAACATATAAGTTATTTTTTTAATATCTATGATTTCTCTCATAACTCAGAGTAAGTTGGAGAGTTTTGTAACCAAGTATAGCAAGTCCAATCCCAATGTAATTTTTTTCAATCAATTTTGATCTATATTTTAGATCTTTTCTTATTACTCGGCAATGAAGAGGCACTGAAAAAATCTTGATTAAGCAACTCGACAGGCCAAGGTTATATTCGCAGAATCCAATTTTTAACATAACTAAAGGAAAAAAGGAGCAACCTGCATATCTTCTTCAAACTCAAGTAAATAAATTTTGCAGAAGTACATATCTGACCCAAAATGAAGTAAACCTGTATCACTAGAAATTCGAAAACAGTGGGGTTTTCAAAAGTAAATAACATCCATACACGGGTTGATAATTATTTATAGCCTCTACTGACTGATCCGAGTTGAATACAAGCTAAGATTTAAGAGAAATATCATATTTATTCATTTAAATATATGATTTTAAAGCCTACAGGTAAGTAGCACAGCAATATGCTTGTACTCGCATGCTAACTATCAACAAAATGCTAAGATATTAAAATTCTCTTGATGAGAATCTTTGTGTTGCAAAAACGGAACCATATACAATTTGAAGGACTCAAGGACCATTACCAGGAGAGAAAAAAAATACTGTATAACAGTCAGTGTTCTAAAAGGTGAGTCTAGACGGAGCCTAGGCACCTAGTTGATTAGGTGGGAATAAGTGATTAGGCGGTGATTAAGCAAAATTAGCAGGGATTAGGCGCTAGGCGACCTATTTCCGCCTAGAACTCGCCTTGCACTTTTTAGAACATTGATATAAACTGTTATCATGTGGAAGAAAACATCGAATTCAACTACACATCTGACTTTCCTTAATTCTTCTATCAGCAGCAACCAGCAACCACATCCCAAAAAATATTTAAGAATCTTGACAAAATCAACTTCTAACATACACATTTCTCCAGACAACTGTAACACATTTTATATAAAATGAGGATGGCAATCTCAAGCCTCAGCAAGGCATTTATCCATTTTATCCACTGCATTCCATCGCCACCATACAAACCAGGCTTAGTTTTTAACACTGAACTACTCCCTCCGTATCAATTTATATGTCCTATACGAAACCACATGCAACTTTGACCGGCTTTGAACATGTAACTAAATTGCCGAAATAATTTTTAAAAAAATTCTATCATATAGTTTAACATTTAAATTATGTAAAAAAAATTTGAAAATTTTCATTTCGGCAATTTAGTTACATGTTCAAAGACGATCAAAGTTGCGCATGGTTTCGTATAGGACATATAAATTGATACGGAGAGAGTACATTGCAAAGAAATGTGTATCACATTTTCCACGTGAAGAAATAAAGAAAACCAAAAAATTCAACTAATTATCATCATATCAATATTTACCTACTAAAGGGCCAAACTTTTATTGGCTCAACAATAGCAAACAACATTCACAATCTATTAAACGGACAGCTACTATCCACAGATTATATCACACTTGTTTTGACTAATTGCTAGGTTAATTCAACATCTAATAATCGTACATGTAATTTCAGTTTCTCAAGTTGGGACGGTACCCAATTCATATCAAATATCTTCTCAAACCTTAGTCTGTTGTTTCGTAAAATTTTAAACTACAATCACAAACAGGGAAAGAATACGGTTAGGGTTGAAGCCCCCAATTTTGATTTAAAAAAAATGGTGAAAATAATATTTTTATCCTGTGTATTTTGATTCAAAAATTAGTGTCCGTCCCCCTTATATCACGGAAAAAAAACTCATATATGATATGAAAATATATTATATAGAATATCGGCCCCTCTCATTTAAAATTTCCTGGTTCCGTCCCTGATCACAAATGCCTAAGTCCTAACCTATACTAGTAACATTTAGACAACAAACCTAAGTTCTTAGTAGACCAAAAACTAAACAACTTATAAATATCCATCATGAGCATAAACAACACAACCTAATTACAAAGCTCCTAAAAAAGGGTAACAAGATCAAGTAAAAAGAAACTACCTTCAATGAAACCCGAGAACTGCGTTAAAAAGGTGCTGATCTGGTCTTTGTATATAAACCCAACAGACCCAGACCCAGACCCAAACCCAAACCCAAATGCGTAAGTTCTAACCTATACTAGTAACATTTAGACAACAAACTTATGTTCTTAGAAAACCAAAATTATACAACTAATGCCTAAGAAATATCCATCATGAACATAAACTACACAACCTAATCACAAAACTCCTAAAAAGGGTAACAAGATCAAGTGAAAAAGAAACCACCTTCAATGAAACCCGAGAACTGCGTCAAAAAGGTGTTAATCTGGTCTTTGTAAATAAACCCAACAGACCCAAACCCACCAACAACACCAAGAAGCAAAATCCCAGCCAAAAGGGTACCCTTAACAGCATTTTCCCCATCCTTATCACTATTATCATCATCACTATTGGAATTAAAGTTAAAGATCCCCTTTTGAGCTCTATTAGGAGGCTTTTTCAATATTGTTTGTGGTATTTTCTTAGTTTGTTTCAAGGAAGAGCAAGATTTGAGAGAAGTGAACCTTTTTGGTTTAAAACTTGGTGAAAAAAGAGAGAAATGGAGGGTGGGTTTAAGAGGGTGGAGAGAGAGAGAGAGAGGTGAGGATAGGGTGGGCATTTTAAGAACAAAGGGGGTGTGTGAGTGTGTGTGTTTTTTTAGGAATAGTGTTGAGTTGACATGGGAGTTTTAAATGAGTTTAGGAACAAGTTAGTAGTATATACTAGAACTAGAAAGAAACCAAGTTTGAAAGAAACCAAGTTTGAAAGAAAGAAAGAAAGAAAGAAAGAAATGAGGAGAAGACAAACAAACATATGTGGTTTGAAACTAATACAACAGGATGCATGTTTCTTTGGGCAGTTTTCATTTTTAGATTTGGTCCATTTTTATAAATTTATATTTGTTTTTGTTGAACGGTTCTATTTACTTCAAACTCACATTCTATTGAATTTTATTTAACACTATTTTTATTGGTTATAATGAAAAATTATTTATTGTATCGTGTCAGATTTGATGAAACTGCTTGGAATTCTGAAATTTAACAAAATTGTCGGGTTGAATTTTTTCCAAACCTAATTATATACTTCAACATTTAAACTATATTGATAACTTTTGAATATTTTTATTTTAACACTTTAGTTACATGTAATTTGCAAGTCAAAACTGCATCTTGTTGACTTGTTTTATAGTGCAAGTAAATGAACGGAAAGAGTAATTACTAAAAAGTACGTCTCAAATGTATTTTTTTTTAGAATAAGTGCGTCTAATAAAACCACTAGCCAATGTTGTTGCTACTTGATTTTCTATATGAAAAAAAATCGATAAATTTATGACCATGTTACAACATATCCAGGTAACATAATTCCTTAAGTCCTCTGATCCATTTTAGCTTCGTCGAGGATCTCATTCTCTATAGGATGTTCGAGCTAACCCGTCCGAGGACGTAGTTATGGAATGAAAATCTCAGTTAGTGACAGTAAAATTGTTTAAAATCGGACATGAAGATAGATCTCTAGGCATGAAAAATATGACAGACTACTTGTATAGTTTGGGTTCCGATTTTATTATTTTCCCCTCTTTATCCATCTTTTCTGTTCTGTTTAGAATAATTAGGCCATTGTAATAGAAACATGTGTAGTATAAAACGATCAAATATGTAATTGTAATTCGTAAATATTAGGAAATTAAGTGAGGAGGTCGAGACTAGTGCTTGTTGTCCTTGAAACAAAACAAGAATCCTTCAGTTGAACTTGTCTAATTTTCTAATTTATAAATGTATCTATACTAGTTCGTGATTTCATCATCGATATTTCTTTCAATGTTTCTAAGATTTTGCACGAGTTGGTACTGGCTTGGATTCTGGTTTTTATCTAAAAGAGCAATTGGAAGAAAATATTTTTGTCTTAAATTTGTTACTTCCATGTAGTGCATCTGTAGTGTTTTGAGCTCAAAGATTATCCCCTCTCTGCTATTATACCACATCATATGCAATTATAAAGGAGTGAGGACCTGGTGTGTAAAATGAACGGACTGTCCCATCGACAAATTATACCTTTCTCGGCTTTTTGACTAAAATCAAGTGTAGTATCTGTTTTTATCAGTTTAATATCTGATATGTGGACCAATGGTTCATTGATATTAAATTAAATTTTTGAGTGAGAGCGGCCCACCTACAATAGCTTCCTATATTGGGGTTGCAGCTTGTGAATTGCTTGGGCGTTGCACTATTGCCTTAACCGCCTCACCCCACCCCAATCTAGTACAAAATATGCAACTTATCATATCGTGCAATTTGTTTATTCTCAATCGTAGACTAACAAATTTTGATAAAATTACTACTTCGAAAAAACATGTCTTGCACATTTATCTTGAAATCTATTGTTGGTTTAGTCACTTTAATATAAAGTTTGACTGAAAAAATTGAATAGGAGTACACAATACCAATTTTTCGACACTAAATGGGGATTTCCAAAAATCCCAAATAGTGAACAAAGGGGTAACTTAAAATAGGCCTTCGAATATAACATTCGAGAATTGAAATACATTATTACTAACTAAATTACGGAAAACATAGTATAGTACTAGATTATCTTAAAAAGTGAACATTGTATAATAAATCAAACAGTTCCTCGAAAAGCAGTTTCAATTGCGTTTAAGCCTTTAACAAGACTTGAAATTTGGAAAAAACTGTTCTCAAGATATCCACAAATTCTTCAATATTCTCAATTTTTCGAAAGATAAATGAAGCCAATACTCTTTTTAGGCGAATTGTCAACTGGTTGCAAATACGATTGCATATACCACCCTTATATGGGGGTTTATGCCCAGTAGGGAGACCACTTTATTCATTATTGCTTCTTGATGAGATTGTAGCCTGTGGACAAAACCCTAATTTGCATACCTTTTATGTGCTTTTAAATAGATTTTTTGACAGCAAATATTTTGACGAGGCGTTTCTATTGTTTCAGAAGTTTGAAAGCAGTGGTATGGTCCCTAATGCTAGGGTTGTAAGTAAAATCTGGGAATCCGTGAATCCGATCTGAACTGCTGGTTTGTTTAGGTTTGGTTTAGATTTTGAATACTAATGGTTTGATTTTGGATTCAAAAATTTTAAATCCGTCATTAATGGTTTGATTTAGCTTTCAATTATGTTAATCCGAACTAGACCAATCTGATTCAAACCATTGAAATTCAATCCAAAGCAGTAAACTCAATCTGTTATACTCATTAAAAACAAGCATTATTATTACCCTATTTATGGAAAAAAAACTAAAACTCGTTCTATATATATAAGTAATAATAAACGAGCATACATATACTCTTTAATCTAATGAACAATAATAATTGTGTGACAGATTTCAAATATCTTAACTTTTATATTCTCTCACTACTACTTATATCAGTCATATTTCTTTATTTTCTAACCGAATTAATATGTTATTATGCATTGTATGTAAAGCGAATTAATATGTTATTATGCATTTGTATGTGTGGTTGAGGAGAGTATATGAGAGATGTTTCTACTTATTAGTATTGGTTATATATTGTTTGAAATTATGTTTCACCTTACTTTAGATGTATTAATTTAGATTAAAGAACGAATGACAAAGATTATTAAAACCCAAATCCGATCTGAATTTGCACCGAAACCATTGGATCCATAAAAGCAACCCAAACCGATCCGATCCGTTAGGTTTGGATTGAAAAAATAAATTGTTTGGTTTGGATCCAAAATTTCACAATCCATTCTTAATGCACTACAAAAAAACAGTTAAACGGAGACGGAAATTCGCTACGGAAATTCCGTCACACTATATAACGATGGATTTGCTACGGATTTCCGATGGATTTTGATTTGTTAAATTTTAATACAAATTTGTGACGGATTAACTACGAAAATAAATAAGTTGACCGAGTGTCGGTGAGTGTTGAAAATTATTTATAATTATCAAGCTATTCCGTAGCTATTCTCTCTCCATAGTATTTTAAAAAACAAAATATTTAAATTGATTTAGATAAATTCAGCTAGGTCTCATCGGGTCCACAAGTGTCGTAGCTATTTACTCGCTATTTCATACCTATTTCAATTGTATAGATAATTAAATTTTTTTATTATTTCACATCCACACATTTATTACAAATAATATATCTCTCTCAATGACATGCCGTACATATCCCCATATCTCCATATCTTCATAAAATAAGGTAATTTTCTAATCATAATTTATTTTAATTGTGTTTTACAATAAATGTTTCTCCACCTAATTGTTAATGTGATTCTCTACTACACAATTAAATATTGCTTAAATACTTATAAATTTTCTTCTAACTTTACAAATACAAATTCGTACGGTTCATATTGGATGAGTTTATTTCCAAAAAAAAATTGTTACCGGTTTAGGCCATTTATTATGATAATTAAGACAACAAATTTAATGGTGTTAAATGTTAATCATTATACATTTCCATATTTTTTCAAATATTTCGTATACTTACTTATACATTGAAAAATATTAATCATTAATTACATAACGTTTTAATAGTGATGAGCTGAGATAAACATAAGTCAATTGCAATTATTCATCATTAAATATATAATTCAATAATAACGGTGTTAGACAAATGTAATTTTATAAAATAAAATTTCAAATACAGTTTTACTATGTTATATTAAAATAATGGTGTTAGACAAACTTATATTTCTTCTTTATTTATGTACTGTGATTATTATAAAGAACAAATTAAAGACAACATTCTCATTGAATAAATTTATTTATTTTAATATAAATAGGAAATATAAATGAAACATGCATAAATGAAATAGGCATCAAAATATTGGCGCTTATTTTCGTTCCTACTTTTTTTCTTCAAAATTTCGCGAAATTGCAAAACGAAAATTGGTTCCAAACAAAAACCCTAACATCTGTTTGCTATTTGGCCGCCATATATATATATATATATATATATATATATATATATATATATATATATATAGTTGTATCTCAAATCAACACACTCTCTCTGAAAAAATACCCAAAACAGACCGCACCAGATCTCTCTCTTATAAATAAATCCCAAAATCACACCGCAGATAAATATTTTCTGTCTTCGCGAGGTATTCTACACTCCATCTCTTTTTATCTCTTTAATTTTGTGTTATAATTCAAATTCTTATATATATATATCTGATTTAATTAACACTGAAGTTGTTTTTTTTTTTTACTTTTGTGGGATTAAACGATTTGCCGTGTCTATATAGGTACTAGTTGCATTTCCTTTTATTTTGCTATGTGATTTGGAAAATAATTTTTATTTTGCTGTGATTTGGAAAATAATTGATTTATTTACTTGTAAAATAAATATCAGTAATGAATAAGTAAAACAAATTATTAATGAAAATATTTCAAATCCTGTCAAATAAACAATGGGTAGTGAGAGGCTCAGAAGAGAGAGAAACAAACCCTATATAGATATAGAGATAGATAGAGATAGATATATAAGCATATGTATATATTTGAAAAGTGATATTGAATACTAGTATGCAGCAAGGTGATCAAACGGTGTTGAGTTTGAGACCAAGCGGCGGTGGTAGCGGAGGGGCGCGAGGTTCAAGAGCTTTTGTTCCCCGTTTTTCCGATCTTAATTCATCCGATCTGCCTTTTCTCCGTCCACGTCTCCACCTCCACCAAGGTATAAATAGATATATCCTCTTTATCAGATCTATCTATTTATACAAGCTGATTCAAATATTGATACTTAGCTCTATTGGGCAATTGGGGAGTTTTATCTGTCTATGTATCTATAATTGGAGTCTCTATTCATTCAATTTGTTTTCAGGTACCAATTTATGTTATGTATCCATATAAAAAATGGTAACTGTTTTCAGGTTGGGCAATAGACAAAGGATTTCAAACCAACTCTCACCAAAATAATGAGAAATAATACATTCTAACATGAGTTGAACTCTACAATGAAAGAACATCCAAAAGCTGTATAGCAACAGCAAGGGAGAACCCTTGCAGATGATCGCCCGAGAAGACCAGGAAGCAGCCCGAGAAGAAGACCAGGAAGCACAACTATGAGAGAGAGGTACTAATTGCATCTTTGTATGGTTTTCACGTATGACAATATGTTGATGTTTTACGAAAAATTATGCATTTTTATTCTGCAGTTTTTATGATTTCTCTTGACGATACTATGGATTATGGACTATTGTCCTTGTGGTGTTGCTTGCTTGGTATTTTCAGTCAATATCTCTTTTGTAGTTGATACTTGATACCTTACTTACACTTGATTCCCCTGGTGCGAATTATTAATGAATCAGCTTCAGATGATGCGTTCAGTTTCGTCATGGATTTCCCTTTTCATTTTTTGTTACGTTCTAAATTTTGGCATATGTCCCTTTTGTGTACAGTTTGGATAATTGTCTAGGCAGACCTGCATGTATTTGGCGAGGGGATGTCGGCACCCCCTCGTCCGGACCGATATCAATTCCACAACAGGCGATCCGGGCCTCTCAAGCATGGGTGACGCATCACCCCGGATCTTGGGGAGCCGGACCGTGCCTAGGCCGGCCTAGAGAAACTTGCTGAGCACTCTTCCCCAATTAATGCTGCTGCTCCCTTGGGGGACCCTTTATGTGTTTCATCGACGTGGCCCAATCACAGGCCAGCCCTGTGGGCCCCGGATGATGAACAGTGCTATTGTCAGAGTCATAAATGACCTGGAGCCGTTGGATCTTTATCAGACAGTGCAGTGATCCAAGGGCTAAGAACACCTCTGATCAGACTATAAATACCCCCACTAATACCAATTAGAGGGGGACACACACAAATACAGAGAGGAGAGATAAAGCTAAAACAACCCGGACCACCAGAATATCAACTGTGACATACGACGCCACAACTCGTAACTGGTCCAATCCCTCATCCTTAAATATATTCCTACATTCAGCCTATACCGACACTGACTTGATCGTCGGAGAGGGAAAACCTGGTACCAACCCCGGGCCCCTGTTCGTTTCTTGTGCAGGCTTAGAGAGCACCTCGACGACGAAGCAGATACCACCTACGTCAACGACCTTGGAAGATCGGAGCCGACGCGAATAATATATAAGCCGAGCTTGGGAAGAAAATCAGGCTCGCCAATTGGCGCCGTCTGTGGGAATTCGTAGCGCTAGCTCCGACAATCCGTTTCCAAGGAACGATGACGGATAATGAACAGTACGAGAGCCCTCCTTCACGGCATGCCCCAGTATTTGGAATGCCGAGGACCCTCTCTTTTGGCACGCCGGGAACTGCGCCTGAGGGGCAGCCTATTCCACTCAATGCGGTCCAGGGGACTCCCCGGTCGCGCGACGAGCTGACTCGCATGATGCTAGAGATCCATGAGAAGGAGCTCGTTGCCTTGGCGGCTCAAAAGGCGTTGATAGCCTCTATGATGGCATCCGAGCCCGGACCCGTCTCTCGTGGCGTAGAGCAGCCAGAGCCCGTTCGCATCCCCACCAAGAGCGTGATGTCGCGGCTGGGACCCTCAAGACGACCCCCCCTAGAGGTTCCAGAGGAGCCGGCTAGGGGAGAGGAGTCGAGGCGTTCCCACGAGGGGAGTTCGCACCGTATAAACGACCGAAGCGTACACTCGCGGATCAGTCGACCAGGTGATAGTCACGATTCGCGGCCCGCTTCGAGTCATGCTCGGACTGAAAGGCCTCCCCGGAGAAGGAGGCGGGGTCGTCGCGCTGGCCGAGATGAAGTCGCGGACGAGGCAGCGCTAAAAATCGTTGCCTCCACCCGCAGTACCCCGTTCTCAGATGAGATAGAGTACAGTGCGCCCCCCGGAAATTTCACTGCCCCCGTTCTCCAAGTGTTCAACGCGGATTCTGACCCGGAAGCCCACCTCCGGCACTATCGATACCAGATGAACCACTGGTCCCACCTCGATCGTCTTATGTGCAAATGCTTCCCCGCCAGCCTGGGGAGGCTCGCAAGTAAATGGTTCCAGTCTCTGCCTGCCAACTCCATCCACTGTTGGGATGATCTGGCCTATGATTTTGCACACCGCTTCATCAACTTGAAGGAAAGGGCTGCCCAACCGGAGCAGCTGTACCAAGTGAAGGCCCAACCCAAAGAGACCCTCGAGAGTTACGATAATCGGTTCTGGCAGAAGCACGCTGAATGTGCCGACTGCCCCGATTCTACAGCTATAGCTGCTTTCAGGCAGAACATGATCGTGGGAAGCAGGATCCGTAACGAAATGATAGCAACCCCTCCTGGCTCAGTTTCTCAGCTCCGGTCACTAATCAAACAGCATGTCGATATCGAGAAAGACATGAGATCTGCTGGAGCGACGCGTTCAGTCGCCAGCATCGAGCAGCCTCGGGGAGGAGCCGTCTCAAGGAGCAACCGGCGAGATCGCCCCATAGCGGAAAGGTTGGGGAGACCTCGAACGGTGGAGAGCCAGCAACCGGCCCCTAAGCGTAGAAGGGAGGACACCCGTCGGGCTGGCCCTTCGAACCCAGGAAATGCCTACTCCACCACATTCCGCCTACCACTGACCGACCTGCTCTTTGAGATCGAGAACGAGCCATTCTTTTCCTGGCCTCCCCCGCTCAGGAACGAGCCAGCCCGGGGGCCCAATGACAAATTTTGTGACTATCACAGAGGCCGCGGCCACTATACCAATGAGTGTCATGGTCTAAAGGCAAGGCTGGAAGGATGGGTCCGGGACGGCTTGATGGCGAAATATGTCAAGACGCGAAGGGACCCTGATCGAGACCGAGAAGGGGACAACGAAAGGCAACCAGACCTCCCCCCACCGGTGATGACTTGCCAGGTTATCCATTCTGGACCGAAGAAGCCGAAGCCAAATGGGGCGGAGAGAACCGAGGCCCGTGAGGCCACGATGAAAAAGCACGTCTGCCTCGCCGAAAGCTCGAAGCCCCGGAAGAGGTGCAGACTAGGAACCAAGCCAGATCTAAGCTTCACCGACTTCGACCTAGTGGGGGTAGACCTGCCCCACTACGACGCCCTTGTCATCACGGCCCAAGTGGGCCATTGTTCAGTAGGACGCATCCTCGTCGATCAGGGGGCGTCGGTGAACATTCTCTTTGGAGACCTCTTCGAAAAGATGGGGCTGACGGAGGGGCAGCTAGATACCAACGCCCCCCCTCTGTACGGATTCAACTCTGAGGCTGTCCAGCCCAGAGGGAACATAACCTTGCCTGTAAAGACAGGAACCAAAGTTATGAGCGTGGAGTTCACGGTGGTGGACGTCCCCTCCGTGTACAACATCATTCTGGGGCGCGCGTGGCTTCATGAGATAGAAGGCGTCTCCTCCACTCTACACCAAAAGGTCAAGTACCCCACTACGAATGGAGTTGAGACCATATCGGGAAACCAAAAGGTCTCGAGAAGTTGTGCCATGGCCGTATACTCCGGCAGTAAACCGGTTCCGGCCCAGAGTGCTATGAACATAGAAGCCGAGGATCCCAAGCTGCTGCGGGAACTGAACAAGAAGATGGGTCCGGAAGCCGAAGAAAAGGTAGAAGGAGAATTGCTGAAGGTCCAGATCCCGGGGTATGACGAGGACCACTTTTTTATGGTGGGCGCGGGGCTGAGCGAGCCCGAGGTTTCAGATCTCATTAAGCTACTGCTCGAATACCTCGATAACTTCGCATGGTCTCCGTGCGAAATGCCGGGTATCAGTCCCGACCTCGCCTGCCATAAGTTGAACGTCAACCCGGATGCGAAGCCTGTGATGCAGAAGGGACGCCGCGTTAGTCCGGAGCATGCCGATGCCATAAACGAGGAAGTACAAAAGCTTCTGCTAGCTGGAGCCATTAGGGAAATCTTTTATCCTAGATGGCTCGCTAACCCCGTGGTGGTCCCTAAGAAGAACGGAAAGCTGCGTGTCTGCATCGATTACACGAGCCTTAACCGGGCGTGTCCTAAGGATCCCTTCCCTCTGCCTAAAATCGACCAGATAGTAGACTCCACCGCCGGAGCCGCCAGAATGAGCTTCCTGGATGCCTGCTCCGGCTATCACCAAATACCCATGTCGGAGGCTGACCAAGAAAAAACCGCCTTTATAACCCCAAGGGGGAATTACTGCTACAAGGTGATGCCATTTGGGCTTAAGAACGCCGGGGCGACCTATCAAAGAATGGTCACCAAGATATTCGCTAAGAGCATAGGCCGGAGCATGGAGGTCTATATTGACGATATGGTGGTGAAAAGCGCCCAGGAGGACGACCACCTGGCCGACCTGAGAGAGGTGTTCGAAACGATACGAAGGCATGATCTGAAGCTGAACGCCTCTAAATGCGCCTTCGGAGTTGGGGCCGGAAAGTTCCTAGGGTTCATGGTGACCCATCGCGGTATAGAGGCGAACCCGGCCCAAATCTCTGCCTTGAAGAACTTGAGAACCCCTGAAAAGAGGAAGGATGTACAAAAGCTAGCCGGAATGGCCGCTGCCCTCAACCGGTTTATAGCCCGGTTCGGAGATCGATGCAAGCCATTCTTTACGGCTCTGAAGGCTCAGAAGAAGTTCGAATGGAATGACGAATGCCGGAGTGCGTTCACAGAGCTGGCGAGCTACCTCGGAAGCGCGCCTCTGCTGGCCAAACCTGACGCCGGCGACGTCCTTGCGTTGTACCTGGCCGTGTCCGAGATAGCCGTCAGCGCCGTTCTCATCAAAGAAGTCGGCAGGGAGCAAAGGCCAATCTATTACGTGAGCAAAACCCTCCTCGACGCCGAGGCTAGGTATATGCCTCTAGAAAAGCTTGTCCTGGCACTCGTCATGGCATCGCGAAAACTGGCCCATTACTTCTCGGCACACAGTATCGTGGTGTATACAGATCAGCCCGTTCGGGAAATACTCCAGAAGGAAGACCTGTCTCGACGTATGACGAAGTGGGCTTGACTCCGGTACGAGCCGCGAACCTCTGTCAAGGGGCAGGCCCTGGCCGACTTTGTGGCAGAATTCACCGGAACGACGACGTCCCCCGGCATCGAGGAACGAGCCCAAGGAACATGGACCTTGCACGCCGACAGAGCTGCCAATAAAAAGGGATCTGGCCTCGGGGTGGTTCTCCAATCCCCACAGGGTGATGTAATCGAGAAGTCAATCCATCTTGGCTTCCGAGCCACCAATAACGAGGCGGAGTACGAAGCCGTGATAGCTAGCCTGAAAATGGCCCGAAGCCTCGGCATCAAGAAGATACTGGTGCACACTGATTCCCAATTAGTCAGTGGCCAGATCAGTGGTGAATTCCAAACAAAGGACGAAAGGATGGCAAAGTACGTGGCCATCGCCTCCGAAATACTCCGGAGCTTCGAGTATCGGGAGATCGTCAACATCAACAGAAACGAGAACACCCACGCCGATGCCCTAGCGACCTTGGCCTCGGCTATGAGTGATAAAAAGGAGCGAGTCATCACCATAGAGTACGTCCCTTCTCCTAGCATCGGCGCTAGGGCAAGAGTTAACATGGTGACCGACCTTCCGCCGGAGCTAAGCTGGATGGACCCCATAATCGAATACCATCGCTCCGGCGACCTTCCTGAAGATAAGAAGGAGGCTGAAAAAATAAAAAGAAAGGCCTTAGGGTTCTGGCTAGCTCCCAACGATAAACTTTATAAAAGATCGTTCTCCGGGCCCTATCTCCTCTGTGTCCACCCTGATATGGTGGTAAAAGTCATGGAGGAGATACACGAAGGCACGTGTGGGAGCCACACCGGGGGCAGGTCGCTTGCCAATCGTGCCTTGACTCACGGATATTGGTGGCCCCTCATGCAGAAAGATTCTAAAACTTTCGTGCTCAAATGTGAGAAGTGCCAGAAATACGCCCCAATACCTAGAGCCCCGGCCCAAAAGATGAGCAGCGTGACTTCGCCTTGGCCCTTTGCCCAATGGGGCATGAACATCGTCGGACCATTCCCTCGGGCCCCGGGAGGCAAAAAGTTCCTCCTCATGGTCACCGACTACTTCTCAAAGTGGGTCGAAGCTGTGGCATTAGCAAAGATAACGGAGGCCGAGGTGATCAGGTTCCTCTGGAGGGATGTGATCACGAGATTCGGAATCCCCTACTCTATAGTGGCTGACAACGGGGGCCAGTTCACCGGGGCAAAGTTAAAGGCAATGTACGCGAAGTACCACATCCGAAGCTATTATTCCACCCCTTCGTATCCCCAAAGCAACGGCCAAGCCGAAGTCTCGAATAAGACCGTCCTCGACGGAATAAAAAAGAGGCTAGACGAGTCCAAAGGACGATGGGCTGATGAGCTGCAGCACGTTCTTTGGGCCTACCGAACGACAAGGAGACGGGGAACCCAACAAACGCCCTATAGCCTAACCTACGGGATGGAAGCTGTCATCCCGTTAGAAATCGGGCTCCCCTCGCTCAGAACCGACATGGTGGAGAACGGCCTGAACGAAAAAATGATGGGCCTCGAACTCGAATATGCTGAAGAACGAAGGGAAGTGGCGGCCATCCGTAACGCCGAATACAAGAACGAGCTGGGACGTTCCTACAACAAAAGAGTGAACGCCAGACGTTTCCAAGACGAAGACCTCGTGCTACGGAAAGTAAACAACACTAGGGTACAGTCCGACGGAAAGCTAGGCCCCAACTGGGAAGGCCCCTATCGAATCCTCGGTGCGGCAGGCAACGGGGCCTACCTGTTGGGTCGCCTCCCCAACGACGCCCCGATAGATCGACCTTGGAACGTCAATAACCTAAGGAAGTACTATCAATAGGGCTCGACTTTTGCGTTTTGATGTAAAGAAAAATATGATGTAAATTTATGCCTGTGGGCTTTATAAATGAAAACTGTTGTTATAAATTCTCTAAGTGTTTCAGAACACGAGCCTATACGGCACCCCGGTTCATATTTACTTGAATTTTTCAGTTCATTTAAATTTTTCTAAGTGTTTGAGAACACGAGCCTATACGGCACCCCGGTTCATATTTACTTGAATTTTTCAGTTCATTTAAATTTTTCTAAGTGTTTCAGAACACGAGCCTATACGGCACCCCGGTTCATATTTACTTGAATTTTTCAGTCCATTTAAATTTTTCTAAGTGTTTCAGAACACGAGCCTATACGGCACCCCGGTTCATATTTACTTGAATTTTTCAGTTCATTTAAATTTTTCTAAGTGTTTCAGAACACGAGCCTATACGGCACCCCGGTTCATATTTACTTGAATTTTTCAGTTCATTTAAATTTTTCTAAGTGTTTCAGAACACGAGCCTATACGGCACCCCGGTTCATATTTACTTGAAATGTTTCAGTCCATTTACATCTTACAAGTGTCTCTACACGTGCCGACTCGATTTATGATGTGTATAAAATGAGCGCCCCAACGCCGAAGCATAAGGGCCCCCTCATTTGGGAGCATGTATACAACGAATGATGTATAAATCACAACGGAAGTATAGAAGTAAAACACAGAAGAACAAAAGACAAGTCCAAAATTGTTTTTCATTTCATTCAATGGAAAGCTATTACATGCTAAGTACAAGAAAGAAGATTACATCGAAAAACAAGAAAACAAAAACATCCTAACTAGCCCCGTCATCATCTTCCTCGTTCTCCTCGTCGGAGAGGGCTCGGGGGGTGAGGGGAACCACCTCAGGGATGGGAGCCGACGGAACCGGAACGATAATGTTTTCAACGTTCCATACCGGATGGTCCGGTCCCGCCCTCATGAAGGCAGCTGCCTCGGACCACCCTTCGACATAGAAGGAGTTGAAATCCTTCTGTGTCTTCTGGGTCCAGGCAACACTTAACTCGGCCTGAGCGGTTTGAACCGCGGCTTTTAGCTTGTCAGCTACGCCGGCCTCAGCTTCCTTAAGAGCAGCCTCAGCAGCTTGGGCTCGCTCTTCGGCCTGCATCCTGGCCTTCATAGCTTCGACCCTTCGGGCCTCAACCGAAGCATTAAGGCCTTCGGCCTTCTCCGCCCTTTTCTGGGCCTCCTCCGCCCTTTTCTGGGCCTCCTCCATAAGATTGGCGTTAGCCTCGGCCTTCGTGGCCCATGATCTCACCAGCTGGCCTTGGTGATAGACGTACTGATTCATCATCAAGTAAGCCTACAAGGGAAAGAGCAAACACTTAGCAAAATATTTGGAAAATATGAAAGCAAAAAAAAAAAGAGAAAGGAAGAAGAACAAAAATGCACAAGGGATTGCATACCTGGGGGATCATGGCCATAGCCGATGCCATGGAAGAGGCGAGGTCACGACCTCGATGGTCTGCCTCAATGCTTTGCTGCTGGAGCGCAGCCAAAGCTAATAACCCGGCGGAGGGGTGAGCCTCCATTATGCTCTTGACCCCCGTCGCCGCCTTCACCTCCTCGGGTGTTTGCACGGGCATCCGGTGAGTCGGGGAAGTAGCGGAGGAACTCGGGCCTTGGGTAGGGCCCGACGCCACCCTAGGCCTCTCCAAGACCACGACCTCAGGCGGGTCACTCCCCCCAACCTTGGCCTTCTTCGCCTCGCAGAGGGATTTCGTCCCCACCGCCTTCCTCTTGCCGAGCTGGGCTTTGCGAGCCAGGCGGTCGAGCCTAGCTTGAGCCGCCAGGTCCTCCACGACCACCAGGGGCTTCGCCGCCACCTCAGCACCAGGCTGAGGCACTATCGCCACCTCCCTCTCCCTAGCCTCGACCACCTCCTCAGCAGCCCCCAGCTCCACCTCGGTCTCGGTCCCAATCACCACAACCTCCTCCTCGCCACTAGCCTCGGCAGCGACCTCCTCATCCCTTGCCTCAATAACCTCCACCTCAACGGCCTCGGGCTCTATAACCTCCGCCTCCTCGCAATCCAATCCCATCTCCTCCTCGGCCCCAGCTTCTTCATCTGCCTCCTCCTCCTCGTCAGAACGGACCACCTACACAGGCCAAACAAAAAAGGAGTTAGAAAAATTCGCAAAAATTTAGCTAAGTGTAAAACTGAAGTCATAAAAACAGAAAAGGGAAAACTTACCCTGGTCCGCGAGGTGCCCAATCCCGGGCCGGTGGGTTCGGCCTCAGCAGGGCTATCCTCCAAACCCTCGGGCTCCCTAGACCTCAGGGGAAGAACCTCTGGCAGAGGTTTCCCATGTTGGTCTATATAAGCACGGGTACCGTCTGGCCCCACCCTGAAGTGGAGGACGGTACCGTCCGACCGGGTCTCAGTGTGAACCCCAGCGGATGCAGGAGCGAACGAGGCGCCGGCCAATGCAGGAGCGGAGGTCGTCGTCACCGCCTTCGCCTTGCTGCCTGTCTTCAGCTTCGGCTTCGATGCCTTCTTAGCTGCAGGCTCCACAGAGGCCTCAGCATCCTCAACGACCTTGGGAGGGAGGGTTGACTCCAGTCCCTTCTCCTTCTCCCACCTTTCCCGGGAGTACCCCACGGGACAGAAGGTCCTGTGGGGCCATTTAAAGTTGTTCTCCTTGCAGGAGGTGGGGGAGCCACAGATCAAAAGACGCTCCGCGTCTCGGGCCCCTACATCGGTCCCGTCTCGACCCCACCAATTTAGGGCCACCTCCAACGCCTCTACGTTGGGGTCACCGAGGCCCCTGAGCTTGGCGGCCACGGTAAATTTGTTTTCCTTGGTGCTCAGCACCCTTCCCGGCCTGAGCGGAAGGACCAGGTCGTCACGGCTGAGCCAAGGGCCCTCCACTACGACCACGTCTTGCGTGTAACCCCGATTTGAATCGGAGTTACCCGTGATCAGCTGATTGTGGGACCGACACCTCAGGTAGGGCTGCCGACTCTTGGATTGAGAGGTCGGCTCGGTCTGCAAGAATTCGTAGCAGGCCAGGAGCTCTTTAAGCCCCAGTGGCTCCGGGATGTCCGGTCCCAACGCGACACTTAGTGCCTCTATTCCGGCGCAGATGCGATGCGCCTGCAAAGGCCACTGGCACGGAAGCGTCTGCGTCCAGGCGCAGAGCTCCGCCAATAGTTCTGGTATGGGGAGGTGGGTGCCCCCGTATAAAAGAGTGGAGAGGGAGAGGGTTACCATACTCTTGGGATCGGCGACGATCCCGTTCACCTCGTCAGCGGTCGCACAGGTCCGAAGTCGGAACTCCTCCCCTATGCCGCACAGCTGACGGAACTCATCCAGGTCAGCCCCGTGCTGCCTGACCATTATGCTGTTGTCATTTACCGCCACGGATATGGCCGGATCGATGACCATCGCCCGGAATGGCAAGGCGTTTGCCATTACCTCTAGGCGTCGTGGCTTTGGGGCAACCATCGGGCCTTTTCCGGCTCCGTGTTTGATTACCATTATGGTTGGTTGTTTGATGAAATTTGCTAAGTATGAAGTGTGAGGGAAGAGAGAGAACGGGCTGCTGTGTAAAAATTTTAGTGAGAGAGTGAGAAAGTGAAAATGAGATTTCACTGAGGGTATTTATAGGCCCTCACCAGAAGATGAAAAGACATTTACCAGAAGGTGAAAAGACAGCGGCGGTTCATTAGACGAACTCCCACAAATAAATGCTACCACTCAATCGACGCAGTACACGTGTACAGCAAATAGAGGACAACTGCCAAGTGTCACTCACCAGCCGTTTTAGCATTGATGGCATTGATGGGATCGAAGAGACAGAGGCGGCGCCTCATAAATGCGTGGTGAGCGTGCTCCACGTGTCAAAATATTCCAGCACACGAGAACACGTGCCGGGCTACTCCGAGGCGTTTCCACACCGTCAAGCACAAGAACACTATGACCGGAGCCCCCGTAACGACTATAGATCCCTGAAGACCTCGTCCTTAACGACGACTCCGGACAGGGAGCTGTTGGCGAAGGGATGTCGGCACCCCCTCGTCCGGACCGATATCAATTCCACAACAGGCGATCCGGGCCTCTCAAGCATGGGTGACGCATCACCCCGGATCTTGGGGAGCCGGACCGTGCCTAGGCCGGCCTAGAGAAACTTGCTGAGCACTCTTCCCCAATTAATGCTGCTGCTCCCTTGGGGGACCCTTTATGTGTTTCATCGACGTGGCCCAATCACAGCCCAGCCCTGTGGGCCCCGGATGATGAACAGTGCTATTGTCAGAGTCATAAATGACCTGGAGCCGTTGGATCTTTATCAGACAGTGCAGTGATCCAAGGGCTAAGAACACCTCTGATCAGACTATAAATACCCCCACTAATACCAATTAGAGGGGGACACACACAAATACAGAGAGAAGAGATAAAGCTAAAACAACCCGGACCACCAGAATATCAACTGTGACATACGACGCCACAACTCGTAACTGGTCCAATCCCTCATCCTTAAATATATTCCTACATTCAGCCTATACCGACACTGACTTGATCGTCGGAGAGGGAAAACCTGGTACCAACCCCGGGCCCCTGTTCGTTTCTTGTGCAGGCTTAGAGAGCACCTCGACGACGAAGCAGATACCACCTACGTCAACGACCTTGGAAGATCGGAGCCGACGCGAATAATATATAAGCCGAGCTTGGGAAGAAAATCAGGCTCGCCAGTATTTACATTTTGCTGCGAGTTCTGCTGTTATTTATTGATCTTTGATCTCACATTTGTATATGTTTGTAGTTCAGAAGATTTGGAAAACCAGTGAGTTTTCCCTCCCTTGTGAGAACTTTGTGCTGTGTCTGTCATCTTAGGAAATAGCAGAAATTTGAATATGAAAGAATTTTGAGCTATGTCTAAATTTTCTTATGAAATAGCAGAAATTTGAAAATGAAGGACCCAAGCATGCCAACATTTCAGTGGCCCTCGGTGTGCTTCAACTGTAGTACACATTGTGTGCTCTTGGCTATCATCTCTTGTTGGTTCCATATTGCTTGACTTATTTTTTTTCTTACCTTAGTGTTGCATTGCTTTTTCATTTTTATTTTTGAAAGTTCTCTTTGTTACAACTACTACTAGATAAATTATGACTCGTTTCGTTTTGTAATAAAAAAAATTTCAGGACCGTTATGCAGTCTGAGTTGAGCTACTAATGTTGATTCTCGAGCTCTGAGGTATCGCTTGGACTTGGTGTTGAGATTTCGTTATTGTTCGAGTTGAATTGAACCCCAAACCATAATGAATCTTTTGTCTTGTTTTTGTATGTACATGAATAGGAGTTGTTTAGGTTGAGAAAATATTTTCGGGGTTGTGAATATAGGTGGGTTCGCCAGCTTGCCAATTTTTTCCAAGAACTGCAAAAGGCATATTATTTTGGGCATGTAATCTTAATAGGATCGGAACCGTTATGTTTAATCGGTCATGGAAGTATGTGAACCGTTTAAGTAGGTTATGACATTTTAATATTTTGGTCATGTAATATTTGTTAGTATCAGTACTGTTATGTAATATGAATTCGATTAAATTTTGTTTATGATTATAATAGCATGTTATTTGGCTTGTGGATTAGTTTTATTTATATCTATTAATGTTTACTTAATAAATTTATTCTTTATTTAATTAATAAAATTAATTCTGTTAATTGTATTAAATTTCTAATATATATTAAATTAAATATCAAAATAAAATATATATTATAATAAAAAAATTGCGACGGAATAGCAATGTATATTCGTGGGTAACTACTCACTTTTATACTATATTTATATTGTAATTTATTTTATATAATTGATTTTTGTGAGACTTTTGCTACGAAATTCCGTAGCAACATCAAAACTTAGAGACGAAAAATCCGTCGCTAAAATGTCACTAAATAGCTACGGAATAAGAATTCCGTAGTAAACATTTAGCCACAAGCACTTTAACTACGGATTTCAGAGACGGAAATTTTCGTCGTAAAGAGGCAATCTGCGACGGATTTCACGTTTTAGCGACGAATATTTCCGTCGCTGTATTGCTGTTGTGTTGTAGTGATGGTTTGGTTTAGGATTGACGAGAATCCGTTGAAATCCGAACTATTTACACATCGAGCTAATATTGTGATCCATAATAACTTAATCGAGGGAATGTGTAAAGCTCAGATGCTCAATGATGCTTGGAAGCTATATCTCAGCCCTTCCTTCGAAAGGGATACAACCTAACAATAGTACTTACACAGGGAATTGGAAGGCAATTTGGGCACAGCGGAAATTTATTGTTATAATTTAATAGTTATTTAAAATTAAGGAGACATATCAAATGCCTTGCTACTTCTACAAGAAATGATGGATAGGAAAACTAATTAATTGTTACCTTGTTATCGATCTACCCTTAAGCCTGACGATCCATCTAGGGAAATGCTACAACAGTTTCTTAAAGATGTTTCATCTACATTACTAAGTAATAATGGTGCAGACGTTAATTTTTCATGTTGTACATCTGCTCTCGCTCATCTACTTTTGTTGTTTAGTTGTTACGTGATATGTTCATTATCAATTGTTACAGTTTACTCCCGAATTTAAGAAAAAACTCTATATAGAGTGGTAATTACATGCATGCCAACTAGTCATATTATATCAGAATAGCTGCATACACACATTATACATATTAATAATAATAAAAAAAAACACTATATCGAGAGGGATACAGTAATATAAATCATGCCGGTTAACTGATAATGTAAAATATTACAACATTTGAGTTCCATCTTAAACTTTAGGCTCCATTCTAAAGATAAACGATCCATCTTTATTTTGGTAAACAACAATGGTTACTTTATATGATATCGTTGACGAAATGTCATTTCAGTTTTTAATTACCGTCAGGCGAATGTGGTTGCCTTGTCCGGAAGGGGCTTCCCACTCAAGAAAGAACCGAAAAGAAGAAGGGATCTTTGTGGTTGTGTAAGTGCATCATTACTAGAAGCTCCTCTTATTGTGGCATAAGAGAGGATCATATCTCCATATACTTGTGTCCATCCCCCAATCTGGTTAAAAATATTTTTCAAGAAAATAGATGAGAAATAAAATTGACATATCGGAACTCGGAGGGTATATACGTAAGAAATTTGGTTTATGATTTGTTAAAAGTTACAGACCTGTCTACCCTCAAACCAAGCACGGTATGTCATGGTTGTATTTAATTTCATTTCTGTCGCCAATTCATGAACCAACTTCCGAGTGGCTGTTAGTGGTACGACTGCGTCTTGGTCTCCGCTGTAAAAAATTATTTTGAATTGGCCAACATTTAATTTACTATAAATTATTAAGAAAATATATGTTATTTTAAGTAACTTATGTCAATTATGAACCGGTGTGAATTTTTTTTACCTATAGACCATGGTCCTAATACCCGATTTGACAAGTGAACCCAACAAATCGATTGTTCTTGTCTCATATTCTTGAAAGTTTCTATGAATTACCCTGTTTCAAATAGGATAAAGATTAAAAAATTCAATTGTTAAACGTATTATTTGTAATTTTCTATTAGAATTTCGTCTTATAAAGTAATTACTTGCTACAGATTGACCAATTAGAGACTGCAGGCAGTCGAGCATGCAAAGCATTCTGTACATCTTTCCGGTTCAGAAACTCACTTGTATCATCTATCAGACAAGCACTTGGCGTTTTTTCCTCTACCTGGATAAAAGAAAGGGAAAATGTTGGTTGGTTATAGACTTTAGGGAGTTTATGTCCTACTTGCATGATTCACCGGTCACTAAAGTTTTTGAGTCATTTTTAGTTCAAAGTAAAGCATTGCTAGACATTTTGATTTGTTTTGATTTAAACTTCAATTCAAATATTGATGTAGTACCCATCATAATTATTTTCAATTCAATTGAGCATGTCTTTTACGAAATTTATTTTCATCAGTTTTATTAAACAAATGCACCTATCAAATCATACCATGTTATTACGTAGAGGTCGAGAGGCGATGGGGGTTAAACATATATTGCTATTAATGGCATTTATTTGAACATATTGGCCAATCTCTGATACGACTTGAGTTTTTACTCGAGAGCAATCTGTGGTGATAGCATTAGCTCGAGTCTGTCTGAAAATTTCAGAAGCATTGCAGACATTTGTGAGAAGTTCAAAAGTAGCATCTGATATCATGCCATGTGACCAGTAGAATTCTGCCCTCGAGTTCAACACGTAGTCGTAGTCCAATACTGGATTTATTAGCTGAAAAAACAAACAAATAATTGAACACGTGATAATGTCAGAATATGAGCAAAACTTTCTTTAATAGCACAACAGAATTCATAGACTAAGGTTTGAATTCGAAAACTTGAATCTCTTTGTGACTCACTAGTATGCCTTTTAGCTTGCACTTCAATTTGGATTGAACAACGAGTTGTGCTAGTTGCGGACCTAAAAAACAAAAGAAAATATAACGATCACGATTAGTTGATTACTAAATACATACCTGATGAGTGATAACATCAATATACTTTACGTAAATATGTGTCTATAGCTTCTCTGTGCAAATACGAACGAACTTAGTGAATTTATAATGCTAGACATACCAGCATATGTTTCCCCAGCTATGAAGAAATCTCTGTTCTTGTATTCTGGGAATCTGTCTAACCACTTTTGGAGGAAAACCAAATTGTCTTGGGCTAACAACAAATAGAAACAAGATAAAGGTTCAGACTTTAAATTTTTAATATTATCAGTGTTAAGCTGCAATCAGATTTTAATATTATCACAGGACTAAGCTGCAACTTTAGTTATTTGATTCTATTCCATAGTTACTTCCATAATGCATTTTACTCCCAAAATATGAAATCAGTTTTCTGCTTTAGCTCTTCACTTATGAACTCATGATATCACTCATTATTCAAATTGGTTATATATATTGTATATAAAATCATTCTATTAAAATATATACATTAGAGACCTGTTATATCATCGTTCAGTGTTGTGTAAAAGGATTCATCATCGGAATGAGAAAACCCAACTCCTGCCGGTGAGTCCAAGTACAACATATTTGCTCCTGCAATACCGCACGAACACAGCTGACTTTTTCAGTAATAGAGATGGTGACAATAAAATAAATGTATTTTTTGCCTTATTGGTATATGAAATATGAATAAAACCTTATACCACTTCTTAATCAAATACATTTATAATTATGCAAGAATGAGAGAAGATTTAATAAGTGAATGAAATGATGAACCTATACTGTTCCAGCTAAACTCATTTCTGACCAAAACATGTTCATTGGGTCTAAAAGGTCCATTTCCTCCGAAAGCTCCAAGTCCAATTGATGAACAAATCGGCCCTAAAGACAGCACAAAATTACAAATGAATTCATAGTCTTAAATAGGATAAGAAATATAACAACAAAATCAAAACAATTATTTTGAATTTGGTTGGATCTGGCCAGACACCTCCAGCAAACCAAAGAACTAGAGGCTTCGAGGAAGGCTCGAATTCTGCTTCAACAAAATAATAAAATATATCTCTTTGTTGTTTTTCGCCAACGTTGATGTAGCCTGAGAACTGTCGAAAATGGACATCAGGTTGACCTGGCAAGTTCAATATCTCATCAGACTCGTCTTTAGCCTCTGACGTGATACAAAAATATAAGATACATAAAGTTGCCATAAGAATCCATGTTCGAGTTAACATGTTGAAAAGAAAAGGAATGTGAACGTGTTTTTGAAGCTTATTTAATAGGATCGGTCTCAGTTTCTCTTTAGGTGTTGATACATTTGATCATAGCTAGATTGTACATATATATAGCATTCAAAAATGTTAACCCTCATATTCATCTAACTGTATTTTCTGTAAGGTCATATTTGACCTAGATAGCCACATGGCTGTACCAACACAAATGTTTAAACTAGCCAGGTTACAAAAATTCAATAATATATGTTTGGATCCTTCTTGTACCCTAATATATTTTATGAAAAATAATGAAACAACTAGCCTAGAAAGAATATTCGTCCGGAAAAAATCTTTAGAGCCTAATGCTTTCTAATATATGACCGTATCCGGTATATCTCTTGTATTTTCACTTTATCAATATCGCCTCATAAGAACATAGCATAAAATTATAAAACCATTTACACAACATTTTTTGTAATTTGGGTTTCAACTCTAGTCTATTTTCACTTGATAACAGTACTGGTTTGAATATAACTGCAATTTACCTCCAGCTATTAATTAGGGTTATTCTTTCACACTTTTCAAATACTTTTTTAAGTGTATGTGATGTCAATATATAAACATCAATAATTAGCACTTGATTAAAGAAAAAAACATGACATAAGTGCAATTTCTTAGATAGAGATTTAAGATGTTACTATATGCGTTATAAAATATAAGTGTCGATCCTGTGGAGATTATTATCTCCTTGATTTCCCTCCCTTCTCCTGTTATGAAGATTTCTACTACAATTCAGCATTCTGTGAAGGAATCACAAATTTCTAGGTTATCAAGTCCAGTTAATCACCTGGTACTTTTTGTGATTATTTAATGTTTAGAACAATAGTAGATTTTTTGTTTCGAGACATATTTTATCTTTCTCTAGTCCGGTCAGGCAAAGACAATGGTAAAAGATCTTGTCTAGTTTCTTTGTCCATGAAAGAAGAAGAGAGACAGGACTCGATCAATAACAGGATAAGGATGCTGTTTTAGCCGTCAGGTTTTAAAATATGTTTATTGTGGTTCTCACCTTGAAAAAAGTCAAGTGTTTGTTGAAGAGACGATACAATCGAGTTTCTTAACAGTCATGAGTTGCATCTTTGTATACGTGTATCGCCAAAATCCGACTTTGTATACGGACTATTTAAAAATACAATTAGTATATTAATGTAAATTTCGTTGACGATTTAGTACACTATTATACCAAATAGAAAAGAATCAAAAGTTGGCTACTTGGGCATCTAAACACTTGGGAGAAATAAACATAGCATTACACTATTAAATCGTGTTTTTATTTGTATTTTCTTTCACGTTCTTGTACTTTTATCGTGAATCTATGATATTTTCTTTTTTCTATTTAGCGTAAAAAACCAGGCAAAAATAACTGATAGTTGTTGTAGGTTGGTCGATAAAATAAAAATCTGATAAAATGTTAGGGGACAAGAACTGAAGGGTTTCCATGGTGTGCTACTAAAAATTCTAAGAAATATCATTGTTACAAATTACAACGAAACATGTATTGCTTGTTAACACATCATATGTTAGTATAGAGATTAAAGAGTTTCCCCCGACAACATTTTTTTTTGTGCGATAACCAAAACCCTTTTTTTTTTAATCATAAATTAGGGCTATGTTAATTCAAATAATAGACCATGAATTGATCCATACCATAATATATAATCAACTACAATAAAAGGATGAATATATCAAACTTGAAGTGGTTTTAATTTTAGAGAGAGAACTATTGGGGGAGGTATAAAAGAAAATATAGTTTCAATATTTATTTCCATAGTCAATTGTTTAATTACTTTCTCAGTTATAACTAGCGGCCTTTGCTAGCTTTTAATAGGTAGTTTATATTGGTGATACTAATTATGGCGATCCCTTGGCTAGCCTGGTGTATATATGGTATTTTTTATGGTTTTCTCTACTAATTATACATAAAACTAATTCTAGCTACCCAGATATCGGGTTCTCTATTTACAAAGTAACTTAAATAATAAGGGTATAAATGTAGTTTCATTATGAAGTAATTAACATGCTCTAGCCGGCACAGGATACCAAGAAAGAAATAAGCATTCGGCTTTTAGATTATTTCCGGTGGAATATTCTTTCTAGACCAGTGTGTCCCTTTTTATTCACTTATATTATGGTACAAGAAGCAGCCAAACATATATTAACGATTTAGGGTAAATTGGCTTAAAAAAACCATTTGGGTTGTGTAGCCACGTGGCTGTCTTGGTCACATATGACATTATAGATGAATGTGAGGGTTAACATTTTGAATGCTATATATACGGAACGCGAGAATGATCAAAATGTATCAGCAGGAAAAGAGAAAACTAAATTTAATACTACTAATTAATCTCTAATTACATACAATTCTTATCTCTTCAACATGTTAACACGGACATGGATGCTCGTTGCAGCTATATGTCTCTTGTATTATTGTATCACATTACAGGCTATATACGAAGCTGATGAAATATTGAGCTTGCCAGGTCAACCTGCTGTTAATTTTCGACAGTTCTCAGGCTACATTAATGTTGGCGAAAAACAACAAAGAAGTATGTTTTACTATTTTCTTGAAGCAGAAGTCGAGCCTTCCTCAAAGCCTCTAGTTCTTTGGTTAGCTGGGGGTATTCTACTAGATCCAACCAACCAAGTCCATTTTATAACTATTTTTGTTTTTAGTATAAGATATTGAACTTGTATTTTTCGCTTCGTTATCAGGGCCGATCTGTTCATCAATTGGACTTGGTGCTTTCGGTGGGAATGGACCTTTTAGACCCAATGGAAATATTTTGGTCAGAAATGAGTTCAGTTGGAACAGTATAGGTTAATCACTTTATTCACTTGTCATAAAACTTGTTACATTCTTGTTTGGGTTGTAGCCTAATTAAAAAATTGGTCTAAAGAAGACTTGCATAATTCCAATGTTTACGTTTGTTTTCTGTCAAGTTATTATTATCGAACACCAAGTTGTATTATCTATTTTGTAGGAGCAAACATGTTGTACTTGGACTCACCAGCAGGAGTTGGCTTTTCTTATTCTGAGGATAAATCCTTTTACACAACAGTAACCGATGATATTACAGGTTTGTTGTTTTCCGGGCAAACATGCTTAGTTATATCAACTAATGTCCAATAGGTACCACTTTTGAAATTATATTTCTCCTATGTACCTCCATAATTTCACATTCCCTATAGGTACCGCTTTTTAATTATTTAATTTATTTACCAAAACGCTATACACATATTTCATAAAAAATAGAAAAAAAACACATAAAAATATATAAAATGCAAAAAATCTCAAAATAAATGAAAAAAAACCACAAAAAATTGTAAAAAAAAATAATAATGTATTTTTATAAAAAAAATCACAAAAATCATAAAAAATGAAAAAAAAATAAAAAAAATAACAAAGAAAATAAAAAAATCATAAAAAAATTATAAAAAATGAAAAAATCACAAAATTTTAAAAAAAATTTTAAAAAATTACAAAAAAATAATAAAAAATGAAAAAAATCACAAAATTTTATAAAAAAATAATAAAAATAATAAAAAAATAATAAAAAATCACAAAAAATGAAAAAAAAATTCACAAAATCATAAAATTTTAAAAAAATTATAAAAAAAATAAAAAAAATTATAAAAAATGAAAAAAATCACAAAAAATTATAAAAATCTAAAAAAAATAAAAAATTTATAAAAAATGAAAAAAATCACAAGAAATTATAAAAAAAATGAAAAAAATGAAAAAATTATAAAAAAAAATGAAAAAAAATGAAAAAAATCACACAAAAAATCATTAAAAAAAATCACTTTTATTGAACTTTATGCACTTTCGACTGTAGTAGATGCACTTTCAGCTGAACTATATGCACTTTTAGCTGAACCAGATGCATTTTCAGCTGAACCATATGCACTTTCAGCTGAACCATATGCACTTTTATTGAACTAGATGCACTTTCAGCTGAACCATATGCACTTTTATTGAACTAGATACACTTTTAGCTGAACCATATGCACTTTCAGCTGAACCAGATACACTTTTAGCTGAACCAGATGCACTTTCAGCTGAACCATATGCACTTTCAGCTGAACCATATGCACATTTATTGAACCATATGCACTTTTAGCTGAACCATATGCACTTTCAGCTGAACCATATGCACTTTGAGCTGAACCAGATGCACTTTCAGCTGAACCATATGCACTTTCAGCTGAACCATATGCACTTTTATTGAACTAGATGCACTTTCAGCTGAACCATATGCACTTTTATTGAACTAGATGCACTTTTAGCTGAACCATATGCACTTTCAGCTGAACCAGATACACTTTTAGCTGAACCAGATGCACTTTCAGCTGAACCAGATGCACTTTCAGCTGAACCATATGCATTTTCAGCTGAATTATATTTACTTTCGACTGAATTGTATGCACTTTCAACGGAACTAGATGTACTTTCAGCTGAATTGAATGCAATTTCGACTCAATTTTATGCATTTTTGACTAACTATATACACTTTCGACTGAACTATATGCACTTTTATTGAACTATATATGCTTTTGACTGAATTATATGTATTTTTGACTGAACTAGATGCACTTTCAGCTCATTTAGATTAAAAAAGGCACATTTATCATGGAAAAACCATTTTTTTGTATAAAAAAATCACTTTTCGGTATAAAGTGTTATATTGACAAAAAAAAATATTTTTTATAATTTTTTAAAAAGTTTATGATTTTTTAATTTTTTGTAATTTTTGTGATTTTTTATAATTTTTATACTTTTTTGTGATTTTTGTTATTTTTTTATAATGTTTTGTGATTTTTTGTGAATTTTGTGATTTTTTTTGATTTTTTGATTTTTTGTGATTTGTTTGTGATTTTTTGTGATTTTTTGTGATTTTTTGTGATTTTTTGTAAGTTTTTGTAATTTTTTGTGATTTTTTGTGATTTTTTTTAATTTTTTGTGATTTTTTGTAATTTTTTGTGATTTTTTGTGATTTTTTGTAATTTTTTGTGATTTTTTATGATTTTTTAATTTTTTTTGTAATTTTTTTTATTTTTTTGTGATTTTTGTATTTTTTAATAATTTTTTTTTATTTTTGGTGATTTTTTCATTTTTTTAAAAAATCAATTACTAATAAAACTAATATAGTATAAAAAGTGGTACCTATGAGGAAATATAAAATTATCAAGATATTTAGGAGGAATATAATTTGACATAAGGTAGTTATAGAGAATTACCCCTAGTTATATTATGCAAGAAAGTAAAATCGTCTTGTTGTCCATGGGACAGTACCTCCATGGTGTTAAAATACGCATATACATAGCTGAAATCAATCAAAATCCAGTAAGAATACAGAAATACATGAAGCATAGCTAATGCTATCATGCAAAATGCCTTTTCCTATTGCAAAAACAAGGGGGAAAAGGTTATAAGTCAGGATTTTTATTTTCTTCAAGATTTTGGACTAAAAATTTGCTACGATGACTCTAAATTTCTTATTGTCACTCCAAATCTTACATCTCCCCGTTTATCTCCAAGATCAGAGTGATCTTAGATCAAGATCAAGAGCAAAAATCAGTAGAAAAGAACATGAAAAATATACCTAACCAATAATTAAAGAGTTCTTTTTTGCAGCATTTTAAATAAGAGAATTTTTTTAAAGAAAAGCTAATCCATAAGGTTTCTTACATAACAATAACTGCTTCAATGTGTCCAGTCTTAAAATTTACAGGTTTCCATTATATATATAACATTTCCCATATATATATATATATATATATATATATATATATATATATATAAACCTATTCTATAAATTAACCAATACAGAACTTTGGGGTATTGAATCTTGGAATCATAAATGAAACTTTAAAAGCAGGAAAAGACCGAATTAGGATTTTCTGTAGGGGTAAGATGCATTATCGAAGTAATGTAGATATAAAATGGCCAAAGGGTGAGTAGCTAACATATGTGAAATGTTGCACTAGTATACATGAATAAGCAAATAACAAATAATTTAAAGCTTAACCTTTTAGAGTGTTGGCCGGTAGGATTATATGAAACTTGGATGTTAAAGGCGGACCCAGACCTTTGTCACAGGGGGGGCACATTTAGAAACAAATTTTTTTTTTTAAAAAAAGTATCCAAACAGTTAAAAAAACAATAATACGAGTTAAATAACTATTACACTTTGAAAGGATAGGCCGCAAGGTTGAGTCTATACATGATCTACAGGTAGTAGACATTGATGTCAACCTTGTTAGACCCTTTGCGCTATATTTTTTTATAGCAAACGCTTGTCCAGCCTCTTTCACTACAACAAACTGCAAACGTATAAAACTTTAAAGTGTTAATATATATATATATATATATATTAGTTTATAATTTATAATAGTAAAATGTCAAACCTTCTACATGAGTGTTCTATTTTCTTCTAATTGGCCTCCCGGTCTTCATCGTCACGACCTCATCGGTGTCACCCAGCAGACCGGTCCTGGAAAAACATGGCCCCGTTATTGTAATATCTAAAACTGTAAACATTCAAGCAATTGAAAGAAAAGGAAACAATCATAGATAAGTCTATATTAACAAATATATACAGCAGCAACTAACAGTCAAGCATAAGCACGTAAGCAACTGACAATCATAGATAAGTTTTATTAATCATAGCTAAGTCTTTATTTACACTGTTGTGGCAGAATTATAATAACATTAAAAGACTAGGGGTATTTTAGTAAACTGACAAAATCACAGCGGGGTCCCACTGGACCTTTCTTAGCTCCGCCTGTATATATAATTTTATGTTAATCTCAGTTTTATTTATTGTTAGCCCAAGACAATCTCGTTTTCCTGCAAAAGTGGTTCGACAGATTCTCAGAATACAAGGGAAGAGATTTCTTCATAGCTGGAGAAACATATGCTGGTATTTTTAACATCATAAATTCACCAGTTAATTTTATTCACAGTTTGTAAAGCTAAAGAGATATTAGTAATTGTGATTTTATTTTTTCTTTCTGTAATGTAGGGCACTTTGTTCCGCAACTCGCTCAACTTGTTGTACAATCCAAAATGAAGTGCAAATTGAAAGGCATACTAGTGAGTAACATAACCAATCTTTGGTCTTGCTTCCTCTTAGAGTCTTAGTTGCTGGAATTTTATTTACTTTTAATCATATCCCGACATTTTCATATGTATCCCATTAATCTTCTTTTCAGCTACAGAATCCAGTACTGGACTTGGACTATGAGTTGAATTCTAGGGCAAAATTCTTGTGGTCACATGGCATGATATCAGATACTACATTTGAAATTCTCACTAATGTATGCAATTCTTCTGAAATATTCAGACAGGGTCGAGCTAACGCTATCACCACAAAGTGCTCTCAAGTAAAAAGTCAAGTTGCTTCGGAGCTAAGCCGATATGTGAAATTAAATGCTATTACTAGCAATATATGCTTACCCCCCGTCGCTTCTCCTCCTTATAATCATGTGGTAAGGTTTGATACACTACAACAAACTTGTCGAAAATTAAATCCATAAGAGACAATGATAATGTGAAACTGAACACTGTCATGATGGGTCATACCTAAAAATGTGAAACTAAGTTTAAATCAAAACAAAATTAGGGAGCCTAGTAAAATGTTACATGGGAATGAATAAATCAAAAAGGATGTATGTGAATAATTCGGTGTCTCGTGAGAGTATGACCTAAACATCCTATAGTAAATGTATTATAACGAATTTTTACCTTTTCTTCTTCAGAGAGGGGGGAAAATGTCAAGTGGCTGTTTAAGAGACGATATAATCAATTTTCTTAATCGGAAAGATGCACAGAATGCTTTGCATGTCCGGCTTACTGGAGTGTCTGATTGGACGATTTGCAGCGAGTAATTATTATGTACAAATAATGTTTGAATTTAATATTAAAAATAAACAACTAAGCAATTAAAAAATCTTTTTTCTTTCCCTAACTGGAACAGGGTGGTTCATCCAAGGTTTCAAGAATATGAGACAAGAACAATTGATATGTTGGGTTCACTTATCAAGTCTGGTATTAGGACCATGGTCTATAGGTAAGATCTATTATAAAAATGACAAAATAATTAAACTATTACACATTAAGTACATGAAATATTTATTTTTTATGTTTTTAAAAGAAACTTTTTCCTGGTGAATTTGCCAAAATATTTTTTATAGTGGAGACCAAGATGCAATTGTACCACTAACAGCGACTCGAAAGTTGGTTGATGAGCTGGCAACCAAAATGAATATAAACACAACTATGCCATACCGAGCGTGGTTTGAATCTGGACAGGTTTGTCTTGTAACAAATCATATACAAAAATTAACAGTGGATAATCCTCCGACATGTTGCTTATATTTGTGATAAATCTGCTTGAAATTTTAAATAGGTTGGGGGATGGACACAAGTATACGGAGATATGATCCTCTCTTATGCTACCGTAAGAGGAGCCTCTAGTAATGCTGCACTTACACAACCACAAAGATCGCTTGTCATTTTTGGTTCTTTCTTGAACGGGAAGCCCCTTCCAGACAAGGCAACCACATCCGCTTAAACGATTCACAAATTAAAATGAAATGAAAGTATCATCAGCGATATCATTTAAAGTAACCACTGTTTTTTTATCAAAATAAAGATGGCTCGTTTATCTTCACAATGGAGTCGATGTTGTATTCAACGCTTTCGAGGCCTTTTAATGAATTAGTTGAAGTCTTATATATCACCCTCTCTCTATTTAGTTTTCTGCTTTTGTTCTTCCCGTACTGTGATCTGTTTCTCTTTCCTTGGTAATTTTGGCTGTTTAGTTTTTTTTGGCTGGTTTTTCTCTGAGTTTTCACCTTGTTGTTCTCATCTCAAGTTTCAAACAGAAAACAAAAAAGATAGCATGTTGTTACATGATTCATTCAAACTTGCTAGTTATGGAATTGAAATCGGATAACATTTATCTATTGGCAAAGGGACATTGTCGCCATAGCGTCTTGAAGATTAAAATTGTGATGAACCACCCGTATTGTAACTAGAGTTATTACATAAGTAATCGAGAAAGCAGAGTCGAATTGTTTGGAGAGATCAAAACAGAAGTAGAGAAAGAAGTGACAAAGACCAAGTATGCATGCAATGACAAAGACCTAGTATTATTCAATGAAATGAAACCATTAAAGCAAATGTACCAACTAAAACAATTTTGACAAAGGTACAAACCCTTTCACAAATCAGACTTCATCATACAGGAATTACGTCTACTTAAAAAATAGTTTTGCAAGCCAACCAACAAATTGCCATTTCATTTTAAAAAGATCACATATTAGTAAACAACTTTATTGGTACAAACAATTTTTATTTTACACAAAAATCAAAAAGAGGAATAAAATCAGATCAGAAATCCAGATCAAAAAAGCCTTAGAGAGCGCTAGGATCCACGACTGCATATTTCAACAATTCTTCATCTGTAGAGAAAATATCCATCTGCTCTTCCGGTAGATTAACCCAGGCCTCGATTCCTGTGCCATCTCTCGTGTCCATCAAAATAGTGATATAAGGCATAGGGTTATGAGTAGCTACCCATATCGGCTTTCCCCAACCAAAATCGGCTTCATAAAATGGGAACTTATTCCAACTTGAGATAGTAAATGCGTTTTTAACATCCGGTTGGGGCATAAGCTCCATCATTTTCTCACCGATCGCCATAAACCTCTCCATGAATTGTTGTCCATCAAGTTTGTTCTCGTATGTTTGACGTGACTTTTTAACTTCCTCCCTGTAACGGCCAATCAAGTAAGGCAACTCAATTTCACCGTTGTCGTTTGTCACTATTTGGGTCTCGACCAAATTCCCAAAAGTTTGGTCGTTAATGGGAGGTGGCAGCATTCTACGGATATTAACAGGCGTGATCAAAACCGATGAAACTGGGGAACCACCTGCTCTTTTCATTGACATTTTCATACCAATACGCCATATAAATCCCGTGACGGTTTCCATACGTGAAGTCCAAGGAATGTTTTCGTTCGTTGCTGTCTCTTGGAGGGCGGCAAGTTTGGTCGCAGTAAAAACAAATCTCTTTGTTTTGTCGTTGATTTGGACAATTTCGCCAACTTCCTCTCCGGATAAGAAAAGCTCTTCAAGTGCAGGGAAAACTAGGGAACCACTAAACTCGGGGCTTTTCACCGTATCGGATTTTCCAATGGCTGTATCAGCCCAAGCATTTATGAAATTAGTAAAAGTACCGGCATCTGATACTTTGTGAGAAAAGTTCATTCCGATAGCTAGC
The DNA here is from genome assembly GCA_963920805.1 of Primula vulgaris. NCBI lineage: Eukaryota > Viridiplantae > Streptophyta > Magnoliopsida > Ericales > Primulaceae > Primula > Primula vulgaris. The sequence continues at coordinate 8,919,391 of OY987216.1, read as the reverse complement.
CCACCACACTTGAAGAAGCTAGCTTGAACGACAAGAAGAGGGCGTGTGCCCTTTTCCCAGAAATCGTCAGGAACAAGATGTAAAAACATTTCAGAAGCGGGTTTTTGGAGATATTCCTTAAGAGTGGCATCTATTTTAGCTTCCACAAACTCAGCACCATCATCTTCTTCAAAGTTTACACTCATTTGGTCTCTAATTCTTCCGGCAAGAGGGTAATAGCGAGTCAGGATTTCAGATAGGGATGACTTTAGGCTCTGGGTCCTTTTTGCGACTACTTCACCGATTTCGTCGGTGGAAGTGTTCTCGTAGAAGAAGTAAAGTTTAGTGTAAACCGGAGGAGAAACTTGGTCCATAATGCAAAGGTTAAAGCTATCAGGAATTGGGGAAGAAGGCTTGATGGTTTCTTTCGCAATAATTTCGGTCTTCATTTTTGCTGGATTTTGGTTTTTTCTTTTGCTTTTGAGCTGATATAAAAGTTGTGTTGTTTAATTTTGAACTGATGAATTGTTTTGAAGAAGAGAGATCATTTTATAGGAGATGCAATCATGTACACTCCTACTACTATTTGACACTGGGAATAAAATATTGACCACCATACAATAATACAGCTATTGAAAATTAAATACTCCACATGTTCTGGTCTAAGTCAACAAAAGACGACTCTTTCTCACTGCAATAATTCATTTGAAGCAACTTGAAAGTTTAATAAGAAGAATAACACAAAACAAAAAGACAATTGACAGACAGACTCGATGCACTCAATATATCTTAACCAGAGTCGCAAAGAATGAAAACATTTATTCTTAACTATATAAATAACTCCTTTTATGTAAAATAATATGATCCGTACTGAATTACATGATACATCATGCGAATGTGGATTTGTTTTTGTTTTTGCTAAAAGCCAGGTCAAATATTGTGAGCCATGTACTCCTATCATTGAGATTTTAGCTACTACTATTTCAGCTGCTAAAATTAGACTTAGTCTGCATATGACTTTTCTATAACTTTGATGATGTTATAAAAATCTCCGCCGCTAATAAACAAAGATTATTACTAGTTTTCATGCTTTCGTATTGTGCTTACAGTATATTATTCTATTGATATTAGTTTTATCTCTGTGCTGAAATAGTGAAGAAATATCAATAAATAATTTAAGAGACAACTTTGATCTGGTCCATTTTACCAGCATTAGTGGACTGAAAATAAGGCTAAAAGGACTAATTAAAGTTATGTAACTAAGCACAGTGCAAAAATACCGCCCAAAAAAAAAACTAAAACCTTTTTTCAATATATCTATCTCTTTCCTCACTTCTCTCTCTGGTAATTGTGGACAATACATCACAGAAATATTTAATTTAAATGATCGGTGGACTTTTTGTACCGATTTTTATTAACCGATCGATTTTCGAACCAAACCAAACAACTTGGTACCGAAGGTTCGGTATACCGAATTTTCGATACGGTACAACCGAACCAAACTTTAAAAGACGGTTCGGTTTCGATATCAATTTCGTATGTTTTTGGTATAATACCGAACCGAACCAAAAATTAAAATTATAAAATATATAGAAATTTGCACATAGTCATAACTTACAAAATAAATTGTCTTTTGGTTTAGTTTAATTTTTATTACAACTTATTTTCCTATTTACAAAGTCAAATACAATAATTTCGCGTTTCTCCAAAAAAAAATTTCTAATGTTTTAAAAAAATTCTTATTTTATAAGTATTTAATATTTTAATCAAATTCACGATAAATTAGCAAATCTAAGAATAGTTGTATACATTTTACTTTTTATAAACTTTTTTGATATTTTATTGTTATCAAGACTTGTCTTTTAATAATAATAATTTTTCGATATAAAACAAAAATCCGAACCGTACCAATTGAAAAAGTGGGTATACCGAACTTTCAGTATACTGACTTTTTCGGTTCGGTTATGATATAATTTTTTTCAAACCAAACAAGTTCTGGGAACGGTATATGCTCAAAAAAAGTCATTTATCCATTAAAATTAATCTTAAATCCACAAGGGATAGATCAGAAAACTTTAAAATGTTTATGTTGCTAAATATGAAGAGAACAAAATAAAAACAACTCAAACTCTCTCTCTACCCTCACAACCCTTTTAATTACCCTTAGTCAAAGCTAACTTCTACCCAACTTTTCACCTAATTTCTTTCACAATCATGGTTAGGAAAATGGCTCACATCTTAGCTTTAGCTTAGCCTACTTTTACTATTACAAATAGATGGAGACTTGTCAAAATTAGCATATAATTCTTGTGGGGAAAATGAAAATACCATACTGCCCAAAGTCTCCATGTATTTGTAAAAGTAAAAGTCTTCAAGCAATTACTGGCCCTTCATTCATTTATTAGCTTTAGCTTAGCCTACTTTTACTATTACAAATAGATGGAGACTTGTCAAAATTAGCATATAATTCTTGTGGGGAAAAGGAAAATACCATACTGCCCAAAGTCTCCATGTATTTGTAAAAGTAAAAGTCTTCAAGCAATTACTGGCCCTTCATTCATTTATTCATTTTGATAAGCTTGCTAGTCATAGCAATCAAATATATAAGCATCATTCATACATTATACAAAAGGAAAATTCTTAACAGCAGCAAATTTAATTACACTAATGCGCAGGTCATCAATTTTTAATATCAGTAACATAAACTTGCATTGAAACGTACCCAAAATCACACCAAACGTCTAAAGACATGAATTTTTAATAATAGAATAAGTACTTCATGTATTACCTACCGGTCTTCAAAAATTATAGTATGATATCCAGGTGGTGAAAAAAAATACTAGTCAAATTGTTCCCAGTCTTTAGTAACTTTTGTCGAAGACGATGACATGGCAGAAGGGGCGCTAACACTTTCTCCAGTGGTTGTTTCTGATAGGTGTTTACTGCTATTGCTGGATGGATTTGAGCTTACCATCTTTAACGAGTCTACTTTATCAACCAAACTCTGAACACGACGCACCTGCCCAAAATGTATATGATATTATGCTATATTACAGTATAGAATAATTCTCTAAAATGAAAACAAGAAAGAACTAAATCAATATAGTCAACCCAACCAAGTAACCTCACTTCTAATTTTCAAACGGACTAGTTTAAGAGTTTCACAAGAAACGATACACCTAAAGTAAGTTCAAATCACTTTCAAACAAAAAGGAAGAAGGCCAGATTACGATAACATTGAGAATTGAAACATAGAAACGAACACTGTATCCACATTTTCAAGAAATCTGCACCAAAACTATGACAGGAAAATACACAGCCGCAATATTTCATTACCTCTAAAAAAAGGAAGTCAAAATCCCAAAAACAGATCCAGATCAATGATATAGGAGAATGGGAGGTCTACTGGTCAAGATCAGAAAAACGTCTAAATTGAAAGAAAAAAAAGAGATACAGTAGAGACCACCTCTTCAAGGAATATTTCGGTCTAAACTAATATTAGAAAGAAAAAAGCATGGGCCCTCTCTTCTACAGCTATCTAAACAGAATTTTTCATATTGATATATTTCAGTTTGTTGTATTGATAATAATATGGAATCCAAAAAGATACATCATTAATCCCTCAAAATTAAAATAAGGCAGCTAAAATGAAAAATCTAAGGGACCTAAAAGACACCTGAAATACTAACTAAGAAACGACTTGAAGCATGAAATTGACTAAATATACTAATTCCAAAAATTGATCTGGATCATTCCAGACGAGTTGAAAATATTAGCCTCGAACCACATAGTTTGCAATTAGCGGAGAGATAAGCAATGTTAAAAAGTGATATGATGTCCACAAGGATTGAATACAAGAATGATCTTGTCAAATGCCATCTAATCCAATAGATTGATGATCAAAGCAACAATTGATTCGCTAAAATTATAGAGCAATTTTAGCCCGGAAATAAAAGCTCACGTTTTGAAGCCTGTCTTTGGGCATCAATCATCATCATCAATGTATGTAGCAGTAACAATGACAAGAACAAGCTTAATGGATTCTATCATAGATGCCTTTGGATAATAAATTAAATTTTTATTAACAAATCAGTTTTGATTTCATTCTAACAGTCTTGCTGACGGGCCACTGGAAAAGAGGAAGAGGCCTAAAGAGTGGTAATAGCATTGATGTCGAAGACACTAAGCTCTAACATACACCTCAATTCAAACCCAAAATTTGGGACAAACAACAAATATTAATCTCATAAGAAAAAATACACTACTTTAGTACCAAACTCCATTGAACTTGATTCTGTTCCACACCATCGAATTATACATTTTGCTACTACTATTTATAATCACGAAACTGGGTTACTAGAATAAATAGGAGAACCCATGACAAGATGTGAAGCCGAATTTGAAAAGTAATTTAATTGAATGAAACTAAATAAACGCACTAAGTACATAAACTAAGAAAATGATAATTTGCTTCCTTGTTTGTTGACCTTTGAATAGGTTGTTTTCACTTGATTACTTCGTTCATACATTTTCTCAAAGCTATGAACTATAAGTAGCATTTTTATCATAAATTATGCCTTTTTGAGTAATGATTATGCTTAATAAAACAAAAATGCAAAAATTTATGATGACCAATTCATATAAAAACATGTTTCGAAAACACAGTCCGCATATGCACCAATATTTGCACTTTACAAGTATAAACTTAACAGCTCTAAAAGTAATCAATTTCTTATTTTCAAGTTTTTGCATCTCACTTGACAATAAATCATGCATAGAAAGAATAACTTTTTTAGAACTGGTCATAATAAAACTCACCTCAAGCTTACGCTGTACTTTTCCATCTCCTTCAGCTTCTATGCTATCCAATTTCAGTAATTGCCTCATTAGTAACTCGGCTAAAACAATAAATTCTTTTTCTACAACCTTCGTCCCACCGTCAATGGCTGATTCCAAAGTAGCCACCTTAAAAAGAGTACAAACTGTATTGAGCCTATAATAAACTTGTATACTTAAAAGTTAAAAAGTGAAAACAATAATCATATTGCCCCTCTAACGAACAAAAGATTTCCAGTAATCAACTCATTAGTTCAATTTAGCTTTCTTTACTGAGATAAGAAGTAAAAAAGGTAACACAAGCATTAACTAATTTATTATGGATTTCTTATTTTTCTTATATAAATTAAAAATTGAAAGCGTGTCCAACACTTATATTGCAAGTCCACCTTCAGAAATGCAGAACAGGTTATGAAGTGCAAGATGTACACAATCAGTTAAATCATAAGTTTCTTTATTTACTAGTTCTTCGATTATTACCATATCAATAATTTCAAATTATGTACCAAAACTGATAAGGATTTAGGCTTAGAGTATAGATATAGGTTGATAAATCCATGGCTGTTAATATAAACACGCTTGCCCTAACATTTGATGAATTTAAAACTTTATGCCTGACATCAGATTTCCATAAGATGTACCTACACAATGAATTAGTATATTAAGACGAGAACACCTTTTCAGCAAGCTTATTAACCTCTCCTCTGATTTCATCGACTTGTTTAGAGCCTCTCGAGATTCTTTTACTCTCCTCCTCTTCAAGCTTTCTTTCTTTTCTTGTGCTCTCTGTAGAATCTAACTGCACAGAGAAAATAAAAAAGCAAAGGTTACCCCAGAATATAGGCAACTAGAGTATCACCCACAAATAGGAAGAGAATAATGCATTATACCTCTTCAAGAAACTGAGAAACCTCTTGGTTTACATCAACAGTGTTTTCTTCTTCAACTTTTCTCCCAATTTCAGCTCGACGTTCCATGAGCAATAACTTTGCGTTTTCTTTTACACCTGCTGCGTGCAAGAATTCTGCATTTTCTTTCTCTTTTCCTCTAAAAAACAACCTTTGCTGCTTGGGATCCATACAATTTTGTTGGGCTATCAAATATTTTACGTCCTCTACAATGAGCAAATGCGTAAAAAAAATATGGCTTACACACAGCAGTTCACAAATATTATATATTTTTACCCCAATGATGTTATTAGTAACTCATAGGACATTTAGATCTTTTATCATATGAGAGCATCACGTTCTCGGTTAATGCCTATAAAACCACCAAATTTAAGCCATGTAGTAAGTAGTTGTAATTCAGTCTTAACAAAACAAGAATCTCATCTTAAACCTCAAGGCTCAAACAACTTCAAAGGTTGTAAGAATGACCATATCTCACCAGTGTATGTGTATCTCTAATATAACAAGAATTTTGCATCCAAATATCTATATCATACCATACCAGCTCTACATAGGATTTAACTAGTAAACACAATTAGAACTTTTTCCCAAGCTAAAGTCAAGGCCTCATCTTTTTTTATATCCATACCATCCCATTACCAATTATATCCTTCTAATAATCTCCCTTTAAGTTATCCAGCTTATATCAACCAATATTTCCCTATTAATTCATCAACTGTTATAATCTAAGTTTCAGACGAACAAGATATAAATAAAATTGTAAAATTATGCAGCTATTGTAGCATATAAAAAGAAAACACCAATCCCTCCCCATTACTAACCTTCAAATTATGCAAAAAGGTTGGTTGAGTTGAAAATGATATTGTAATTTGTCAACAGAAAAAAAAAAACTAACTTCAATTCTAGTTGTTAACTGTCCCACTCTCAGTAACCTAATTCTTGATTGGGATTGAGCCCCTTTAGTCCTTACTCTAATTTTCCGACTTTACCATAACAGGATATATAATACAGATTTGCAACAAAAAAAAAATATTGAGTTGGTCAGGGTCATCCATATCGTCAAAATTTCTAAATTTCAGTATCTTAGCCAAATGTTCCAATAACAAGCAATAGCAGAGCTACATGGGAACAAAGGGTTGCTACCAGCCTACTGCAAATGAACCAAACCATTCATGGACATATCATCATCGGTCCGTTAACAGTTCGGTTTGTATTCGTTTGCTAAGCAAACAAACTGAACATGAACAAAAATGTAACGTTCATGAAGTAAACAAACGAACACGACACCGTTTGTTAAGATCTAGGTTCTTTAAGAGTTTGAAAATAAGTTAGATTGGTAAGTAGAATAGATTAGATTCATTAGTAATAGATAAAGAATGATGTATGACATGAATTTTATAAGATGACAAAATCTTGAAAAACCATATTATTAGTAAATTTCCGCCTAAGAACAATATTTACAAATAAGGAGCATCATTTATATACTGAGAAAGTCCAAAACTTGAGAAATATAATAGATTTTAGGCACATATGAATATTATTATACTAATGTTGTGGGCCTGTGGCGATAGTATATATAACTTTGTAACCGAGTCTCAACTCAATTCGTAAGACTTATGTTTTTAGCGAACCGTTCATGGAAAAATCGTGGTTATTTCTTCAGAGGTTCGGTTAGTTCATGCGCCGATTATAACAAACATTTTGAGTTAACGAACAAACATGAACAGAGCCGGCTTTCTTTCATTCGGTTAATTTACAGCCCTAAATACAACCCCACAATTTGGAAAAAATGATTTTGTTTGCATAAGCTTTTATTCTATTTATTAACAAGAGTATGTAACTTGCAACCCCTACTAAACCAACATTTGTTTTGGATCCCAAAAATATTAATCCTGGCTCTGCTGCTAAAGCTAGTGGTCCTAAGTACGATCAAGTAATCAGAAATCAAGACGATCTTCAAAAAAAAAACATTACGTTTCTTTAAACCCTAAAACAAAATCATTCTGTACTATTTGGCCACCCAATAATAGTAATATTGGCTCCGCCCCTGGTTGAGAAAACGGAAAACTCAAACGCAACAACAACAAAAAATTCCATAAAATTTATGTGAAAGATAATGCTATGACACAAAGTTACCGCGCCAACCCAACATCCAAAAATACTATACTGGGTTTTAAAACCCTAAAAAGAAATCATCTATTACTGTTTGGCAACCCATAATAGTAATATTGGTTCCGCCCCTGGCTGCGAAAACGGAAAAGTCAAACGCAACAAAAGAGAATAATTCCATAAAAGTTACTGCCGCCAACCCAACATTTCCAAAAATGCTATACTGCGTTTTGAAACCCTAAAAAGAAATCATCTTTTACTATTTGACAACCCATAATAGTAATACCGACTCCGCCCCTGGTTGCAAAAACGTAAAAGGCCAACGGGACAAAAAAGAAAGAAAAAGTCCAATAAAATCACACGTAATATAATAAGAAACCAGAATCAAAATGCATGGTTTATAAAAGGGTCGAGCCGATAACTACGGCCTAAACTTTTCTCTACCACAGAAAACATAGTTTAAATATAGGGAGAACATTGATTGGGACATAAAAAGTTAAAAAACACTCTAAATATTCAAAAAATCTAATTTGTATTTTTCATTTAACAATTAGAATATATCATTGTAGGAGCATCAAAGTTCATAACAAAGAGTAAAAAAGAAGATTTTAATCATAGAATTTTGATAATTAAGTCTCAAAGTATGTACTAACTGATCATTTTTCCTTAACTTATATATTGTTAATTTGTTAATATCACCAAAGACCTGGAAAAAAACTCCCAGTTTTCTACAACCCATCTTAGGCTTTTACATATACATAAACAAGTGAGAAGAAAAAAGTTAAAAAAAAAAATTAAAAAATGAGGAAAAAATAAATTACCAAAAGTGGAGTGAAAAGGAACAAGGAGGTTGAAGTGGTTAGAGCCATGAAAGACCTTAATGTTCATTGTGGGCCCACCTTCATCGCCATCCCCACTCATTTTCCACACACAATAAAAATAATAAAATAATAAATAATACTAATATTTGAGCAGAGAAAAACAATAGAAATGATGTTTTTTTATTAGGGATTTATATTTGTGTTTCTAATTCTTTTTTTTAAGTCCTTTATTGGTGTCGGCAAATGAAATTATTAAAAACAAAGCTTACTTTTTTAATGGACTATCAGTTTAGTCCCTATGTTTCAATTTTTAATTTAATTTTTTTTTCCAAATGTATCCGGGTTAACAAAATTAACACAAAAAACCTTATTTTATTAATTTTACCTATTTATTTACATATATTCTAAACATCAGGCTCTGTACTATGTTATATATCATAATAAAATACTATTCTTATATTTTATTACTATTTCTAAATTGATAAAAGTGATAGTAAATGAGCATAATAATATTTAACATGTCTAGTATTTATTAATATGGCTACTCAATTTCTTTTCTAATGTAGCTAGAAAAAATAACATTAACTAATTTGGTTATGATATGACCGGATGACGGAGCATGAATTTTAATACAAAATCAACAAAGTTTCGTTAGAACGGACGAGTAGTGAGTACATATTCTTCTGATATGGTTGTTCTTAACCTTCCAATAAGAATTACAATGAGGCTAACTATTTGTTTCTAAGACTAATGACGCAAAAACTTCATTACGAGACTTGGGCAAACTTTGTTATACCTTGCTTCAATCAACGATGGTGTCTTCATGAACATGAGCGGTAGAGTCGGCCATCACAATTTTACACTTACCCAAGTACCGGAAAACAATTAGAGAACTTTTTAACTTTATATGTGATCTAACTTTCTTATCAGAGTATTATCCTCATTATGTTTTGGATTATAATTTCCAATCAAAAACATACATAAAATGATGCAAAAAAAAAGTGTTGGAAAAAAAGTTGAAAAATATGTAATTTAAACATATTTGTTCCAAGTGGTCAGGGACCATTTTCGAGTCAATTTTTAATGCGACTCCTCAGTTTTTCTGAGGCCATACTCTATGCGTTTGAGTAGCTCGTGTGACGAGCTTCGCAACGGTATATCGCATGACCCATTCGGAGGAAGGGTGTGAATGATAATTGGACTCGAAGGTTGGTACTCGAAAGAGGGAAAAACCGAAATCTGGAAAATGAAGTAGAGAGTGGGAATAAACCATGAGGGTTATCCCACATTGGAAAATCAAGGTTGATTTTCACTCTATATATACAAGTCCATCCTATGTAGTTGGTAAACTAATAAAGTCCACATACCCATGAGTGGGTTAGTGTGTACCACACGCGCGCTCGCTCGGGTCTCGGGACTCAGCCTGCGGGCTGCGGGTCGACCCAGAAGGTTTGAAAAGGGACTTTGAAAAGGGACTTTTGCATATTTGCAAGAGTAGAGTTCCAGAAGGTTTGAAACTCCAGCAGTAATTGGAGGCGGATTCTGCGGATGTAACTCCCAGAAGTTAATGACCACATTTAATTCTGCGGTTTCAGAATTCTCTTTAATGAGGCAGCCATCCCTCACATATTCATACATTCGAAATCAGTCTACCTTCTCTCAAAAAAACAGCATATTTTTACATAGCATTTAGAACCAGAGAGTATCACCCACTAAAAGCTCGACTTAGACTCGTCGCCAATTTCCGGCGAGTCTTCCGAGAGACGTTGTACCTTGGGATCGAAGCGCCAACGCAACCAGAAACATAAGGTGGTTGGGCGAATATTGGTTAAGGGCATACTGTTAACAGTAGCCTCGTCTGATTGTTTATTCTATTCTGTCCATTTAATTTTCCGCACTTATATTCTGTTTTTACATTCTGTTCTTTAAATTCATTATTTTAATTTCAGTATTTTAATTTTATGTACTTAGCAGTAGCTTTTCTATTCTGTTGTACCATTCTGTAATTAGTTTAAAGTTCTGTTTTATTGCTGTAATTACATTTCTGTAATTTAATTCTGTAATTAGATTAGTTTCAATTCAGTCCTGTATTTTAAATTCATAACAGAACAGTCCGGCTGTTAAGTCTATACTTTCCAGTCCGGCAGTTTCTTTTAATTGCAAATCAGTACATCAGATTATTAACTAATAATAATCTGAATACGTTTGTTTTATTTACGATTCAGTACCTACATGTTGTAATCAGTTTATTGTATTCCATTTGGAAATTAATAAAGATTACACTGGTTTTATTTAATTATTGTTTAGTCCTTTAATTATTGTTAATTGTTATTTCGTACACGGAAACCAACAATCTTAACCGATAACCTGTTGTTTCTTTCGTGTATTAATACAATTATTTTATAATAGGAATAATGCCTTTTTGTTTTCGATTCTAATTTATATTAGAAATTGATTACAAAGAAAAATTCCAAACAGTTTTAATTTTTATTTTGAATCTTGTTGATACCAACCGTATTGGTATTCAATAAGAATTGTTCAATCCTTTTAATATCAACCGTATTGATATTTAAAAGGATAAAAGTTTAATTTTATTATTTGTTTGTTAATTCTTTTACAAACCCAAATATAAGTTTTGGTGTTTGTTTAAAGAATTGATTGTACACGTATCTCATACGTTTTGTGTTGTCGTTTCAGATGACAAACACGTCGCCTATTGAGTTGCCTAGCGGGGGTGAGCATGACCCAGTGGTTGGTGGGCCTGTCCATAACACTGGGGGCGATGCGAATGTGGTGGCTAACGTCGATGACGCAGTTGCAGCGGCTGAGGCCGCCGCGGCTGCGGCTATGGCGGATGCTACGGCCAAAGCTGAGGCTGCGGCCGAAGCAGCGGCCACGGCTAAGGCCGCAGCTAAGGCTGCGGCAAGAGCCAAGGCTGCGGCCAAGGGCAAGGCACCGATGTATTCGACTGTGCCTACTTTGCCGACTTCTCATCTGGAGAAACCGGAAAAATTCAGGGGTGACAACTTCAAACGTTGGCAGCAAAAGATGCTGTTTTATCTCACCACTCTGAATTTGACCAGGTTTCTTAAGGAGACTGCTCCCGTCCTAAGCGAGGACGATCTGGACGAGCAGTCGTTCTCTGCGGTTGAGGCATGGAGACATGCTGACTACCTATGCAAGAACTATATCCTGTGTGCTCTAGATGACACGCTGTTCAGTGTTTTCGAGCCCAAAGCTACTGCAAAGGAGCTATGGGAGACTCTCGAAAATAAGTACAAAGTGAATAACGCTGGCACAAAGAGATTTGTTGTCACGGACTTTCACGAGTACCGTATGACTGATAGCAGGGGTGTCATGGAGCAAGTTGAGGAGCTCCAACTCATTTACCATCGCCTTGAGGCTGAGGGGCTAGTGATAAACGAGCCTTTCCAGGTGGCACTCATGATTGAGAAATTGCCACCATCTTGGAAAGACTTTCAAAACTACCTTAAGCACAAGCGAAAAGAAATGAGGCTGGAGGGGCTCATTGAGAAGCTCAACATCGAGGTGAGCAACCGTCGCTCCGTTAGGAGAGTCGGTGGTGCTGTCATCCCGATGGCAAAGGCCAATGTGGTTGAAAGCTCCAACGTCAAACGGAAACGTTTTGACACCGGAGGCAGTGCTGTTGTCGCAAAGAAATTTGCGGGAACCTGCTTTGTGTGTAACAGGACCGGCCATCGAGCCGCGGACTGTTATGACAATAAAGGCGCTGTTAAGCCTAAGCCCCCCCCCCCCCCCCCCCCCGAGGACCTTTAAGGGCAAGGGAAAGAGGAAAGCTCCAGCTCAGGCACATCTGGCCGAGGGAGGACGAGATGACGACCACTTTACTGCTGTGGTCTCTGAGGTCAATCTCGTGGGGAGCAACCCCAAAGAGTGGTGGCTGGATACTGGCGCCACAAGCCACATCTGCTCAACTAGGTGGATGTTTAAGACCTACGAAGCGGTAGAGGGAGAAAGCTGCTTCATGGGAAATTCTGCTACTTCCAAGGTGGAAGGAAAAGGAATGGTCGTGATGAAGATGACCTCGGGAAAAGAGCTGAGGTTGACAAATGTGCTTCATGTTCCAAATATCCGCAAGAATCTGGTATCAGGATCGGTGATGGTGAAGAACGGGTTTAAACTAGTTTTAGAATCCGATAAAATTGTAATCACCAAAAATAGTGTCTATGTAGGTCGTGGCTATATGACCAACGGCATGTTTAAGTTGAACGTATGGACACCTGCTCCCAATAAAGGTGCTAAAGCTGAGGCTAGCACAAGTACTGTAATGACTGTTGCCCAAGAGGCCAATAAAAATTCTGAGTTTAATTATTTATTTGAGTCATTTCATTTGTGCATGGTAGATTAGGTCACGTGAATTATAATTCTTTAAAGAAATTAATTTCACTAAAACTAATACCAAAGTTCGTTTTTGATAAGCAACACAAATGTGAGATTTGTGTAGAAGCAAAATTAACGAAATCATCGTTTCAACATGTTGAACGAGAAAGTGAACCTCTCGGTCTAATACACATGGATGTATGCGACTTAAAGTTTATACAAACGCGAGGAGGGAAAAAGTACTTTATCACCTTTATAGATGATTGTACTAGATACTGTTACGTTTACTTAATGAGAAGTAAAGACGAAGCAGTAGAGAAATTCGCTCTTTATAAGACCGAAGTTGAAAATCAACTCAATGGAAAAATTAAAACATTGAGAAGTGATAGAGGCGGTGAATATGAATCACCGTTTGAACAGATATGCGCTGAAAGCGGCATTATACATCAAACCACAGCCCCATACACTCCCCAGCAAAATGGGGTTGCTGAGCGTAAAAATAGAACGCTAAAGGAAATGATGAATGCTATGCTAATCAGTTTTGGGTTACCCCAGAACATGTGGGGGGAAGCTGTACTTTCCGCTAACTATGTTTTAAACAAGTTACCACATAAGAAACGAGAAAAGACTCCATATGAGTTATGGAAAGGTCATCAACCCAGCTATAAGAACCTACGGATTTGGGGTTGTCTCGCAAAGGTCCTAGTTCCCACTCCTAAAAGGATGAGAATTGGTCCTAAGACGGTGGACTGTGTGTTCATCGGATATGCACAGAACAGTAGTGCATATCGGTTTCTCGTGCATAAGTCGGACAATCCCGATGTGCACGTAGATACGTATATGGAAAGCCGAGAGGCCTCTTTCTTTGAAGATATCTTTCCCCGGAAATTACCTACATCTGTACCAACTGAAGAGTTGAACAGAGAAGGAAATGTGGGGGCAAGTGAACCGACAGAGGAAGAGGAAGAGCCTCGGCGCAGCAAAAGGGCAAGGAAGGAAACTTCCTTTGGACCTGATTTCCTAACCTTCATGGTTGAAGGCGAACCGACGACATATAAACAAGCTATGTCAACACCGGATTCCCAATATTGGGAAGAAGCTATTCAAAATAAAATTGAATCAATCATGCAAAACCACACTTGGGAACTAGTGGATCTTCCGAAAGGATGCAAGCCCCTAGGTCACAAGTGGATCTTCAAGAGGAAGTTAAAGGTTGACGGCACGATTGAGAAATACAAGGCGAGACTTGTAGTGAAAGGATTCAGGCAAACGGAAGGTGTCGATTATTTTGACACTTATGCTCCTGTCTCCAGGAAAACGTCTATCCGAATCGTCATTGCTCTCGCAGCTTTGTTTGATATGGAAATACATCAAATGGATGTAAAGACGGCATTTCTGAATGGAGAACTAGAAGAAGAGATTTACATGGAACAACCGGAAGGGTTTGTAGTTCCTGGTAAAGAGCACCAAGTGTGCAAACTTGTAAAGTCTCTATATGGACTCAAACAAGCGCCAAAGCAATGGCATGAGAAGTTTGATAGAATTATGCTATCAAACGGTTTTCACATTAATGAGTGTGATAAATGTGTCTACTCTAAAGGAAGTGGAAGAGACTGTGTTGTAGTCTGTCTCTATGTGGATGACATGATCATAATTGGGAGTAATGATAGAATCAGCTCCACAAAGAAAATGTTATCACAACACTTCGATATGAAGGATCTGGGTTTAGCTGATGTGATACTTGGTATGAAGATTACCAAAACATCAGAAGGGTATGCCTTGTCCCAAAGTCACTATGTTAAACAAGTCTTAGACAAGTTTGACAAGGACAGTAAAGCTATGTCAAGAACCCCAATTGAGTTCAACTGTAACCTGAAAAAGAATTTCGGTAAAAGTGTGAATCAATTGGAGTTCTCTCGAGTCATAGGCAGTCTCATGTATATAATGAATTGCACTAGACCAGACATAGCAAATTCAGTGAGTAGACTGAGCAGGTACACCAGTAATCCAAATGAGGAACACTGGAAGGCTATAATGAAACTTCTCAGGTATATGAGGTTTTCAGCCGATTACGGGCTGCACTATACCAGATATCCAGCGGTACTAGAAGGGTATTCAGATGCCAACTGGATTTCAGACTCCAATAGCACAAGGTCCACGAGTGGATATGTGTTTATAATGGGAGGAGCTGCTGTGTCTTGGAGATCCTCCAAACAGACATGTATTGCAAGGTCAACTATGGAATCAGAATTTATAGCGTTGGACTTAGCAACCGAAGAGGCAGACTGGCTGAGAAGTCTATTGGAAGGAATTCCAATGTGGCCGAAACCTGTTCCCGCAATAAGCATGCATTGCGATAGTCAATCAGCTATTGCGCGGGCTCAGGATCATATGTATAATGGAAAGTCTCGACATATACATCGGAGACATAAATCCGTAAGGGAATTGTTATCCAATGGTGTGGTATCCTTAGATTTTGTAAGATCAAAGGAAAACATAGCGGATCCATTAACTAAAGGCTTGACTCAAGTGGGAGTCGAGACGTCATCGAACGGAATGGAGTTAAAGCCCATTAAATTGGTGGCCCCCCCATAGGCAACCCAACCTAAACGGAATCTTTCCTGATAGGTTCAAAGGGAAACTGAACTGTGGGGGCAACCGATCAAAGCACTCGGGAACCTGGAGTTCCCAGCCCATTTCCGCGATGACCGAGTGATAGACCTGTACCATTGTAAGGGTGAGCTTGAGGCTCTTAATGATCCAAGTAACTTGACGGTCGAGTAAAGTGAGTCAGGACACTTTCGACTTGGAACACCTATAACTAGTGTGTAAGGCCGGTACCATGTGATGAGATTGGGCTAATTCACTAGAGCACTGAGTTGAAGTTGCCAAGGCAGTCCAGGCCAAATATGGACAACAACTAAAGGGCCTAGTACGTGGGTAGAGAGGGCACTGTGCGGGTGCCATTCTGGGATACACAAAGCTTGATGGTTCAAAGCTTTACAGCTACCTAATAGCAGTATTCTGGGTGGTACTCCGCTATGGCAGGTTCAAGGCGCGCGCTACCTGACCTTAGGCAGTGAACTTTTGCGGTTCTCTTGATTTGCATTTAGGACATGGGCTTTCGAGCCAATTGCATTCATGTGGGGGATTGTTGGAAAAAAAGTTGGAAAATATGTAATTTAAACATATTTGTTCCAAGTGGTCAGGGACCATTTTCGAGTCAATTTTTAATGCGACTCCTCAGTTTTTCTGAGGCCATACTCTATGCGTTTGAGTAGCTCGTGTGACGAGCTTCGCAACGGTATATCGCATGACCCATTCGGAGGAAGGGTGTGAATGATAATTGGACTCGAAGGTTGGTACTCGAAAGAGGAAAAAACCGAAATCTGGAAAATGAAGTAGAGAGTGGGAATAAACCATGAGGGTTATCCCACATTGGAAAATCAAGGTTGATTTTCACTCTATATATACAAGTCCATCCTATGTAGTTGGTAAACTAATAAAGTCCACATACCCATGAGTGGGTTAGTGTGTACCACACACGCGCGCGCTCGCTCGGGTCTCGGGCCGCGGGCCGCGGGATGCGGGATGCGGGATTCGGGATTCGGGATTCGGGGAATGTCTCGGGTCTTGGGTCTTGTACTAAATCTGAAAAGGGACTTTTGCATATTTGCAAGAGCAGTCCCTAGAGTTCCAGAAGGTTTGAAACTCCAGCAGTAATTGGAGGCGGATTCTGGGGATGTAACTCCCATAAGTTAATGATCACATTTAATTCTGCGGTTTCAGAATTCTCTTTAAAGAGGCAGCCATCCCTCACATATTCATACATTCGAAATCAGTCTACCTTCTCTCAAAAAAACAGCATATGTTTACATAGCATTTAGAACCAGAGAGTATCACCCACTAAAAGCTCGACTTAGACTCGTCGCCAGTTTCCGACGAGTCTTCCGAGAGACGTTGTACCTTGGGATCGAAGCGCCAACGCAACCAGAAACCTAAGGTGGTTGGGCGAATATCGGTTAAGGGCATACTGTTAACAGTAGCCTCGTCTGATTGTTTATTCTATTCTGTCCATTTAATTTTCCGCACTTATATTCTGTTTTTACATTCTGTATTTTAATTTCAGTATTTTAATTTTATGTAGTTAGCAGTAGCTTTTCTATTCTGTTGTACCATTCTGTAATTAGTTTAAAGTTCTGTTTTATTGCTGTAATTACATTTCTGTAATTTAATTCTGTAATTAGATTAGTTTCAATTCAGTCCTGTATTTTAAATTCATAACAGAACAGTCCGGCTGTTAAGTCTATACTTTCCAGTCCGGCAGTTTCTTTTAATTGCAAATCAGTACATCAGATTATTAACTAATAATAATCTGAATACGTTTGTTTTATTTACGATTCAGTACCTACATGTTGTAATCAGTTTATTGTATTCCATTTGGAAATTAATAAAGATTACACTGGTTTTATTTAATTATTGTTTAGTCCTTTAATTATTGTTAATTGTTATTTCGTACACGGAAACCAACAAAAAGTGATAAAAGGTCAGGGCAAACCCGGTGCTAAAACTCCCTGTGCGGAGTCCGGGGATAGGTCGGGCTATTTTGAGTCTAATACAAACAACCTTCTCTTACATTTCTGAAAGAGCCAATAATTTTTCCGTTGCGCCAAGTCTCACCCTCAAAATGATATTGATTGTAATATAGCGTAATATTGTCTACAAAACCAAATATAATGAAAATTGTAATTCATTCACCTTATCAAAACGATGTATAGTCGTAATTGCAAATCACGTAAACTGAATTTATTTTTTCTTTTTTCCGACGCCTTTCTTTATTCACTCTATTCACCGGCATTTAGTAAAAAAAGTATCACAAAATATATAAATGCCAACATTCCTCACAATTTTCTTATTCTTTGTAGTTTGTACTTTTAATCCTTCGTTCACTTTTTTGTTTTCAGTTTTCCAAATCAACTAGTAATTAAAAAAATCAAAGTTAAATGTTGGTATATGAACAACACATCTATACCTTTTGTCTAAACATAAAGTGTAATGTAGTTTATGTTTTTATCACTTTAATATCATATCCTACACATGAGTCAAATGGTTCACAACTTCACATAGGTAGAGTAAATCATTTTGAGGGGATATCACTCTTTAGAAGGCAGGCACATATGCTAGAAAATATCTACCAATTAATTCAGACCAAAATTATAATTATATAACAACAGTTTCAATTAATCAAATGTTCACTTATTATTCCTAGTTTTCTAAATCAACTTACGATGAGAACTCGCTTATTTATCACTAATTAATTAATTCTGGTTAGCTGTTTAGTTAATCACTTTATTTCTCACATCGCTTAATGATGTTAGTCCATCGACTTGTATGGCTATTTAAACATGTTTATGCCTAAAATTTAAATTATCAATAAGATTAGTAATCTTTTATTTATTAGAAATATTTGTTTCCTACTTGAAACCCGGCAAAGTACAGATTTCATCAACTTAAAAAAAAGTATATATGTAATAGTAACCAATCATGACAAAATTGTTGAAAGTTGGAGGGAGGCTGGATTGAGCTGAAATAGTTACTTAATTGTTATTTCAAATTCAAATTATATTGTATTGTAAAAATTATGTAGAACCACTACAGATTAATATGTGAAATATGTATCGGGCAAACTTGTACTCGTTTTAATATTAGTATTCATTACATTATGCTCCATCCGTCTCTAATTAAGTGTCCACTATTCCATATTAGTTTGTTCCAAAATAAGTGTACGTTTTTTCAATATGGTAATTATGACTACAACAACAATAATTTTTAGTAACGAATTTACCCGCATTAATTTTAATTATGATATTTATAAGTGTAATATTAATAATTTATGTATCAAAATTTAATATTCTTAAAAAATATGGATTTATAGGTGAGAGCAATTAAAAAGAGACGTAACAGTCCTTTGTATTGGTCTAGTAATACCATTTAATTCTTTGATTGATTTTGTATATATTAAATTATGATGTAGTAGTACTCGAGTTATTACACATTTCTCGCAGTTTTGGCAAATAATAAAAGTAATACTATATTTTGATCACTTTCATATAAAACTTAAGTCAATGGTTCACAACTACACATAATAAAGTAATGTAAATTTTTTTCCAGAAGATCACTCTTTTATAAAGACACATTAGTATTATACAAAATATATAGGAAATTAAATTGAGACCAGAAGTAGTAAAGGGAGTATAACAATAATAACAAAGAGTTTCAAGCAAGTTATCAAATAAAATGTTGCACTTATTATTATTCTTAGTTTCTTACACAAAATAAACTTCCTTCTTCCTCTTTCTCTCTCTTTATTTCTTAGCATCTCATCCTCATCTCCTTACTCTCTCTCTCTCTCTCTCTCTCTCTCTCTATCTCTACACATATATAGATACATATACATATACTATGGCTAAAGAATCTGGTGAGTTTAATGACTGGGAGCTTCTCTCACTCAAATCATCCAACTCGGTCTCAAACTTATCTGATTTAGAGACCCAACCACACTCCATGATTCAAACCGATTATTTTTCTCTTGAAAATAGTTTAATTGCCACTGGTGGTAGTAGTGACCAGGGCTCTGTTTGTTCAGATAATCCCAGCTGGGTTGATCCTGAGTCGGCATCTCGGTTTGTAGAGGGAGGGAGGCGGGAGGTGTGGCCTGATTCGGGGAGTGATCGGTCGGAAGATTGTGGATTTGAGGATACCGAGGCGAAAAGGGAAGTGGGTTTTGTTGGAAATGAGAATTTTTTGATGGGTTTTGAAGGAATCGGAGAAGTTGAGGCGAAAGGTGAAGTGGGTTTTGTTGGAAATGGGAAATCTTTTGTGGGTTTTGAAGGAATCGGAGAAATTGAGTCCAAAAGGGAATTGGGTTTTGTTGGAAATGAGAAATATGTGATGAGTTTCGAAGGAATCGGAGAAATTGAGTCGAGAAGGGAAGTGGGTTTTGTTGAAAATAAAAAATCTTTTGTGGGTATAGAAGAAATCGGAGAACAGAATTTGGAAATTGGGCCAAATTCTGTGGTGGCTGAGGAGATATTTAGTCCGGATTCTGTGAGCAAAACCGAAAGTGATGCGTGTATGGAAGTGGCGAAGCCCGGAGGAGAGGGAGAAAAGAGGGGGGGTGTTGTGTGGTGGAGGGTTCCTTTGGAGCTTTTGAAGTTTTGCGCCTTTCGAGTTAGCCCGGTTTGGAGTTTTTCGATGGCTGCTGCTGTTATGGGTGTCGTAATATTGACACGCCGATTGTATAAGTTGAAGAAAAAGAGCCAGGCTTTGAAGTTGAAGGTCACCATGGATGATAAGGTCTGGATATTTACTCATTTATATTGCTTCTTATTTGTTTATAATTATCTTATGTTACTGTGAGTTTGCAGTTGTTTTTAATTATCTTAGTTAATACTTGATTTTGAACCTTTCCTAATTCTTATGTTACTGTGATTAGAGGTAGTTTGCAGATGTTAGTATATTTGCATATAGGGAAAAAAAAGTGATGCCAGTGTAATCAGTCAAGACTTGTTTTAACCTTGCCTAATTCTATTATGTTTGTGAACAAGTGAAACAACTTAACTGAGCCACTGAGACTGAGATGGATTATTTTGTTGAGCTTGTACCTCGAAAATGATTAAGAATTTTGATAGCCTTTTATACTATTGTAGGTAATTTTGTGTCTTATCGTTATTGGGTAGGATTACTTGGTCCTTCGATCCATCAATTTAGGTGTGTTAGTTTGCTTTATCTATAAAAGTGACTTGTTCAATAGGAAAAAGGTAAAAAAAGAAAAATAAGAATGAAGTGGTAGTTTTGGGACATGTGTTAATTGATCCATTCGATCCAAACTTAAGCTGAGATGGGTCAAAACTCAAAACCTTGATCCACCAATTGCTAGGTTGTTTTGTCTAGTCACTTGCAAAAATGACCTATTCAATAGAAAAGGGTGAAAGAAAAAAGATGAAAAACTATTAGTTTGACGTGTAATAATTGCATCATCCGCTGAAATCATGACGCAGATGGGTCTAACATGCTAAAATTCTTTTCTTTTATACTTGAGACTCTTTATTGGAAAACAATGTGTTTGGGGTACAGATTAGCTTAGCTTAGCAATATGTAATAAAATCACTAGGGGTCTGTTTGAGTGTGGTTTTTTGTATCTTTGATTCTTGATTCGTAAGAGCCAACAGGTTTTCGACTCTTTTTTATCTTTGTGTCTGATAAATGTACTAATTTTAAAGGTTTCTATGTTATATTTTTTATTTAAGTTTATTCCTTCTCTGAATTTGCTAATGGGTAATGGCTCCCCTATTAAAATAAACACTTATTTAAAGTTGAAAGATCTTGATCTTTCGACGCTGATGCCCTTTATAACGATTCAAATATTGTCTTCATTTCCATTCTTGTTACGTAAATTTATAACATCGCCATCGTATATAGACTGTTAATTTTTAACTTTTTTAACATCGCCATCGTATATAAACTGTTAACTTTAGTAAACTACTTGAAGTTTGTCTGTCTTATCCTGTGCACCGTATTTTATTTCTGACAATGTTGCTGCTGGTGTTCAATTTCATTATCTAATGCAAAGAGTTTGGGGTAATTTTTTTTTACCTTTTCCAGTCTTTAGCCATCTACTTTATCCACTTAGCAATTCATTAATGTATCAACAAAAAAATTAACACCTCTTGTAAATTTGGTTTAAGTGTATACTACGTCAAGTGATGATAGTGCAGGTTAAAAAACAAGGACAGGATAGGTAACCTTGAGAAGCTACTTAAACTACAACCATTAGCGGGAATAGCTGCACGTTTAGTTCTATTAATGAATCTAGTCAGTAAATTCAAGTTCAAAAATAAAAACAATTTTTGGCATAGATAAGATTGGCTTGAGATTCTTGGACAAAATTTTCCTGATAAGTTGGTTTCACTTGATATTGATGTTAGTCAGATTTTGGGTTCAACTTTGTTTATGAGAATTGGTACGTGGGTAACTTGTTGGGTTTTTGTCATCTTGAATTGGATTTTTGATTTAGATGGTAGTTTCAGATATCAGCCAAGTACTCGATGTCTTCCGATTAGTTTATATTTGAGAGTCTAAAATATTGGTTAAGTAGTCCTAGAATCACTTTTCCATTCTTTTTCCATTTTAAGTTGAAATCATCTTTGCTATGTGATCCACATCCACCCCTCATTTATCAAAAATGAAGATTGCTAGGGTCTAGGGTAAGTTAAGTCCATTATGTCTTTAAATTATGTTATTTGGCAAAGCTACTTCAAAAATGATCCACATCCACCCCTCATTTTGATCATCTTAGTATCGAAAATGAAGATTGCTAGGGTCTAGGGCAAGTCAAGTCCATTATGTCTTTGATTATGTTATTTGGCAAAGCTACTTCAAATACGATCCACATCCACCCTTCATTATGATCATCTTGGTATAAGAAATGAAGATTACTAGGGTCTAGGGTAAGTAAAGTCAATTATGTTAATGTTATTTGGCAAAGCTACTTGGTGGTTATTCTCTTTCAGACATGGGTTTAGCCTTGTCCAGTTATCTCAAATCTTTGAACATTAAATTTATGTTTGACGGGTGATTTTAGTTAACTTTTGATATTCATAGGGTAAAACGGATTTATAATTGCCAGCTAACCTATGCATTACTAATTGGAACCGTCCTAACCTATTCCGTATTACACAATGCAGTATAAAAGTCTTTTAAGTTGTTTATAGGTATTACTTTTTTGTGTATGATTGAATATATTTTAAAATCATGAATTGTGGCTGTCTCATTGGACAGACGCCTCCTAAATAGGCAAGTAATAGCCACCTACTCTCGTATTAGAAACTTAGTTAGATGCAATATTCAGTCTTTGATACTATTATATAACTAGTTATTTTTTATATTGTGACTGAAATATGCAGAAGGTGTCTCAGTTCATGAGCCGAGCTGCACGTCTCAACGAAGCTTTTTCGGTGGTGAAACGAGTCCCACTTATTCGACCAGCTATGCCCACAACTGGTGGACTCACACTCACTCAATGGCCTGTGATGAGTCTCAGATGAAAATTTGTTATTTATAGTAGTATAAGAAATGGAGAATTTGGGGTATGCTTGAGCAATTTTAAGAATATATAGTGCTTGTGGGTTTCCTTGTATAATGATGTGTATCAGTGAATGTCTACCGGATTCCTTTATGTTTGTTGAAGTTATGAACCTGAGCTGTCGATGAATGATGTTACATTTCAAAATATGGCTATTGAATCAATAGTCTTAAGTTTATGTGTATAGTTTGTTGTATCTTTTTTCATCATGTATGCGTAAGTAACAGATTCTAGCTTCTCTGCATGCCAATATCCTCTTTTTCGAACATAGAGAACTTGTTTTGGAAGGTTTTGATTTTAAATAAGTAGTTGTTTGCTCATTTGGTGAATCCTTTTAGAGACGTTCTTCTGGAAGTTCCAAACTTCTAATTAGCTTGAAACAGGCATATTGACGGAGGAAAATTTTTAGAAAAAAGTTTTTTTATAAGGGCCGGCCCTATGATTTGGGCACCTAAACCCGGTTTTTTTTTCCATCTAAAAAAAGTCCTTTTAGAATGGAAATATGAAAAAGGGAAAAAGTCCTTTCTCTACATAAAAAAAAAAGTTGCATATATGTAATATTTTTTTAAAAATAAAAATTGCGGCGCCTCCAAACCGACGGCACCTAAGCTCGGGGGCTGTTGTGGCTGTGGTCAGGGCCGGCCAATTCACATGCTATTCGGCCTTGTTATTGTGTTCAGTAGCTTCGCAGGTTGAGTGATTATCTGTGTTGCTGAACAGTGCCATGCCCTCAAAATCTCAAGATTTCCGAGTTGTTACTAAAATTTGAGATTATATTACAATATGACGTGCCTTGGCTACCTATATAGCTCGAACATTTGAATGAGCACTGAAACTTTTTGTACAACTTTCACAGGAGTTCCGAATATTGTCAACATTATGTCTATGAGCCACACACAAAGTACTAGTGATGCAGAAGCTGCACTCCTCAAGCCACACAAAAATATGGAGTTTCCTGTAATTTCAGTAAAAATATTGTATCCACTATCCAATACCATTAAATAGTAAACTGAAACTCCCAAAATTCCAGCACATATATACTCCTTTTCAGTGACATTTGGTTCAAATTAGACGCCCCACAATCCCAAGTTGGCAAACATCTATCAATAATATCCAGATAGTGACATCCACTTATTAGTTATTGTTGCACCTGTCCAAGTACTCTCAACTACTATGTACCTCCTTTAGTGGATCTTTAAAGGATGAGTTATTCTAAATAAGTGGCCCTATCTTTGTTTCAATCACCTAAAGCCTTTTCCACATCTGAAAACAAAGAATGGTTTAAGAAGACTAATAACTTTCATGTTTTTCTCTTTATACTTGACTTGACAGGCTGAACTTAGTCATCAGAGCTACCTAGTTTAAAATTACATAGCGGCGTTTCGTATTAACACATGTTTTTTAAGTGCTGTAAGAAAAGCTCAAGATTGAATGAAGTTTGTATGTTGTGTGTGGATCTTAAAGTTTACCCTAAAAGGCTTGAAAATCCGATAGATCCAGAAAATGGGTTCTCAGTTAGTTTTGAAGTAATTTATTTTCATGGTAACAAGGTTAACACCGAAACAAGCTCGGACTTTATAAACAAACTACAACTGTAAGTAAGAACTGAATCAGTCTGATGAAACTTAACATAATCCTAGAATCCCAAAATTTTGATCATTTGTTATGGTTCAAACTGAAATCTACAGAGCCACATCCATTTGATACTCCCAATTCCTCACACATCTATATAATATACTAATATCACCACCGCCACCAGAAATTACAATTACAGCAACGGTATCTGCACCCCTATTTACAACACATTCTCGGATGGTATTTTTGTAAGGGGGCAGGCCTAAATGCAATTTATACATTACAAAACAACCTAGTATAGAATGTGGGGTAAAGTGGGGGTGCAAGGATCACTTTCCTCAGGCCTGTCCTTTGTTTTTCAAGATATAAAATGAAAATGGATGGGGAACACTTGGTTCAAAGCGTAGCATTGAAATCCAAAATTGTGGCAAGCCGTTGAGCACAGTACAGAGTGTAAAACTGAAAGACAATTAGACAATAAACAAGTATTTATTCTGTTCACAATCTCCAATGAGCTAACTTTTATCCGCCGCTGATGGGTGGTATAATCGCCAACTCATCTTTATCTTTAACAATCGCAGACTCGGGCGAATATTCTTCGTTCAGAGCAAGAACCATGCACTCACGTATCTCTTTTAGGCCTGGGAATTTAACAAAAATCTCTTCTAAGCAATCCAGGGCACTACTCCCATATAAAACCTTGAGTGGCATATCTGCCAAACCGGTTAGGTCTCTAGCACGAGCAAAGAACAGTACTTTGATCTCAATTTGTGTATTCTGATTTTCTGTCTGGTTCATAAATTTGTTCTCCTCTGCTTGATCCATAGCATTCGGCCCTGCTCACCTTTATGACAGACAGAAATCAATAGAAAAAAGAAGTTTGCTTCAGTTTAGGTGCAAATATTCAGGGTCATGAGGTGGGTCAGGGGCTGAGCCAGGATTTGGCACAAGTGAGGGCACAATCTTAATATTGCCAAGACACAAATTTTATCGAAAAAAGAAGACAAAACTGTAAAAAATGCAAAAAGCTGAACACTGTCAGCAGCTCAAACAATAAACTTAATCTCGAACTCATGATGATTACTGTTGGACTGACACTAAAGTCATTCAGTATCCATATACTTAATTTTCTTTAAACACAACATTTAAGAATTAATTCAACCATAACAGTTTTTTTTATGATCATTTCAAAGATAGCAGTTGTTCTAATCAATTTTACGCGATACAAAGTAATGCATAATGTTTTTACCTATTGTTCGAAACATGATTTTTTTCAAGAAATTGGATTTAGCCGGATAACCAATTTGCCTAAAAGTCCAAATTCCAACACAAACAGAAAGAAATACGAGGACATTAAAAAAAAGGAGGTGATAATAACTATCATATCAAGAGAATGATCGAGACTTATCACTACAAAATAAGAGGAAACTAGCGATGAAATATCCGGAGAAATTAGCGGAAATTATCTCCAACACAAAGGATAGTACCCTTAACATGTAGGAATGGAGAACAACCAAAATACGCCGATGAGAAATCATGACAATAAAAAATATATTGCTAAAAACTATACCTGGAGTACGATTTTTTCCTGAGTAATAATTCAGTTAAGCTAAATTGAGTAATTTATCTTAAGTACTGAGGTATAAAGGTATAGCTGTGTACGCCATGGTCCAACTACTAACACTGATACTAATATGATGCATGACGGAAATATATATGTTTTATCCTACTTGTTTAAAAACAAGCATGATCTCGAGTAGATTAAAATTCAACTGAAGGATTTAGAACCCATCCATGAGAAAGAAACGCCATTTACAGACTTTAAAATTTAAACTCGAGTTAATGGGATTACAAAAATTTAATAAAATTGGTGTACAAAATATCCAAGCCTCGTGAACCTATTGAACATGACAACTGCACCAGGCTTCATCCGAGCAACAGATTGAAAAACATTGATAAGCATGATTATTAGCCAGATGAAACACTAGATAGGTAGTAGTGAAAGGTAGTACATAGAATGTGTGAGAAGTTATCCAATCATATCAATGTCTACATAATTGTGTATATGTATCATGTTTTGACTATTTGTTATTCATTTAAAAGTACTTGCACTAGCCTTCTCCATAAGCTTAAGATACATTGCACCATTGTATACATCTATCAGAAATATTCATCTTTCTTTAAGCAAACTAGAGAAAGAACAGCTAAATGTAAGAGTGATCAAGAAACTGAAAAAAAAAAAGTTTGGTCGAATTGAGGTTACAGTATAACAACCGTTCAGGCGAAACAGGGGAATCATCAATGTATAAGTGATTTAAATTTGACCATAAAATAAGGAAAAAAATTTAAGCTAAAAATCAATTTTCATGTATAGGGAGGGACCAGCCCCGTCAAAGGTTTCATTATGTCTTGTAATTTTTGAATACCGACTATTAAATATTGAGTCCTTTGTACCTTATAGTAAATGAAATACGATATGGTAGGTTTTCAGATGTGTCAGGTTTTGAGGGGTAAATTGTTGGTTTTTCTCCCTTTTTCATCAAAATCTACACCGGATTTCTTTCCTATATTTGATGTTGAACAAAAGTAATTCCTCATGAGAAAGAACAGCTGAATGTAAGAGTCATTAAAAAAGAGGAAAGGTTTACAAGTTATGCAATAAGTTCGAATATTGCTAGGGTCTGACCGTCTGAACTAAAAATACAAGATAAAGACAAGTACAGAGTCCATACTCCTTAAATAAACTGCGCAAACAGAAACATAACAAAGCAAAACAATTCAATACAGGACGATTATCAGAAATTTCAGAAAGTGTGACAAAACTAATAATAACTGCATTCAATATAAGTTGAAGACACATAAGTGCTTTAGCCATATTTCGACTCGTGACCAATCCATAAATACTGATAGAAAATAAACAGACACTCAAAACAAGTACATGTTCGAGCTAACTAACCCTTATCATTCTCAATTCAGTTCAATATGAACAACAATTTAATCAATTTAATTAACTAAAATACAACAAATAGAGAATTATATAGCCAAGAAATTGTAATATAAGCAGTACACAGGAGAATTATAGACAGTCAGGGCCGCAGACCCCCAATAAGATAAAAAGTGATGGAAAAATATTAAAAAAAAAAACTGTGTTTTGATTAAAATCTTCAAAAATCAGCGTTTCACCTCTTCCATATTACGAAAAACATGAAAAAAAAATCATATACAATATCAGCCCCTCCCATTTAAACTTCCTAGTGAGAAAGAAACGTTTAGCTTCTTAAGAAAACCACACAAGGAAACAACTGGAAACGAAAAAGTTAGGACACCACGAAACTACAGAGAAAGATAAAAGGCCGAACGATTTGAGGTAAAAAGATTCAATACAGAGTGAGTGTTGTATATGTTGTTTAATTCAATTGGTAAGTTTGTTAGTAAAAGTTTGCAACTTTGATGTAAGATTCATTTATCTTCTGTACAGGTCTTAACTCTAAATATAAGTTTCTTTTTTAGCTGCAACATTCAAGCAAACAAGTTGGCCTGCCTGTTTAAGGCTAAGGGGGGGATACTACTAGGAAAAATGACATATTTTGAGGCTTAATTATCAAAAACCAATGGTTAAAATCTATTTTAAAATTAGGTACATATGCTATATTGAGTATTTTATACTCTTTGGTTTTAATGCTCACTATACTACGTTGGTATGTATCAAATATTAAACAAAAAATCACAAATAATGGTTTTCGATAAATAAGTCTGAAAGTATATATTAAATATAACTTCCCCATACTACAGTATACATAAGTTGAAGGGATTTAAATAAATAAATAAAAAAAAAAACATTAAGATAGAAACAGTGGAGCAACAAAATTGAGATAGAAAAGGTGAGGGAGTGTAAAAAAGCTTAATTAATTAGAAAATAAGTGAAAACAAGGATCAAACATGTGGTAATAGTAGTAGTAGGTAGAATTATAAAAGAGAGGAGTAATAATAAGAGATAAAGAGTTAGAAAAAAAGGAATAAGTAGTGATATCAAAAAGTGTAATCAATTTATAAATCAAAACCTAATCCACAACAACAAAAATTGAGATACAAAAAGGTGAGTTGAGTCCAAACAAGCTTAAGTTAATTCCTGATAATAAGTGAAAACAAAGGATCAAAACATGTTAATTAATTAATATTAATATTAATAGTAAAAAAAAAAAGAAAAAAAAGAGGCATACACTGATATGGAATATTGGATATAAACAGGGAAGGGAGCTGAGAACGAGAATTCGACAAGAGTGTTGCTTTTTTATTTTATTTTTAACTCAAAAGATGTATTCTCGTGAGAGACATACGTAACTTGTTCTATTTTCATAACTTGCAAACCTTTCACTAATACCTCAACTGTCTTACTGTTTATATTATATATTAAAATTATCTAAATTAATAATTTTAAAATTTTTGAATTATATGATTAACTTTTGAAATTTTTTATTCTGATAATTTTGATATAAGCTATTGACCGATCAAAATTACACCTAACTTCATAGTTGATAATTAATTGAGAACGAATGGAGTAATAAATAATGAAAGTTGGTGCATTTTAAGATGAAAAAAATAATGTAACTAAATTACTTGTTCACTTTGCAAAAGTTTCATTATTTAAAATACAAAATACACGTAGTTCATTATTTAAAATACAAAATACACGTAGATTAGTACGATACAAATAATATGGAATGGACCGAATAGTAAGGTCCAATAATTATCACAATTACAATACGAATAAAATACAAATAACCCCCTAAAACTATGAGTTATTTGCAAATAACCTAGATAAACTGTGATTTATTGCAATTAACCCTCATAAACTAACAAACTTTTGCAACCAGCATCCAAGATCGTCTTTAAAATGAAATAATATTTTATTCATTGGTTTGTTTTACAAAATTGTTTGTTTAATGTATGTAGTTTGTCAATGCACAGAAATTAAGATAAGGAATATCGTAAAAAAAATCATCGGAAGCGGTTTTACATAAAAAAATATTTTCGGGAGATTTTTTTTATTGTGTCATTCTGTAAAAAAAAATACTTGACATGCATAGATATCAAATAACTGATTATAATAAATGAAAAATCAACCAAAATATATCATCAATCATAAAGTTATATAATTTAAAAGTCGCATTGGGGGTTAATTGCAAAATTTAAATAGTTTATGAATGCTAATTGGTGAACTAATAATGATACTCATTTCGTCCCAAATTATTTGAAAAATATAAGTAACCATGTGAAATTTTGACCATTAAAAACGTGTATGTTATATGTATCTAAGAGCATCTCTAACAATCCATTTAAAATACTTGTTAGTGTCATACTATAACTAACAAATAATTTTACTTCCATTGTTATCATATGCCAAGCTATCCAATGTTAGTGTCTCACTATTAAACATCGTGATAACTAAAACAACAAAACAGGCAAATATTTTGTACTTTGTAGGATCACAAACATCTGAAGCTTTTCATTTCATTTATTTGTTTAATATAACCGTGATAGATCATATTTAGTACTACATATTTCTCATACTATGAGTAAACATTCATTCTTTTCAAATACAATGTTAATAAATGGTATTTCTAGTTAAATTTAACAATTCCATTCTAGTGTTCAAATTCTACTCAACTCCAACATGTGATATTATAAGTTAAAAAGACGCTTTTTTTGCTTATGTAATAAGTTTTGACAAATAAAAACTAACAACAAGATTATTAATGCTCTAATCTTATCAAGTATCAACTAATATGCTACTCTCTCTGTTCCAACTTTTCCAAAATAAAAAAGAATTTTGTGTAAAATTACATGTTTGTCCATAGTTTTAACTTTATAACATAATGCGCATTAGTAAAAATGAGGATAAAAGTGAAAATATAATATAAAAAAAATGTAATGATTGTATTTTATTAATAAGTTGGGTTTTTGCTAGTGCACCTTTATGTGGAACGTAAGAATTATTTATCAGGATGAAAATGTAATTTTTTGAAATTTAATGTATGAGTTGATGACAATTAAATTTCCACGTGGTTCCTCTGTTTAGTGTTCGTTCAATCGGGTTCGGTTCGGTTTTTAGTAAAACCGAAACCGAACATGTTTTTCGGTTCAATTTTTTTGGTTTCGGTATTTTTATTTTTTGGACTGAACCGAACCGGGTTTTTTGGTCCAGTTTCAATTTTTTTCGGTTTTTCGATTATTTTTCGGTATTTTTCGGTTTTATTACGACCAATTTTTTTTTGGCCAAGCCCTACCTTTGTTATTACCTGCCAACTACTTTTACGTTAAATAGCATCCGTGTGAACAAAGTACACGAACAACAATAATAACAGATCCTTTGAGTTAAAACTAAAAAACTGTTTTTATTTATTAATTTATTTTTATCAGCTATTCGTTTCTTGAGATACCATTTACCTGAAAAACTAAATATAGTAATATACAGTACTCATCAATCAAAATAGTAAAAACTCAAAAAAAACATTTCGAAAAACCCATAAACTCCTTTAATTTTTGCACAAAATACATTTACAAAAATATTCATTTATTGCATAAACCCAGAAACTGAAATGGGTTCTTGGCTTCATAGGAAGATCATAGACCCTCTTCTCCAAATCCTTCGCAGGTTATTCATTTCTCCTTTTTTTTCATTTTTTTTTTTGTAGCTGCATTTTTTTTTTTAATAAATGTAGCTGATTGTTTTGAAAATGGGGAAAGTTATTGTTTAATACATGCTTTCGAACATAATTATCAAAAACCTGAATTTGTGGTTTTTGTGTAAGATTTGGTACATATCAACGTAGCATCAAAGAGTAAAAGGAAGTAGCATCATTGAGCATCTGCATCTAATTTGAAAAGAGATTTTAACCACGGGTTTTTTATAATTAAGTCTAAAAAAGATGTACTAAATGATCATTTTCCCTTTGATGTTGAAGATTTAGTTATTGATTGAACAAGCGAAAGTTATTCTTTAATACATACTTTCGGACGTAATTATGAAAAACCCGAATTTGTGGTTTTTGTTTAAGATTTGGTTCATATCAACTTAGCACCAATGAACATCAATTTTTTTTTTAAAAGTAGCATCATTAAGCTTGTGTGCCTCTAATTTTAAAATAACCATGAGTTTTTGATAATTTAGTCTCAAAATATGTGCTAGTTGATCATTTTTCCTTTGATGTTGAAGATTTGGTTATTGATTGAACAACTGGTGCTAGAATTTGCTATGACATAGTAGTATTTGGTTAAAAAAAAAGAAAAAAAAAAGGTTTTAGATCTTGAGATTTGAATCTATGGGCTTACTTTAGTACTTGGAATTGAGAAGGAAGTTCTTTTTTTTTTGCTTATTCCATTTTCTTAGTTTTTTGTTTGATTTGCTTTGATTAGGGGTGCGGAGCCGAAGCAATTGTCGATCTCGGCTGCACTTGGCATTACTTTAGGGCTGTTTCCTATATGTGGTATGTTGTGATCTTAAAAATATTATCTTTATATTGCATATGATTTCCGTAAAGTGGTTAACAAAATTTGACCTGTGTTTTACTTACTCAACGGGTGATACAAATTACAATTGAATGAATTGGAATCAGTTTTAACAACCGGCTTGTTACGAAGGTTGGTTATGAGATTATACATACATGAATTCGCGCATTCTTTATTGAAGTAGAATTATAGCGTTTGTGACTGTATTTATATTCTGGCTTGTTAGGCATTTTTCTTCTTGTTATGCTCTCGTTTATGTAAGCTTTTAGTTGAGGGGATGTTGCAATTTACTGTCTGGGTATATTAAAATAATTAACAGAACTTAGACCTTTCCGGCAGTTGAAAGTGCTGGAAGAATACCATCTATGTAGTTGATAGCTTTAGAAAATTCTTGGTGAGAAAGTTAAGAGGAGAAAGATCATAGCTTAGTAACAAATAGAGAAAAAGGCTAATTTTTTTTTTTTGCATAAATATAAATCACAATATAATGGGTGATGATTATGAAGATTATTCATTACTTTGAGTTTTATGTTAAAGACCCTGCTAGTCTGGTGCCGTAGATGTTATAGAGTTTGATGCCATCTATAATCAAAGTAGATTGGCAAAGCAAGTGAGACTGTATTGTTTTTTTTTTTTTCATACTTGAATTTGATGTGACTATATACAGAGATACTAATTTCCTTAGAAATTTTTAAAGTGGGGAATACCAGCATGTCGCTTTTTTCTTAGCGTTCTCTCTCTTCTCCTCCTTAATGACTTGGTTTGTATTTGCTACGGTCACCCCCGAATAGCAGAGATACTCTAGCTACAATTTTCAGTTGTGTTGAGCAGTATTAGGCATATTTGTTTCCAAGCTAATTTATGTTTTGTGTATACGAATGTAATGAAGTAAATACACTGTGATGGGCAGGGGTTACGGTGTTTCTATGCGGGGTGGCTATTGCAGTGCTTGGACCTAAATGTCACGCTCCAACTGTCATGCTTGCTAATTTTATTGCTACTCCAGTCGAATTGAGGTAAAAAAGTATGTTAATAACGTCTGCATTTTTTACTTTCCGTAAATTAGTGAAATAGTACTGAATTATCAAAATGCAAAATAAGAAGCCTTTGCAACATGCGTTCAACACGTTCTGGTGTAACTAGATCCCGAGTATCATCATAAGCTTGTCAGTTTTTTTAACTTTCTGATTATTCTCTTTTCTGTGTAGTCTGGTGATTCCGTTCTTACGGCTAGGTGAATTTATTACCGGCGGACCTCAATTTCCATTAAATTCTGATGCTCTGAAGAAGGTCTTGACAGGACAAGCTTCAACAGAAGTCCTTCATAGTATTTTTCATGCTGTAAGCATCCGACTCTTTCTCTTTTAATTCCTTTCAGCAAGTCTTATTAAATTTTTGGGGGAATTTATTAATTTCACAGCATATCAGTTTCACTATTTTGCATTATACTCGTCCAAAAATTGAGATTCAACTCGGAAGAAAACATAAACATATATGGCAGTATACCGACCTATCATTTATGTTGGTATTCTACCAAGACAAATTGTATGTATGCATATATAATTGTTGAGTTGCTAACTTGGTATACAAACATATTTGTTTAAGTTCCAATTTCTTATGACCTGAAGCCTGTTCAATGGATTTGCTGCAATTTTGAATTGATGTACTAAAACATCATTTAATTGGTTAATGGGTATTTACCATGACTAGTATGAAATAGAATCAAGTCTCTACGACATTTTTTCAAGAAAAACTAATCAATTGCACCCAAAAAACCATAAATTTTAAATACTTGGCTCTTGGCATGCTGAAGTGAACAAATTTTAGAAAGTATTAGATGTTGTCCGAGTAACATGTTCCTAGCGGAAAAGGTTAAAATGAATTTACATACTTAGAAATTTTACTTGTGTGACGGTTCACAATCAAAATCATTTATCTTTGGATTAATTTTCTTTTATTTCTTAAATTAAATGCCATTTATTTTAACTTTTGCAGTTGTTAGGATGGCTTGTGGCCGCGCCTTTCATCATGGTGATGCTACACATACTATTTTTACCGTGCTTTAAGATCCTTGTTAAAAAGTTCGGCACAGGTCCGCTAAGCCCCAAGAAGCAGCTACTCTCTACTTCTGAGCTCAGGCTAAAGGTATCAGATTAGGCTTTGTACCTCAACATTTACATGTATACTACTTACATTTGGTCCAATGATTACAAGGGCTTGGAAAGTATTAAGGAAACATAAATTATGTTGATGTGCTTCTAAGAAGCTAGAGTAAAATCTCTGTATCGTTTTATTTCATTCGGCAAATCGTTGGGCCTCACATATTCTCCATGCATTGTGTATGACGGAGGAAGAAACTGTTGTTGTTTGTTTCTTAACTGGACGTATTTGTAAATATAAAGTAAGTTGACTATATAACCTTATGTTTATTTGCTGCTGATCAATTCCTTCATACACTGCTTCAATTAGAGTTTTTTGGTCAATACCTGCATTTGGCCATTCAACTGATTCATTGTGTGTTTCTTTGAAGTCTATATTTTCCCTGTCACTGGTTCAGATATTATATTTGAACAAAACCTCCAGATACAAGATCTGCTACAAGAGCGCCTCTCATGTTCATTAGAGATAACGTAAAGAATAACTTCATCAGAACAAAAGACAACAATTATAGTTAGAATTAGAAATTGTCAAAGTTCTACATTATTGTCGCTAGGACCTCGTCTTTGGGATTCATCTCTTCCAAGACCTTTTCAGGCAACAGAACCCTAAAAACGGCGTAATGGTGATTTAAGCTTTTTTCACCTTGCAATCTGTAAACACTGCCCAACGCCCCATCATTAGGGTTAGGGAATGCGTAAAATATCCGACGGATACGCTGGTGAACAAGTGCCATTGCACACCTGCATTAAAGATACATCAAAATTACTAGCATCCTCATATAGCAGGTGCAGACAGTTCCACGTTTCTCAAGAAGAGTGTTTGATTTTTATTATCCTCTGGCGTCAGTTCAAAATGTAGCTGCTGAAAGAATTTTAGTCTTTATAATCGAAAGTTATTTTTGAATGCTTATTGTACTTATCAATTTACTTTCTGACTTCGAAGTCGATACTAGAAGAAAAATATTTTAACTTTACAGTAGGGGGAGAGCTGCGCATTACGATCAGTTTAATTTATTTATTTTATCAACAGTTGTTTAATTTTGTATGTATGTGACATAAACCTTCTGCAACAAAGGATTAGGCTTTCCTTTTAAAGCATATGTACCAAGGGGAAAAAAGGAGAAATACAAGAAAACATTCAATCTAGAAAGAAACATGATTAAAAAAAAGGATTGTTACAAGTGAAGATTAATAAACTTACATTGGGCAAGGCTCCCAAGCAAGAAATATATCATATCCTGTACATAAATATGGTCTGACTGAAGCGGGGTGAGAACAATCAGTTGTCGTTTCCTGTTTCTCTTCATCTTCGAGCTGAAAGAGTATACCTTTTTTAGTACTAACTGGTTTATGATGGCCTCTTATCCGCAGTTATAAATTATTAGTATCGCAATACCTATTACAGTGCTAATATCAGATATTCAAGGCAATTTAAATAATCAAATTTCCAGGCAATCACTTTTTCCAAATCAAACGTAACGAAAATTAATAGAGGATCTGTTTAGATAAGTAGCAACCTTTTGTCTTTTTATAGGAGACCTTGTCGAAGAAGCCTGGAAGTTCTCCATTTGTGTACATGGAAAAAGTTTTAGATCCATAGTAACAGAATTTTCAATAGCTACCATGGCAGCATGTCTTAGAGGGTGACAAAACTTAGTGGGTGATTTTTGCTTGGTCCATGTTCGAGGATATAAGCAAGAAACTGCACTATATAGCTCCTCAGCTACATTTGACGAAGCGCTTGAATTTAATTTTGCATTATTATTACCCACGTCAATATCATTGGATCGAGAAGGTAATGTTTGGTCACACGCTTTCGCTATAACCAGCTTAGTTGAAGGGTCGATAATTATGGCTGCATTAACAATCTTCAAGAACAAGACGACAGTAAAGAAAAACATCCACTTTTTTTTTTAGATTTAGTACAAATTAGTTGACATATAGTACAAGTATGTCTACCTGACGTTCACAAAATCTTGCCATAAGAACAGCCAATTTCATGAAGTGGATAACAAAATTTGAGGAGTCCTCACTAAATCCAGTAATTCCTTCAATGTTGCTGTAGTTGGAGTAAAACGCTAATTAATATTATAGATAATACAGTAAATAAATTACATAAATTCGCATCTTATAATTTCATAATAAGAATTACTCATCAGGGTCTAAGCCAAGCTGTTACTACAATATATGAGTTGAGAACTTGTATGTTTTACAGTCAATGACGCAATCAAGTTTCAGATTATACATAAAAGAGAAATAAATAAGCAGTAGCAAATTAGCAATGTAAAAGTCCAGTAAAATATTTGCAACCGTTCCACTTATAAGATAGGCAGGAAAAAGGAAAGTAATGACGCATCAAACTCTGCAGTATTATTTAGTAATAAAAATGTACCCTGGTACAGACTTGATTTAAAAGAAATAAACAAGCAAAATCAGCAAGATAGAGTGATGATCCATACTAAGTTGGTGGATGATAGGAAGTTGGCCATAGTTTGCACTGTTCTTCCCATTCTTCTTTTGACAATGGGGCAAATTTGCAAACCTAAAATAATATAATTGCAAACTAAACAATATGTATATTTGCTATCAAAACTACCCGAATTTTTTGAAATATTCAAGATTACTCACTTTGGTGACGAAAGTATTGAGCTTGTACAACTTGATTAGCTCTGAGACATCATTTGGAATGCAGTCCTGGTCATTTTGGCATGCTAGACATAAGATCACTGATAACTGTGTTTTTTCTGTCAAATAACCTCTGCCTATATTAGATGGAGTTATCAAATTGGTTCATAATTAGAGATGCAAAGATCATCAAAAAAATTCTTCTGAGCTCTAGAGAATCGGTATTATATAATTCTGAAATTGAACGACTTGTATAAGTACTAGCAGAAAGTAAAATTTTCTTCACTTTGAAAAGGATGAACTCAATTACTAACCATGAGATCAAATATTTACATGCTTTATATTTGCATTAAATAAGAACAAATTAGACGGAAGCAAGCCATGTAAGCACAAAAACACATTATGCTTACTCATGTATGCCTACTTAGTGCCCAGACAAGCAACTTAGGAATGATCTACTCATCAACGCCTCCTTTTGGCAATGTTGCCGTTTCTCGAAAAGCGAATAATTAATTTTACAAAGCCGATTACAGAAGCATATGAACACATGTGTTCGAAATTTAACTTAAAAAAACTGCCTGGAATAGTGTTTTGGTATTTGATGTGCTTTGAATAGTTGAAAAAGACCAGAAAACAAAAAGAGATACAATAGTAAATGCTTTTCTTTTAGTACATGTCGTTATTCAAATCCTTACTAAATGATACAGAGGGATAAATCGAAAAAGTACTAACCTCCAAGCCGCTGCCTGCGAACCCGTTTCACATGGCGGAAATTTTCAAGAGGTGCAAACTTATTTAGCTTCCTGTAAGAAATGACAAACCTATATCACTAGGAAGACAAATCAAGGACATACAAGAAGTCCTGAAAGTTCAAAAAATTAATCAGAAAAGTGCATCAAAACAGAAAGGCAAAAACTATGTAATCAAGTAAGCATAATAACTACTCATAATTAAAGTTAAGATGGGCAAAGAACAGACCTTACGAGGGCATTTGCATCTTTAGGATCAATTATAGCAGCATAAACATCCACTATAAGTAGAAAACAATAGAGTGTTAGAAACAAATTGTTGTGTTTTATATCAATAAACAAAAAAGAAAAAAACTTTACAATAATATACCCGTGGGTTGTTGGTCAGGCGGGATGGGAGGCTTATCCGGAATATACACAATTTCACACTCGCTCTCGGTAATTATTGTCATCACTTACAAGCTCCTGAGCATTTTAATATGTTCAAGGACATTAAAAAATGGTTAGTAATACTTATTGCTTACATGAGCTCTTAAAACAGTAAAACCAAACTATCATCTTGATCTCGACTCTCGAAATATTAAGGCTCTGTTTAGCAACAAATTATCCAGTCAGAAATCGGATTTATCAAAACTGCTTCAAAAATCTAAAGAAAATCTAGATTTTTGAATTTTGGATTTTTAGGCTAAAAATCAGCTTTTTAAAAGCTAAATAATCTGACTCTCCAAACACCTAGTAATTCTTAAAAATAAAATTCAAAAAATCAGAGAAATTTCTGTTACCAAACGGAGCCTAAGGCTAGTGTTTTTTTTTTCCAATATACTTGCTTATTACTATTTAAAAAATCGTAGCTTTGTGAAAATGGATTAATTTTTTTGTTCAACTTTGAACTTGAGAATCAGAAAGAATCAGGTATTTTTTGTTAAAAAAAATAGAAATAAAAAAGAGACGATTAATTGAATTTTTGGTTTAGTTACATGCCATGTAAGCATTTTATCAAACACTTAGCATGCTATCAAAATTCTGTAACCTAATTATTATACGTTAATGTAATACTATGCTATATAACCGCAAAAGCTGCAAGTTTTCGTTTAATTTTATTATATATATATATTTACACAATAAGATTTCATGATATATATATATATATATATATATAGAGAGAGAGAGAGAGAGAGAGAGAAAAAAGCAGTGATGAACTAGTATTAACCAAAATAATTATGTAAAAGAAAAGTAAAAAAAGATTTGGTGAACTAGTAAATAACATAACATGTTGTTAATGATGTACTAGTTACCTCTTGTCACAGACCAGGTTACAAAACAATGGATTTATTATATAATGTACTAACTGAATTTAGGGCAAAGACCATTTATTATATAATGTACTAACTGAATTTATTCAATTAATCCGGTAGTAGTGTTCTAAAATTCAAATTCACGTCTATCCGGAAACCGTAGTCAGAGACTAAAATTCACCATGCTTCTTTTACAACATTGTCATATACACAATAGTAGTTGCATATTCTATTTGGGGCACTAATAATTTATTGTATATTATTGTTTTACATGTTTCCGGTATATCAACTTTTAAAATGCCTAATTAGTATATTGAGTTTGTATTTTTTTTTTGGAAATGTAGCTCATGCAGGGAAGCTAGGTACAGACTATAGGGGGAGACGACACTTTCATAATTCCGAAATTATGATTTTTTTTAATGAACTCTTAATGAGGCGAATGTAATTTATAAATGCTCGTTTAAAGCTCGTTAAATTGAAAATGAAATTCAGTATGCAACATGTAGATGTAGTAACTACAAATTCATCGAGACTACTTAACATGAAACAAACAAAAACATTTAGCATGATACAAACAAATTTAAACGAGTAGATATCCATATAAAGTCGTAAAAGAAGAATATTACAAGACGAGTAAACATTCGTTCATAATACACAAGCGTTAACCAAAATATAATATTATGTTGTCATTACAAGATGACCATCAACGTTCCTTCATGTCTTCAACATTCAGTACAACAACTTAACCGACCGCATATTGACCAACTATAATGGAAAACCAGACTTTATCAGGATCAACTATTGTAAATTTATCCTCTTATACAAAAAACTTTAGAATAATCAAAAGACCATACCTATTAGTTAAACATGCAATGAGTAGCCTCCAAAATCCAAAGCAAAATTTAGTTTCAGTTATCATCTCCTTAAAAAAAAATGAAAGATAAACTATTAAATTTGTATTCAATAAGACAAAATAAAAACTTAGAAATTAGAATAACCAAGCAAATAACATATATAGTTGGGTTCAACTTTAAGCAAATAAGGTAAATTATTAAGCTAATACAATTTTAGCATGTCTAATGAGTTGGGGTATTACGAACAAAGTGTCAACTGTGACATTTGATAATGCGTCGAACAACGATTCTATAGTAAATTAAAACACAACGACAAACTAATAACTTCAATTTAATGTCGAGATGGTAAAATGAGATTTGCTTAACCTTTTTATGGCTTCGTTTTGTTGGTTTTCTTATCATCTATTCCTATATTAAGACTCGTT
Organism: Primula vulgaris; assembly: GCA_963920805.1. NCBI lineage: Eukaryota > Viridiplantae > Streptophyta > Magnoliopsida > Ericales > Primulaceae > Primula > Primula vulgaris. The sequence continues at coordinate 8,879,041 of OY987216.1, read as the reverse complement.
TTGTTGCATATTTAAGGTTTTACTTGGTTGTACCTATTTTAAAACTAAAAAAGAAAGCTTATTTGCTACAGTATGCAACTAAACAAGGCCATATGTACTTAACTCTAGGCTTATTTAGTTACGCCTTTTATCGCTATGTTTGGATGTAGCTTTTAGTAACTTAAAAAGAAACAACAGTCTATACTATCTATCTCAATAACATTTTCGGCCATTTAAAACACAAGGACAAACTAATAACTACAATTTAATGTCGAGATGGTAAAATGAGATTTGCTTAACCTTTTTATGGCTTCGTTTTGTTGGTTTCCTTGTCATCTATTCCTATATTAAGACTCGTTTGGTTGCATCTTTAAGGCTTTACTTTGCTGTACCTATTTTAAAACTGAAAAAAAACTTATTTGCTACAACATGCAACTAAATAAACTCATATGTACTTAACTCTAGGCTTGTTTAGTTATGCATTTCATCGCTATATTTGGATGTGCCTTTTAGGAATTTAAAAAGAAACAAATTACTTTCTTTGAAAATGAAATCAATATGTTTTACCTTAAACATTATTTGGTTTCATCTTTTAAACCTTATTTTGCTGCATCTTTTTTGAACATTAAGATCCTTATCTATTTTAAAGATGCAACAAAACTTAAAATTTCATGTGATTATAATCTCTAGATGTAACAAAAGTTATAACTACATGTATAGATCATTGGATATTTAAACTAAAACGCAAACAAAGGTACTAATGAGTGTAAAATTAAATCAAGTGTTTATTTTTAATTGATAAGCTTTTGGCTGTTTAACGAAGCTTTAAACATACAAGTATTATAGTGTTTATTTGTTGTATCCCTTTTCCCTTGAATGCCCGTTCTTCTTTACAATGTAATACTTTTATAGCTAATAAAATGAGACAACCTTACACGTGTTATGCCCTAATTGGCCACGTTATTAAACAGTGTCCTCTTGATCTTGGACAAGATTGAATTGCTATATATTTGTGTTGAATGCATGTTCCTATGAAGTAGAAGTGATCCGACCTGTTAGTGGGCCGATCGAGCTTAGGGCCTATTGGGCCCCGTTTGGTGGGTCTGGCCTTTTACTCTTTATCCGATCTTAGTTATGACGATAAATGGGCTTTTTATTAAGTGGGTTTGACCATATACATTTTATGGCTCATTAGGTACAATACAAGATAATCTAATGTAATCTAATTTTTAGTAAAAAATAGATGAGAAAAAAAAAACTTTGATAATATTAGAGTCGAAGATCTCAGCAGCGGTTGAATTTGTGGACTTTTACCCTATCTCTTGTCTGATTTTACTTTTTAGATTGAGTTTATTGGATAATGCCACGTACACTCTTTTTCTACCAAGTTACCATTTACCAATTTAAATCTGTGGGACTCTGACTGATATATCTTATAGTACTAGTGTAGTACTCTGTAAGAGTCTAAATTAAAATAAATATATAATAATTATTATTATTAGTATAAACGAAACGAACAAAGCCGTGCTCATGTTCAGTTTATTTATCAGACGAACATTGTATTATAATTCATTAGCAGTTTATTTATATGTGAACGAACATGAACCGAGCATTAATCGATACGAACACGAAACTTTCCACGAACAACTCATCTCATTTACGGCCGTAGGTGTGGCTTACTAAATAGTAAATAGTCACAAAGAAACAACCATTTTGCACACCAACTTTTATCTTTTTGATATTACACACTTTCTTCCCTTATTTTTTGTTATGGTTCCCATTCTATTTTATAGATTTCTATCCAATGTACAAAGGTAGAAAAAATGTTAAACTAGTGCAGTAATTAGGGGGTTTTGTTAAATCGATAGTCATTACAATATCTAGTTTCTCAGTTTAAAGTTTTTATCCATATTTGGCTGTACTAACTCACACTACAAGAAAAAAGTCCGTTAGTAACAAATTTTTTTAAGGGATTAATTTCTGTTGCTATATAGCAACGAAACACCAACAAAATAGCAACATAAAAGTTCATAAACATTTAGCAACATAATTGCCTACAAAAAATGAAAGAATAGTTAGCAACAACAAAAAATGTTACTAAAATAGTTGCTGATTTTTTCATGTTAAGTTAGCAACAAAAATACCAATAAATTGTAACACACAAAGGCCGAATTTTTTTGCAACATACATTTTTGTTACTATGAGTGAATTTGAAATTCTAGGAACATAGCACTACAAGAAAATGACCATATACCAACTAAAAACTCTAACTTATTTGGTAGTTAGTAAATATCAATTTCCGACCATTTCAAAAAAATCGAAAAAACACAATACCGGGAGATCGGTGAAATTTTTCTAGCAAAAGGTTAAACCAATTTAAATGGTAAAAAGACTTTTCTTAGACTAGAAAAGAATCTTATTATCTTTCATATACGTGTATCACTTACCATCGCTATCAATTTATTTCAATTTGAAAGATTAAACCAATTTAAACGATCAAAAGACTTTTCGACTATATAGACATCTTATTATCTTTTCTATATATCACTTACCTTCCTTCTCAATCTATTTCAAATCCACAACTCTTAAAACTCATTTGAATACTGATATTCAAACACATGGTAAATTAACAAGATAATAGTTTAAGTTAAATCCAAACATTATTATACTACACATACATTAATTCATATTAGCTTATACTTAACCGATTCTACTAATTGTATTCATATAATTCAAGTCAGAAGAAGTTGTAGTGAGCAATTTTATTTCATATTTTGTTATAAAAAGAAATTTATAAGCTCATTTGTTTCTTGGACTTGAGGGGAAGTCAATTTGGTTAATTGGCTGTTAGACGTGTATGCATGCACTTGTATCAAGACGAGAAATCTCGGATTGAAGGGGAACAAATCGTTTAGATGAACTCGGTTTGGAAGAGTTGTAATCTTGGATTACATATTATAATGATAATATTCGGTTAAATAATTCCTAGGATAGGACTAGACTTAAGTTGAAAATCTATATGTCGTGGTGTCGTTTTCCTTCCTCAAATTATATCAAATGAAAGCCAATTTTAAAATAAAATTATATTTGTAAATGAGGGTAAAAGGGTCATATTTGTGTTCTTAAATCAGTCAATATTTCATTAACAATGACCAATGAATAAGCAATTAAAAGTTTGAAAGCAAAATCAAGTGTACTAAAATGAAACATAATAAAGGAATTGGATTTTATTAGAAACTCTAAAACTACATAGGTCAGTAAACTGATAGGGTTAGAAGTTTAAAACAATCTCATATTTAGAGAGCAGGGAGAGAGAGAGAAAGAGAAGAAGCAGCCGCCACCCTCCTGTCACAATCTCCTTCACCGCCAACTCAAGGTATATCATCATTTTTCTCTCTTCCCCATGGTTTCTCTCTCTGGATTTATTTGTTTGAAGTTTTTTGCTTTACTTTTTCGTATAAATAACTCAGAATCTCTTCATTAAATCTGATAATTGAGGTTTCGGTATAAAATAATTTCGAAATTAGGGTTTGAAACTTTTAAATGAGCGTGTGTTTGGACTGAGATCATTGACGCTTGAACATTGTTCATTTATTGCATATAAGTAGTTGTTTAATGATTTGTCGATGAGAATTATTGAGTTGCTATTTGTGCTAAAAGTTCGAGTTTGTATTAATGGACATTTATTATTTTGTATCAAGTCTTGTTAACCTTTTTTGCAAATTTTTGAACAAATAAGTTGGATTTTTTTTTTTGTAGGTGTGAAATTATGATTTTAAAGTTCTAACTTTTTGTGGCCTTAAGTAAAAATATAAGCTGGTTAGGCACAAGTTTTCAGAAAGAAAGTTAAGGCAAAAAAATCCAATTTAAACTCATGTAATTTAACTGTGAGCATGTGTTTCGAAAGAGGGCATTCATATTGGTCCTTATACACTTATGTATGAGGGTTTGTTGTGTGACAGAGAGAAATAAGTGTTCAAAGGGTGAAATAATACTTTACTTTTATATATGTATATATACATAAATTGGATACTTCAATTTCAGGTGTATTTCGTCAAAAGTTAAAAGAGTGTTGAGGTAAGTTACTGGAAATACTTTTTGTATACCTCTGGAAAAATATTGAATTTGTTTGGATATATTCTTTGATGGCTGTAGGTTTAAGCGACACTCATTTTTATGGCCTTATATATCTTCTCATATTTCAGGTAGCTAGCAGTTTGGGATATAATTTGGAGTAAATCTATCAAACTTTACACTGTAAACCCATCTTGGGATATACTTTGGAGTAAATCTATCAAACTTATGGCTAAATTATTATCCTAAATTTAGTTCAAATTTTGTAATTATTGAATTTTCATTAAAAAAAACTTATGTTTAAAAATTACATTGGTTGTGCTCACGAGCGGTTATTTATATGCAGATGGGCGTCATACATTTTCGTGGTGCAATGGATCTTAGTAGATTAATCACCCCCAAATTTGATGGTCATAGATGAGTCGTCCGGTGATCCAATAGTCATGGTTCTTGTTATGTGAGAAATCTTCTTCTTGTTTCTATTAAACGTGTGCAATCTCCAACACCAATTAAAACATGGCTTGGGTCCAGACAGATGTGTGATGAAATTTTTTTAGGCTTACAATTTATAGGTTCAATTTATGTTTTGGACTTCCACTCTGTGCTTTGAAGGTGTTCAATTAAATTAATCAAATAAAAATTACTAATATACACTCTTCTTACTGCTTTTCTTCTTCTTCTTCTTCTTCTTCTTCTTCTTCTTCTCACAGTTTTGCATTATGGAAGGTTAGTAACTTTAAAGATCTTCCCACTACCCAGTTCCACGATTGGCCCGGGTTGCTCGGCTCCACCCATTCTTTTCCATGGTCAATTTTCATGAACCTATTATTATCCTTTTCTTCGGTACACATAAGCTATACTTATATATTATATAGTTGCTGAATTACATGTTTTTTCATGTTTTGGAACAGCTTAAATTCTGACATGTTAGTAGATTAAAATAAAGGTTAAGAGTTTATAAATAATTTCTTCCGGTTATCATTTTTTTCCCATGTAAACATACTTATATGAGAGTGACAACATTTATTTAGAATACGTTGTTGCACCGTTTACTTCCCACTCTTCACTAGTTAGTACTTAGTTAATGAAAAGAAAGTACTTAATTGTATATGTGGTTGTTTAGAATTGATTTGGGCAAAGACGCGGAATTGAGAAAAGAGAACTCGAAATACCGAGTGACGAAAAAGAGCGAGGAGATAATAGATGGCTTTGTTTATCTCCAATCTGAGGTGGAATTTCAGTTTGTTTATTTTACAAGTTCATCCCTACTCTAAGTTTCTTACCTTGTACAGCTACTTCAAAAAAAGTCCTAGATTAGTCTCTGATCAATAACTTACTGATGATCTACTTTAGATGCTCCTTGTACCGATATTAGGTTATGACAAAGTTACATGTATGCAGATGTTGCAGGGCTTGCTATGTCTTTTAAAAAAATCAAGCAGATGAACACTGAAGTAAGTTTGAATTATTTGTATTTGAGTATCTTTAAATTGCACTAAATATTTTATGGGTTTTGTGACATATTTAATTGACTTCTGGTTTGTCAATTGATTTTGAAGTTTTGTAAAGGAAGTTTCATCCCATATGCAACTGCAATGTTGATTACTACTTCATTCTTATTCTTGCAAGAACGATTTGATTATTTTTTTGTAGGTGTCACGTGTTCTCAGTACTAAACCACTCTCTAGCTATAGGAAGAGTAATCAAAGTGCATATTTTGAGCATATTTTCTCCCATCGCTAGACACCAGCCGAGGAAGGTTTGTTATTTATAATTTTTCATTTTGGTTTGATGGGTTTTATTTGTTGAAATGTTGTACTCGTGATATGAAATGTTGTAATAACCATGATTACTCATGAATACTGTCAAACAATAACCTACGAAACGGTTCTAAAAACGGTATAGAAATGAGTCATGGAACCAAACTAGATGACCGAACTGTAGCATGAAAGCTTGATATAGTACGAAATATATATAGCCAATTCTCGAAAGAGAAAGTCAACAAATATAAATTTCTGCACACCTAAATCTATTACTGTAAACCTATTTTATAAAACAGATACATAAACTGCTAAACTACATAAAGCGGGAAAAGACTATTTCCAAATCATAATATAACTGCTGAAGCTAGATAAATACTCCTGCGTGTAAGTCTATAAATGTTGTTTTAGGAACTGATCCGGATCTGTTACAAATGTGGTGCAGTAGTTAAACAAGGATTTCTTTGTTTTGGAAAGCAGAAGAGAATGTAATCAATGATTCATTTGATTTGATTGATTTCTTCTTTATGTTGGTAATCTTGATCTAGGCTAATTTTGGTTTTACTTTGATTACGTTTAGTTTCACTTTTTCGAGCAAGGGATGTGGCGCTGGTCGGAGAAGTCGAAGAAATGTAAGCATTCTTCCAGCTTTTCCTTTCTCTTAACCGAGAGGACTTTGTGAATAGTGTGCAATATTTGATTTATTGGGTTTGGGTAAAGTTGGGTACATCCGGCGTAATACTTCTTGCTTTTAGGCCAAACATTAACCTGATTGATTAAATGCAGTCTAATATTCTAAAAAAATTCGAAATTATCCGAGCTTAAAAGCTGCAACTAAACAAGGCCTTACTTAGTGTAGAGAATACAGTTTCTTATGCGATTTTTGTTGTGCCATAAACACAGTTGTAAAATGAAAGCATCATAGTGTTATATGTGTACCTTCACTTGTAACTTGAAGAAGTGTGCAAGTCTCTTTTCTAGATTTCCTTACCACTTTACTTAAAAGACTTTGTGATTGTTTGTAGAACTTAATTTTATATCTTGTATGCCTATATTCTTTTACTAATGAGAAGGGAAAGGCTAGTTTGTTGTGTTTGATATCACATGTTTTTAAATATGTTACTTATGTATTCTTTTCAGCTATTGACGACATTCAAGCCAAAAAACCGAAGTTATCTCATATGTTGAAGAAGACCGATATTCCGATGATAATTTTATATTTATTTAGTTTGTTGCTGGTATGAAGATGAACCATGAAGGCTCCATCTACAGCTTCGGATCATCAAACTCATCTTTTCTTGGCTCTAACTCTAGGACAGGTGCATCAAGTTCGTGGCCGCTATGGATTAGTGTTATTTGGAAATTTGTTTACTTGTGAAACTTTTAGATTTGTTACTGATAGTTTTGGGTTGTAGTGCATAATAGCTTTCATAATGTTGGAATCTATGCGAGAATGTGTATGGGTTGTTTCATGTTTGTTTTGGGGATTGTATGGATAATAAATTCAATTAATGTTAATTTGTCTTTTGATTAATTTTTGTTTAAATATTTGATATTTAAATAATAATATAGCAACATACTATAAGCTTTAAATAAATAAATAAAATAAAGAAATAGCAACACAATACCGAGATGAGTAGCTACAAGTAGTTATATAATAAAATAATCTAGCTCAAAATTGTAACTGATTTGCAACAATATGTATGTGTTACAGATGTGTTGCAAAATGTGTGGCACTATACATACAAATGGCAACAACAGAATAAACTTGTTACAATTATGTTGCTGACTGGAATTAGTAACAACATAAGTGTTACTAAAAATCAGCCACAAGCCAAACAGTATCATAGTAGTTTATGTTGCTAATCTGTTGCCGATCACCGATCAGCAACAGAATTGCTCAAATACAAACAGAATATTCTGTTGTCAACTGTCAATTTTCTTGTAGTGTCATCCATTTACTCATACTTATGAAAATAAAATCTTCATTTCGAGCATATAACTAATTATTTATCAGAAAATTTCAACGGAATAGTTGGGTTGCCCTCTATTTCCAACCGCATTCGAGAGTATTATAACTTGAGAGTACATCGCCAATAAAAATAGTGTTAACAGTGCGCCATCTAACCATAGCCTCAGTTGCAAAACCTCTTCAGGTTAGTGCACAGTAAAGTGAACATTTAGAAGTAAGATAGACAGAAAAAATACATTTAGTGTACTGTACTATCTGCTTTTTAACGATTTAGGTATCAGACTATCAAAGTTAACAATTGACGTACTGAACTATCATAATATTCACAATTCAGATACTGACGTTAATTTAGTTAGATAAAATTTAGTTTCACTTTTTATTTTGGTCATATTCTTTGTAATTTGTATAAATTTAATCATGTCTTTTCCAAACATTACAATTTACAATGTTTCTACTAAAACATATACATAATAAATATGTCAGTTTAAAAAACATATTATTTGACTAGATTTTCTGTGATTTTTTTTCCAAAATAAAAAAAATTATAATTTTTTTTTTACACTTTCTCTAAAACAAAAATAAAGTTTTAGATTAAAACATTCGAGCAAAAATTATTTGAGACCACATAATTATTTGAATACTTTCATGAAAAAAGGGCAAGAAAATTATTTTTTTTTTCAAAAAATATTCATTTTTTGTAAGTACAATATATTTGTTAAGTATTTATATATTTTTTTTATATACAAACATTATCTAGAATTCACATTATTTGCAATAATATTTATACATGTATTATATTATATATATTTTTATACATACATTAATATAATATATATATATATATATATATATGTTTGTGTATTATATACATATATATATATATATATGATATAATTATATATTTTTGAATTTATACTAAAATGAGACATTTCAAAAAATTAAGGGTTAGATTTATACAACTTACAAAGAATATGACCAAAATTAAAATTGAAATCAATTTACATCCAACTAATTTAACGGTGGTACCTGAATTATGAACATTATGATAATTCAGTACGTCAATCGTTAAATTTTGTAGTATGATACCTAAATCGTTAAAAACAGCTAGTAAAGTACACTAAATGTATTTTTTCCCTCAGATTGACAATATATACTCTCATTTGGCTACAGAGAAGTTGCCTATACCAGTTACAAAATCTTCGAATTTGCCATTGCATAATTATACGAAATAAAAGGACAACCATCAAGACATCCACATGTATGAACATAAAACCCGCAACAAACTTAGAAATACTTAACAAAACAGTCTTTGTAGTCGATAAGCAAACAGAATTCATTAGTATCAGATCTTAATCATAATAGACAGAGGAGATGGAGATTAAAAATTACAAACCAATTAAAAATAACAGAGTGGCATGAATAAAAAGAGACATTGATTTAAATCTCGATCTTGAAGTGCGGCAGAGTGAGCGAGGAGAAACATAGAAGAGATACAGATCACATGAGTCCTAGCCATGGTTTATGCTTTAACGAAGATGGGAAACGAAGGGTACCAAAAAAATGCATTAGAGCTCCAAATCCGTCATTGGAGCTCTTTGTGTTAAATATGCATGCAACTAATCAAATAAAAAAAAACTAATTTGCATCCCAAGTATCTAGCACATGAGTTAAGCTATCTGAACAAATTTTACTTGTAAGAACACTTTTAAATTACAAGAATTGGTTAGTACATGTTACCTTTCGTTTTCCAAAAGGATGATGGTTGCTCAGACACAAAACATGACAACTTTTAAAAAGTAAAGTTTATTGAGATGTGATCTACTATTTTGAAAAAAAACAAGTGACAAGTCATAGCTTTAAAATTCCTAAGACTCGGGTTTAGTGAGACCAAAATAAATAGGGAGCAAGTCCCCATGAGTATGATAACTTAAAGTCTAGAAATAAATATATGTATATACACCTAGATCATGAATCCTAGAGTTGGAGAAAATAACTATACATATCAGTTTGACCAATATCTTGAAATTAGAAGGACATGTCACTTGTACTTGTGAAACTAATGGAGTATTTTTTTGGGCAAGTGATGTTTACTCAAATCTTCTAAGTGAATTCTGAAGGATCAGTCCTAATTTTCAAAAGGCCAAACTCAGCAGGGGTATATGTGTAACTTAATTACAAAATGCACATGCTTTGATTTCTCTTGAAGGAGTCCTTTCCTTGTAAGAGAAACAATGCGTTGTTTTAGACAACAAAATAATTCCAAACACTTGGCTCCTATCAGAAGCTCTCATCATGTGGAAAATGCACAGTTATGAAGAATCGACCTCCATGAAAAAGAGGACGAGAAAAAGAGAGAGAGAGAAATTAGGCCGAAGGGCATTTCCCAAAGTTTTGATCCACTCTAGTGACCTTTAGCTTAATTTGATTGTGAAAAAATTCTGTCAATGATGCGGGATCGGGGAATGAACTGCCATGGTCATGCCTGTCACACAGCAAAGCAAACTGTCAAAAAAATTGTTGTCACTTGTCCTTTCCCAAAAATTATAATAAGATTACAGCAGAAATGCACAAGCTTGCAAGTTACAAGTAAAACAGTTTTTCACTTCGCCCTGCTTTTAAAAACATGCTTACATACGGCTAACATCGCTTTAATTTGTATAGGCCATAAAAAAGAGGTTCTATGAAAAGTTCAAAACATTTTTGCGATTCATTCTTGCACTTCAAAACATAAAAAAGTTTACTCTTCAATGAAGCACATGAAAAAATGTTTACACTTGTGTGTTTGAAAACTGTTACTATTTTGTGAATTTGACTTGGATTAAAACTATTTTCCTCATACATTAAAAATGGATCTCTTGTAACTTTTGACACTATTAAATGAAGAAACTGAGGGAAAATAGTTAAGTTAGTAATCGAGTTTGCTCGCAATGGCCTGGCTATAAATTGCTAGAATATTTAATCGTTTATTATTTTCTCAAATAAAATCTGTGCAATCAATTGGAGATTTTAGTATACACAAACCTGCAGATTGAGTTGCTGCACCATAGGGATGTGGGTAACCTCCGATATTCAGATAGCTAGGGTAGAATGGTGCAGCTGCAGCTGACATCACTCCACCACTAGTGGGCGCGTAGATAGGGTATTGTGAAGCACCGCCTCCATACACATTGTAGTAGCTCTTCAACAGTAAAAAAACAAAATTTAGGAAATGTCAAGACACAAAAAAAATACATTTTTTTACTTTCAAAGATTATTAGGCAATGATTCAAATGCGAAATCATAGCTAGGTCATTTAAGAGTTTCTTTGGCAACACATGCAAGTCTTTTGAGTTTCTTTGGCTAAACAAGTAAAAACGAGATTTTAAAATGTTGAAGAGTACGCGCATCTATTTGTTTGTAGGGAAAATTATTGTTTACTACACCAAACTATTGGTGGTAAAGAATTTACATACTCATCTTACAAGATTAGCAATTTACATACTCACTTATAAGAGATCTATCAATCAACACATTTTAGTTGATTTATGTTAATTTTTTAAGAGAAGTTTGGTCACGTGTGATCATGTGACCACTTCTAGTTATGATTTATGAGTAAAACAGACATCGCACATGATCAAAAATCGATTAAAAAGTTAACATAAGTTAATTGGAATGTGTTGATTAATGAATCTGTTATAGGTGAGTATGTAAATTATTAAACTTGTAAGGCGAGTATGCATATTCTTAACCACCAATAGGTTGGTGTACTAAACAATAATTATCCCTTCTTTGTAAGTGCTATGTTACATAGGCTAGATAAACCAATCACTTTATGTTTATGCATATATCAGATGTATAGATCCCCTAATAATGCCCAAACCGGCTGTTATTTCTTATACTATAAAGTTAGTTAATGCAAGTATGCTTACCCTAAGGATTCAGTTCATCATCATGATTTTTCATTAGGAAATATAATGCTATACACAGTATTGTACTGTTTGTACATGATGTAAGGTGGTATTTGATTTCATATAAGCTAGTAAATTACTACCTTTGAGTATGTTTGTTCTACTAAATAAAGCGACTTGGTCTCTTCCGCTCTTCAAATATAAGTTTGTTTAACGTTTCCTAAAGTAAAGCATTGGTTTTCCAAAAGATATTGATGTCGGGTTTCTTGCTTAAAACTTTTAAAACATGGTGGTTGTACGCTAAAGAGAATGTATCAGTGCATGATGAATGAACCATAGAAAGGAAAAATGAACAAAAAGATGGTGAAGGTGAATAACATACCGTAGGATAAGGATAATTGGCCGAGTATGGATAGTACCTGAAATTAAGTTTATTCCAAAGAAAACATAAAATCAGGAAAAACTACAGATATCATTATTAGCAGCTTAGACAAAATTGTAACGATTTTTCAGAAGAAAAACAATTAATTAAGCTTTGTACTGATAAAAACATTATAATCTAAGGAGTATTTCGAGCGGCCTCTTGAATGATGATATAAATTCAGGATTAAATGTTTTGCTGTATAGATGGTTGGAGTCGAACCCATGAACTTTAGTGAGCATAAATAGAAGTTTTGTATTCTCAGTATATCACTAATTCTTCATTACAGTGCGTTAAGAAATTTTATCTTCTTATTGAAGTTTTCTCCACAAGAACATGACAACATTTTTTTTCAACTGCAAATAGAATGATCATTGTTTCCTTGGCTTCAAGAGGAAGTTAACTTAGAGAATACAAGACTACAAGTATTGTTTTAAACACTCAAAAAGGTAAAATATACACAAATATGTAGTAAAAATGTAATAATAGCATTTTGTTACTAAGGTTCATACAAGATGACGGATTCCATTCCATTGTAAGTGAATGCCTCAATGGGAAACATCATCTAATTAGCAATATAGCTTCCAACTAAAGTATTACAAGTGACCATATCATCTAATTAAGGACTAAAGTACATCACAGTAGTTGATGATGATGAGAAACAGCTAAGCTATGGTCAAAGTTTGATGTGGGTGAGTATACAGGTGCTATGAGTTGGTAATGCACGTGCTGTCTTTATCCAAAAATAAAAATGAAAATAATTTATTTACTGAATTCTAAATAGTTTCTGAAAAGAATCTATTTACAGCGGAACATGGTGATTAACAAAATAAGAAGTTGAATTATTTAAGAAAAGATTGATTACCCATAGAGATTATAAGCAGATGGTATGCCTTGTTGGATAGCATATTGTGCAGAAAAGGCAGTGGTTGTTGCTCCAAATCCTGTCTGTAGAGGGCTCATTACCATAAATTTTCTTCCACCGCCTGTATTGTATATTTGTATTACCGTTTATGAATAGAAAACAAAAATTGCTTCATTTGTAAAATACAGGCCTTGATTAACCAATACTAGTCACAAAAATTAAATTGTAACAGAACAAAGACACAACAAAAACGATTTAGCACATGACAAGTTAGCACTTTAATACATGAAATTACTGGTATAAGTTATAACACAAAAGAGTCTGTAACTATTTCAGTTTTATCACCTAATTATTAAAAAGGGAAGATCAGATTTCAAAAAACTGTGAAATAAGCTTGAGAAAAGATACTCTCTGTGGTCCAACTGAAACACTGGTAAAACACAAGAAAGAAAAAAGAGAGTATATGTTAGGAACAAAGAAGATTAGAGTGGAAAAGTGTAAAAGAATTTTCCTACAAAGCGTTATGAGCTGTTATGATTGTGGGGAACAATTTTATGTGGATGTACCAAAAGTCTAAAACTACTGATCTTGATTTAGGGGACTCACGTTTTATTTACTGATCCTAAATAAAGGATGTCTAAGTAAAACATTTCCAAATTGAAGTAAAAGCATTGTATTACGATATTATCCCAAGAGTTAATTTAAGAAAAGCTCGGAACATCTTGTCGAACTGCTAAGTTTGAAGATCTATACTTATAGCATATACTGATATACATCATTTTTTCAAGATATTTATAAAATTTTAAGAACGTGTTCATTAACAAACTACATCGCTTTTACTTGATCTAAAAAGAGTCACACAATAGGTTAAATTAATTTAGGATAAAACCGGATTTGACTATCACGAAAATCATGTAATACTCCTAATCAAAGAAATTAAACAACACATAGTTGAACTTTAAGGGGAAATACAAAATATCAAGCACACTATGTAAAATTCATCATATAAGTAAATTTCCAAATTAACAAACTATGCATAATTATAAAACAAAATCTGCATTTGCATAAAACTAGAAAACAATTTTTTTATCACTCCACAAATTAGGTAAAAAGTGATAATAAAAGTAGTCAGCTGAAGGACTGGATTATGCATGTTATAGAGACTTTAGAATTGAATTAGCTAGCTATTAAAGCATGCATAACTTGGTCAAACTAATTATGCATTATTATCAATACCATGTTTAGGAGTTGATGGCTTAGATCTTTGAACACCCAAAGAAGCAAGATTACAGTTTGCCCTCCTACCGTCAATTACAGGAGCTGCATCCACACAAGCTCTAGTAGCCGCATCTGGTTGGCAAAATGTTACCTGATTTTAGGAAAAGAACTTGATTATTATTAACCTCATTTTATCACAAAAATGGGTAAATTATTATTAAGTTAACCTAAGTACTCTAACTACCTAGCTCTATTTTGAAAACTCGCTTCAAAAAAGCGCTAGAACTCGTACAGGCAAATGAACCTATCGTTGAAAAGCTCAAGAAAAATTGGCTTATTAAGATTTTATGCGCTCCGGGAAATAAAAAGCTTATGACTTGGTGAAATTTTGCAAAACAAAGGTTGATTTCACCTTTGAAAACATATCGCTATTAAGATTCTTCATGTTTATTTATAATGAATTTCTAGTAAGCAAGGGTTAATCACAATATTTAGCATAAAATATTAGGGATCCACATCATCTTCTAACAAATACACACCGGAAACAAATAAAAAAAATCCTATAATGGTTGCTTTCTAAGTATTTATTTATTTTATCTTCTTTTTTTTTTAAAAAGGGGTGCAACACGAGAACTTGTCGGGGGGTCACCTATCCTAGTACTACTCTCGCCCAAGCACGTTTAACTGCGGAGTTCTCATGAGATCCGGTGCATTGATGCTGGTATGATCGCATCCTCTAAATATTTAATCTAACGGATCCGTATGAGCTGAGATAAATTCAAGGTTTGGGACCCTAATTAAATGGGGTTGTCTATTGCTGATAATAATTATCATCCTCTCCAGTTCAAATGCAAAACTTGAACATAATTATAGTCAACTTTTGTTATATCATCTACCCTAGCAAAAAAAAAAAAAATGAAAAACAATTAAAAACAATTAAAAAAAAAAACAAAAAAACTTACAAATCCATAGCCCTTAGACCTGCCAGTGGCTTTGTCAGCAATAACAACAGCCTCTAGAATATCACCAAACTGCTCAAAATATTTGTTCATGGTTTCTTTTTTAGTCTCCCATGCTAACCCTCCAACAAACAATTTTGTAAATGTTGTATCACCAAACTGTCCATCAACTACAGATATATTATTAGCAACTCCAGCTCCTGTTGCTGTGCTTGATGGACTCATCTCCTCTTAATTTCTTTTTTTAAGAAAATATTTATACAAGACTATGTTATTTTATTTATTTATATATTTGGCTATAACTATAACTATAACTATAACTAAATACTAGTACTATATGTTTTGGTGATGAAGAGAGAAGAGAAGGGGATGGTGTGGTGTAAAACACAATAAGGTCAGAAAATCCAGCTAAGGAAACAGAAAATGAAAAGTGTATATTACTATATATATATATATATATATATATATATATATATATATAATATACTCCTATATTATGTATAACTGTATAAGATAGAAAAAGTATGAAGAAAGAGGAAAGCAAAATACTGGGGAATAAAGTGACTACAAATCTTCTACTCTCATTTTTTTTCTATTTTAGTATGAAATACTATTTTTTATGTTTAAAAAGACATTTTTAATGCATCAACTTTCTTATCTTCCTTCTCATATAAAATAGATTTGTTGGTTTCCGTGTACGAAATAACAATTAAACAATAATAAAGGACTAAACAAGAATTAAACAAAAATCAGTGTAATCTTTATTAATTTCCAAATGGAATACAATAAACTGATTACAACATGTAGGTACTGAAAAGTAATTAAAACAAACGTTATCAGATTATTATTAATTAATAATCTGATGTACTGATTTGTAATTAAAAGAAACTGTCGGACTGGAAAGTATAAACTTAACAGCCGGACTGTTCTGTTTTAAATTGAAATTACATGACTGAATTGAAACTATTCTAATTACAGAATTAAATTACAGAATAGTAATTACAGCAAAAAACAGAACTTTAAACTAATTACAGAAAGGTACAAACAGAATAGAAAAGCTACAGCTAAGTACAGAATATTAAAATACTGAATCGGAAAAAAACAGAATGTAAAAAACTGAATTTAAGTGCGGAAAATAAATGGACAGAATGTAAATAAAATTAGACGAGAGTACTGTTAACAATATGCCCTTAACCGATATTCGCCCAACCACCTTGATATTTCTGGTTGCGTTGGCGCTTCGATCCCAATGTACAACGTCTCTCGGAAGACTCGCCGGAAACTGACGACGAGTCTAAGTCGAGCTGTTGGTGGGTGGTTCTGTCTGGTTCTAAGATGCTATGAAATGCGTTGGCGCTTCGATCCCAAGGTACAACGTCTCTCGGAAGACTCGTCGGAAACTGACGATGAGTCTAAGTCGAGCTGTTGGTGGGTGGTTCTCTCTGGTTCTAAGATGCTATGAAAAAAATATATGCTGTTTATAGAGAATGAGATACTGATTTTCGTGTGTGAATATGTGAGGGGAATGCTGCCTTGGAGTTTCAAACTTTCTGAAACTTGCAAATATGCAAAAAGTCCCTTTTCAGTTTAGTACACAAGACCCAAGACCCAAACCCCGCGGCCCGCGGCCCGAGCGAGCGTACGCGTGTGATACACACAAACCCACTCATGAGTATGTGGACTTAATTAGTTTACCAACTACATGTGATGAACTTGTATATATAGAGTAAAAATCAACCTTGATTTTCCAATGTGGGATAACCCTCATGGTTTATTCCCACTCTCTACTCCATTTTTCAGATTTCGGTTTTTTCCCTCTTTTGAGTACCAACCTTCGAGTCCAATTATCATTCACACCCTTCCTCCGAATGGGTCATGCGATATACCGTTGCGAAGCTCGTCGCACGAGCTACTCAAACGCATAGAATATGACCTCAGAAAACCTGAGGAGTCGCATTAAAAATTGGCTCAAAGATGGTCACTGACCACTTGGAACAAGCATGTTTAAACTACATGTTTTATCCCAATTTTTCCAACGAGATTTTCATTCATTTAGAAAAATATATTTTATTAAAATGAGTTGGTATTGTAATTATAGTATGGTGGGGTGGATAAATGTGAATATAGGAGAGAGAATAATATTTAATTTTTTGAGGAGTAGTTTGGTTATCTTTTATAGACACACATAAAACCTTTTTAATTTTTTATTATTATAACAGAAGTATAAGGAAATTGACGTGACAATATTTTTATTAAAAACATTCATAACTTAAGGTAAATTGATACATATGGTCTAATTTGTAACCCATTACGTGATCCCTTAGCTACTCAAAATTTGAATTTTTATAAACTTTTTTGTATATTTATGAATTTTTACAACGTATTTTAGACATATTTCATAATATTTAGACATATTGTTGAGTTACATTATTTTTTTAGATTTTATATCTAATTTACACTATTTTAATTCCAAAATAAAATATATTTGAATTGTTTGCAAGAAAAATTATTAGAATGTATTGATATATGTTGTAGTTTTTTTTTTTAATTCTTTTGAATAACTATTTTGGATTAAAAAATTAAGAGGACCCGAAATAGGGTATAAAACATGGGTAGAAGATTTGATTCGAATAAAATGGGAAACATTTTCTATCATAAAAAAACATCCGTGTTTTAAAAATTGAAAAACTAGCTGTATCTTGTTTTGAAAATTGAGAAACTAGCTAAACTGTTTTGCAACTTCTACACTAAAACCGTAGGAATTGTGACATTAATCGGCGTAAGGGGAGGAAAAGAAGCTTTTTCAATATATCGTTAGAGCTATGTAGTGAGATTTTTTGTTGGAAGCAATATTATTAAAAACCTACCATGTAGCATTGACACTCCAAAAACTCATTAAAAAAAATTGGAAACTTGAGCAAAAGTGAAATAAATTAATTACAACTAACAATAGCAGCATAGCTATTGCACTACACAATTACATGCGATTTATTACTTAATTATTTTTATTAATACTAATAATTGTATGAGTGGGCTAAGATTGCCTTTAAAAAAAATTAGGTTTGCGGTTGCCTAAGGTTCGAGCCTTGCTCGCCTTGCCCCATGGCAGCCCCTGGTCGTACACGTGTATGTGTCCGTCACCAATCTGACTTGCCGATTCAAGCGTCAAACACTTTATGTGCTCTTTCGCTAGCTTTTTTTTACCCATTAACCATTAAAATTAACACTCCCGTGACACGCTATTGATACTTTTGGTACATAGAAAGCACAAGCGAATTTACAAATAAAGCCTTTTAATTTTTAAAGTTTATGTTTTGACCCTAAAAATCAACAAAACGTCCAGAAATTTAATAAACAATTAGTAATAGCTTTGACTAATATTAATGTTTGCAAATAATATATATGTATATATTATTTACATACATATATATTTTGTAATTTTTTTTGTTTTGATTGATAAACTAACTACTTATTCATTAATTAAAATATATGTTAAATGCAATATCTTAGGCGTGTCGCATCGTTTATATATTTTGAAATTTTGTCTTATCAATATCAACGTCTGTCGTTTGTTGTTGTGTCGGAACTCGGACGCATGTATCGGTATCCGTGCGGATAATCTTAAAACAGTGCTCAACATCCCGGACCCCCATTTGCCATTTGGTGAAACTAAAATTGAATAGATAATATAAAGTGAAGATAAAGGAGCAGCCCCACATGCTCTTACTTATTTAACATTTCACTGTCTCCTAAATGATTTTCACTACTTTCTCACGTTTATTTATGGCGCTTGAATCTTTTCGAAATTTGCATTACTAAGTGCGGGTAATCAACTGACTGTTGTTTGATTACAAAAATAAAATAAAATAAAATAAAATGACTGCTATACTACTCAATTCACACTACGATGGAATCGTGACCCGACCCGACCCGACCCGAAAAGTTTAAACCTGTGTCCCGATTTAATAGTTTCCGGATATGATTTAAAAGTTTTGATCCCCACCCGAAAATGGTCGGGTCCCGATAATATGGATTTCCGATATTTCGGGATCCCGAAAGGTCGGAACGGGATTTTTCGATACTTTATACTTCTAAAAAAAGTTTATTAAAAAGTTACAACATAACTAGCAATTTTGTTAAAAAGTTCGTTAGATTTAAACAAAATCAAAAATTGGGATAGTACTATGTTGATATTGTATTAGTTTATCAGATTGATTATCAAACAAGACAACTAATTATAATTATTTTAAGAAAAAATAAATAATAAAATAGTTCAAACTAAAATCAGTAAACAAATGTTATAATTTTAGTTATTCAAAATTATGATGAATACACAACATATGCAACAAGAAATGCATACGAAAATAAAAGTGTGTTATTTAGTAAATAGAGTAGATGTGAGCGTAAATTTAATTTTTTTAATAAATATAAACTGTTACTATTCATAATAAGATTTTAAAATTTTTTTAATGTATATTAATTCTATCGGGTCGGGTCGGAAAATCCATCGGGATTGGAAATAAAAATCCGATCCCGAACCGAATTACTTTGAAAGAATCGGGATGGGACAAAAATCCAATCTTTCGGATCGGGACAACATCGGGTCGGGACCGGATCGGGTCAGGATTTCAGTAACTTTTTAATTAAAAAAAACTATGAGTACTTTTCAAAAAAAAAAATTGTGTTTGGTGAGGTTTTTTATACACAACTTCTTAAAATTTTTGAACATTTAAAAGTCTGTTTTCAAAAGTCAGGATTAGGTGCTTTTTAAAAATGATTTATGAAAAGTTGGAACAAAAAAGGAATAAAACAATCACATTTCTTTAGTTATCTCAATTTTCATTTTCTTTTATATAAGTTGATCAAAAAATAATATTAGAAAGAAAAACTGATTAATTTCCAAAAATATGACTTGTCTTCAAAAAAGTTGACTTATTTTGAAGAAATGTATTATTTTTTGAAAAAAGAAAATTATTCTTAATAACATAAAATTACATTAAAAAGCCTATATCAATAAAAGTAACTTATTTATAAAAAAAAAGTGATTAACTTTATTGGACGAATATGACTTAATTCAATAAAAGTGACTTGTTTTAAAAAAACTTACAATAAAAAATATCACTTATTTGCAAAAATTTACACTTGATCGGATAGAAAAGTGGACGTAAGTAGCACTATATCTGTTAAAATCTTTCAGAATCATCATGCTTTCAAATGAAGTCGGAAAATTTATTTCTTATGTTAACTACATGAAATATAAGTATGCCATTTTCAAAATTTGGACTTATTTTTGATAAAAAGCAAGTTATTTTCGACTAGAGAAAATTATATTTAAAAAAATGACCATGCAACTTATTTACAACAAAAAGTACTCACTTTAGAAAACAGCAATTTTTTTTATAAAAAAAAAATGACTTTTATGCAACGAATATGACTTACTGCAATAAAAGTGCTTATTTTCAGAAAATTTGACGTTTTTTTTTTAAATTTCAACTTTTCTAATTTTGTTAGATTATAATAATGCTATAATTTTAGTTAGCATTGAAATTGTATATATGAAGTATATATACAACAAACACTAGAGAAAACTTTTAGATACAAAAACACTTGTAGGCCAAAAGTGTTTTTTTTTAAATCAAAAGTGATTTTCAAAAAGCTATTTTTCTAACAGCATTTGTACAAACAGTACTTTTCGAAAAGCACTTTGTTCTCAAATGCATGCTCATACAATACTTACTTATTGAATATGAAGAACCAAATAACTAGGGCAGTGGTGAAACTAACCTTAAAACAAAAATAGCTTCAATTTTAATCTCTTTCAAATCTACTCAATCTCTAGGGTTTCAAGGGTTTATTCTATCATAATGGCGATTTTGAGCCTTCCCATCCTCGAGGGACTTCAATATCACATGCCCAAGATTAGAGGGCTATGCCTATCCAAGGGACAAACTGTTAATACAATGTGTTTTTTTAATCCCGAATGTGATCAACTCCACCCCATGCCGCCGTCTATTGTGCGATCCATACTCAAGTTGAGTAAAACATACCATCCACAAGGAGTCATCTGATAAAACTTTGTTCATCTTCATCGAGGAGCCTAAAGATGAGGAGACATTGAATGTGATTGAGAAGGAGGAGAATTCTTCGACTTTTCTTCAAAAGCTACTTTGGAAGAAACTAACAGGGACCCACAACCCACAACCTCGTGAGCGAGTCGTGCACTGCATGCTTACAGGGGTTATTATCTCCTTTATCCTTTTTTTTTCTTGATTTTCTTTGTAGTTGCTTCCAAAAACTATATGAAAATTACGATGATATCTAGAAAGTCAAGTGTTACTGTGGGGATACTTGAAAATACAGAGAAGAAATAGGGGAAACAGTTAAGGAAGATCGCACAGAAAGAGAACAAATAAAAATTAAAAATAAAACTGTGATGTGTTTGGCATATTGAAAAATATGTAGGTCGTAAACTTGGTTACATTTGTCATGTTTTTTGGCATATTGCTAATTCATAACCTTGTATTACTCGTAGCACATATACATTTGTTTTGGATTAAGTTGAGCGTAATAACCTTATGTGTGATGTTTGGCAATGATGTCTATTGTATATATGTTAATGTTGAAAAAGACAAATCTCTTTCAAATCTCAGCTATATAGTCTCATCTGACTTGAGAACCATCTACACTTTTAGCATATTTGTGGTTACCTACTTGCACAAATCATTCATGAGTTAACACCACAGTTTTTTTATTTTTAAATTTGAATATAGAAGGATCAGTTTTCGGACTGTTCTCTGCAGGTGACTCAAAAACTAATCTTCAAATTTCATTTGTCATGTCAGATTTATCAATGCTTGTAAACACTTCAGCCTTGTTTTGTATACTTTGAGCACTTGAAATGAATTTCAATTAAGGCTCTTTCCTTTCCGCATTAAACTTATCTCCTTGATCGCTAATACTACGAGTATTAAAGTCTCTGTTTTAAAATTCGCGCTACGTAGCGCTACGTAGCGCGAAATAGCGCTTTTTTGGTTAAAAAACGCAACGAAAAATCACGATTTTGGGTGGAATTGCGCTAAAATCGCGCTATAGGGGACCAAAAGCGCAAAATGCGCGAAATTCTGGACCAAAAGTGTAAATAGCGAGTTAAAAAAAAACAGCGGATCTAAATAATTAATATATATTGTGTAATTTTCATAAAAGTGTCTGTAGTTCAGATGGTTGAGACAGTGTTGTGTTTTCCAGCGAACCCAGGTTCGAAACTCACCAACAACAATTTTTTTTTTTTTATTACTATCTAATATAACTATACATTTCTTTTTTTTTTGTTATATATTCTAAAGTTTAGTGCATATTTAGGCAAAAAAAAATACATCGCAAAGCGCTACATAGCAACGCTATTAGCGCTTTTAGCGTTTCTCTCAAAAAAACGCTACGATAGCGATAACGCTATTTAAAACACGGATTAAAGTTCTCTGACCACTAGCCAGTAAAACTTATTAGAAATAATATGTTTGTCAACTCAAAACATGATACTCTTCTCTGAATATATGTACCCTTTAATGTATACAATATCAAGGTTGAAACGAATATCATCTATCACAGTTTTAACTACCCAGTATCTAACAAGAAGCAAAAATATATTGATTAGATCCTCTTTCTCCTATAATAGATGTGTTTTGCCTCTCTTTTTCTTTCATTAATTAAAATATTTATAGTTCCTAACTTCTTTATGATGACCTCAAGTTTTCCTTTATTCATCATAGGCTTCAGAATATCAATAAAACATATTTCTAAAGAGAACTTTTTTGGTATATATATACATATACATATATACATATAATATATCAATGGAACTAAAACTAGCAGGCTGCTTGTTCTTATTATTCTTTATTTTTACCCCTACCCTTCTTTTGATTTCATTCAGTTAACAATTCTCATTCGTAACTTCTTCTAAAGGTTGTGCTACTTTAGAAAAAGACTTATGTAAATCCACCGCTTTTCTTGACGCTATAACATTTTGATGACATTTATTTTCCGATGCCAAACAAGCATGGAAAGTAGGAGATAAAAGTCAAGAAAAGTAAAAAAAGGAAAATAAAATATTTGACACTAGAAAAGCCTAATTAAGGAGAGACATTTGTTGGACATTGATAGGATAGCAGTCATTGGGTGGGCCAGCGTATGCCCTCTGAGCGAGGATGGCATTGGCCGCTTGAGTTGGATGGAATGCGTCCCAAAACACGAACTGGTTGCGATTAATGCACGGCATTTGAAAAGGCATACACGTAATTTGTCCCTGATTCCTTCCACTCCCGCAACACCCTCTATCCCTCACGGTAAAACCTGTGTATGCCATTTTTTTTATTAAATGCAAAGTTATTACTCAAACATAGAATTTGCTGTATTTTATCGAACAGAAAATAAACAAATTTTTTTGGTGCTTAATGCAGCTTTACATCTGAATGTTTATGACATCTACAAAATTTATGGTATGAAAAAGCAAAAAAGGAAAGAAAAACACAGCAAGCGGGAACACATTCAGTCATACAGTACATGCCTTGGTAAATCAAGATGTGGAATGCTTTTTAATAATTTAATGAAAACTTGAAACGAATGTTGTTAATTTAAGATGAAAATGGTACAATGACTGAACTTACCGAAAGCAGGTGGATTATTGAGGATGTCACCGAAAACACCATAAGTATTTCCATAAGTGAATATTGCTCCGGGGTGAGTGCCATTGTTGAGAGCGGCCACGAGTGATCTGAGCCCTTGATTAAAGGTTCCTAATATCTGATTTACGTTGTCGACGCATCTTCCGGGCGGAGCCTGACCTGTGGCTAATTGATTAGGGATGCAACCGAGTGGCCCAATTCCAGCTAGCATAAATTTTCGCAATCCCACACTATATAATGCCTGCATATTAGAAAAAAAACGAAGGAATTAGCCATGTAATTAGTCTGACTTACAGTAATTGTCCCGGATATTCTGTTAGGTAATTTACTGAGTGCACAAGTTTATCAAACTGAGTACTACTTTCTCAATTTTCAGAGTATTGATATGCAAGATGCTAATGCTTTTTTTTTATTGGTTTTTTTCTACTGATAAAATCTATAAATGTGCTAAATCAAGAAGATAATGAAATGGACAGATTAACATAAAAGAATCATAAGCTATCCATATGATATATTTCCAACATTTAGGATGATCAGATATTCAGATGCGTAATATGGATCAAATCTAGCACAAATTTTTGAAGTGCACAACTGAATATTGTTGCAGCAAAATCAACGCGAACTAACAGTTCTTTTTAAATTAGGGGGGATAATGCAGGAACCCTCAAAAGTCAAAACAACAAAATATTAATCATAATAAAGAGATGTGTTACCACAAGTTGGCGAGCATAGTGATTAAGTAGAAGGTTGGCATAGTCGACGGGGTTGTAATTGTAGCTAGAAGTGTACATAGTGGGCATGAGATAGTTGTTGATGTAGTCATTGCTTCCAAATACCATCACTACTAAAGACTTGGATAGGTATTGATTGAGATTGTCTCCGGGCAGCAATGTACGTAATTGGCCTAACGTGTTCTCAAAGTTTATCACTTGTTGGCTCAGCGTGTACCGTTCACCCTACACATTTAAACAAAACAATCTAGTTTCAGACCACATTAGAGAATCATTACATAAGCATCTCCTGGATATGACTTTTGAGAAATGATGCGCAGGTGATGGAAAAATGTTGACAAGCCTAAGTAGCTCTATCACCAAAACCGGTAATAATGAATTTGTTTATGTAGATGATCCTATGTTTTGAAAAGCTCGCTTCAAAGCTCAAGAATCTTATGCTTTTTAGGGTTTTTTGTGGTAAAACTCCTTACACTTTAGCGAGTCTCTTGCAAAAATGCTTTCAATAGAGTCTGGTCTTGAAATTTATCTGGTCACTAGAGCTCTCTTATGTTTTATAAGTATGTATATAATGAGTAATAAGGCAGGAGAATTTGGAAGAGTGTCTTTACATAGTGTCGGCCAGTTTCATCAAGGATACCAGCAGCTGCCGATGCATAATTTACTCCACCTAAAATTCTAGTCCCAGTTGTGCCCGGAGCTGCATAAGGTGCCGGAGGTGGAAGACCTAACTTGTCTCCTGCAATATGAAAATAATTAGAACAGAAACTAAATCATTTTCATTATTTGCCGATTTTAGAAGACTACTTTTGATTGTAAATACGTAAAGGAAACTAAGGAGTAGTAAACATCAGTAGCTACCATAGTGGATGCTTCCTAGTTAAGTGAAGGTGTTATCCCACACATTGAAGAAATGGAGCTGTTTACCGAAATTTAAATAGATTAAGAGCTTGTCGGAGTATTTTTTTTATGAAGAAATCATGCGGTGTTTCCTTTTTTTGTTTGTAATTGCATACACTAAATTCATATTTTTTACATCAATGAACTTATAAAATAACAGCATTAACAGCACATAAAGCATGTAAAAGGCTGCCTCTCTTTCCACTATACAATTCCATGAACGAAAATCAATGGTTGTTTGTTGTACAGTAGATTACCTTGAACTTTTATACAAGTATTTTGAACAGTGCTCCTAGATGAAGTGATGCTAAATGAATACATATGCCCTTTTTAAAAAAAAAATAATGGAATTTACCAAGCAAGTCAACGAAGTTTTTGCCATTACAGAACCGGCCCGAGGGGCCTCCAACAAAATCACACCCATAAGGGTAATAATTAGCCTTTGCAATTGAATTGATGTAATTGTTATTGCCATTGTCCACCAACGAGTCGCCAAACACGTACATAGCCCTAAACTGCGACCCCATCACAATATCCGCGCATTGCGATAGTAATATCAATGCAAAACTTACGCAAAGGCATTGATCTGGTCTATCATTAACCATCTTTCAACAAGAGTACAGAGAAAGATAAGGAAATTATTTTGGAAAGTGCCACTTGATGAGCACATGAATATGTGAGATTTAAGGCAATATAAAGGCTAAGGAGGGGAAAATAAAGGGATATGGATGGAAAAGAAGAAGTTATCACTTGAAACGGCCAGTTATGTAAGCAAAGCCTTTGGCTAGTACTTTTTGTGTATGCTTTATCCTGGTTCTATGGTAGTCTCTTTTTAAGTTTCAATCTTTATTTAGCTTGCGCAGTTTTCTTACTTTGGATGTGTGTGTTTTGCCTGAATTTTACGTAACAAAGAAGCATATCTTGAAGTTATCATACAAAAATGAATGACCTTATCAATCTTGTCTATGTCAACAATCAATAAACACAGAAGGTCTGCTTCGTTGCGCACCCTATCTGATGTCTTAAAATCCGAAACCATAATTTTAGGACCTTTTGTCCGAGAAATTAAAAGTATTGCAACCTAAATTTATTAACCAACTGTATTCGATTTTATAAGAACAAGGAATTGAGCTTGTTACAGCATACATATTCTAATTTTTGAGAGATTAATAACCCAAACCGGGAATCACTCTCGCTGCTTATCCCCGAGACGTTCTCGATATTCCCCTGGTTCATATACTTTTTTTTTTACATACAGCGGCATAACTCTTTTACTCTCACCCGTATAGTTTATTATAATTATCTATCTTATAATTCCAATTCCCATATACAACAAAAACAGTTCTCTTCTAAGGAAAATAATAATCAGAAATCCACAAATCTGATTTCCGTCATAAGCCAGATCGTTTCCTCAGTGTTTGGCAAAAGCTTTATCCGCCTTAAAGATGCGTAAAAATTAGGGGTGGACTTTTTGTACCGATTTGTACCAACCGACCGATTTTCGAACCGAACCAAACAAGTTGGTACCGAAAGTTCGGTATACCGAAAAGTCGGTACGGTACAACCGAACCAAACTTTAAAAGTCGGTTCGGTTTCGGTATTCATTTCGTATGTTTGGTACAATACCGAACCGAACCAAACATTAAAATTATAAAATATATATAAATTTACGCATAGTTATAACTTACAAATAAATTGTATTATAGTTTATTTTAATTTTTCTCACGACTTACTTTCCTATTTACGAAGCCAAATACAATCGTTAAAGTAGCAAATATAAGAATAGTTGTACACATTTTAATTTTTACAAACTTTTTTGCTATTTTATTGTTATCAAGAATTATTTTTTAATAATAATAATGTTTCGGTATAAAAAGAAAAACCGAACCGTACCGAACCGAAAAAGTCGGTTACCGAACTTTCGGTAACCGACTTTTTCGGTTCGGTTATGGTATAATTTTTTTCAAACCAAACAAGTTCGGTTCGGTATTAGTATATGGTCAAAAAAATCGGTACCGTACCGAAGCCATCCCTAGTAAAAATATATAAATATAGATAGATTTATTCACTATTCACTAACATCCTGGATAAATCATTTAGCTAACTCTAAAAATATCCAAACATTTAGACAGATTGCATTACAAAAACTGTAATTTAGTATACATCTTAAAAAGTTTAGAAGTTCATAATACGCCGAAAAGAGCAAGTAAAATGTGACAAACACCTTACAAGACGCCGCAATCATACTCGATATGATCATTCGGATTACTGAAAAGAATAGCCATAAGAACTTTCGAAGCAAATCTCACGATCTTTGATGTTCTTGTTCGGGACAACAAGCCAATGAGATATGCCTGCATAGACAGTCGCACAACTCTCATCCTTCTCTCTCCTATATATGCATCTATCGCTTCTTCAACTTTGTTCCGTCTTCGTTCTAAACATCTCGCTAAAACAACAGCGTCTTCTAGAGCTGCAGACCCACCTTGGCCAAGAAAGGGTCCCATTACATGCATAGCGTCTCCTGCTATTGTAACATTCCTTATGCGGAACTTTCCAGTGAGTAGGGCCCACGGGTCTCGATATCTTAGACTTGAAAGGGATATCGAGTTTAGGTCACTTTCTTTGATCATTTGTGTTATTTCTATTGGGAATCCTTCAATGGACTCAGAGGTTGACATTCGAATAGCCTCGTGATCTTGAAAATCTGTCGAATCTAATCTTGGAAAACAAAATTTAGGGTTCTTCAAGATTTGCCTTTTCCTTTGTTCTTTATTGGTTTCGAAGAAGTTGAGGAATTAAATTTCATTAAAAGTTGCTAATGAGATCTACATTAACTGATTTAATTTCACTACATTTGGTTTGAAAATAATAGCAAAGAAAGGTAATATGCCCACCATATTTTACTTACTATACTATCATTTTGTGGCTTAATCTGATGGGAATATAATTATTCTTTTGCTATCCAGAAGAACTAATCAGTAGTACTTTGGCTATAAAATATCGACAATGTCAAAATACTGGTACCCTACCATTATATCTTGATGATTGTTGAGTTACAAACCAGTAGATGTTCATGTCATCAATCGGTATCTCTCCAACCAGGATATTGTTTTTCATAATTCGACGAAATTCACCAGAAAATGGATGACCGTTTGGATAATTTGTCAAACCCCTCACCTCCATCAGTCCAAATTCTTTCACAGTTGACAAGTTGAGAAATTCAGCTACAACTGACTTTGATCCATCACATCCAATCAAAACCTGTGAGATATAAAGATCAACAAACATGAACCCATAAACCTAAAAACCTTTGCAGATTAAAGGGCAGTCGATTGAATCTACGAGATAAACAAAAAATTGATTAGATCATGAAAGACTATCCATTTTTTCTCAGAAATTAAACTTTAAATGAACAGTTAACACTTTCACAATCTTAATTACCTTAGCCATGATGGATCTTCCATCAAGCAGTTGGATTACAGAACAGGAAGACGAGGAGTCCGACTTAATATTAACTACTTGGCACTCATAATGGATAGTACCAGGTGGCAAAGCATTTGCTAACGCATTTATAAGGTCACTCCGCCTCAAACATCGAGATTCACCACACCTATAGTCAAAAGTTGATACTTGTGAAACAGTCATTTAAAAAAAATATATTATTAGGTTGCTAATTTGACAGAATTTACTCCCTTAAAGTAAAAAATGTACTGACTGATGGTATGCAATGAAAAAGTTAAGTACCTATTCCATGATCTAAAGAAAAAATATTAACAATGTTAAAATGTGAAATTTATTGCAATCATATGCTTAAATTATTGTGTCAAAGCAAACTCGAAGATAGACACTCTGGAGACTGGAAGCTAGATGAAAAGTAAATAACAAGATCAACGAAGTCCAAAATCGACGAAACTGTATGAACTGGTAAAGAAATTCGTAGATTCTTCAAGCTGCTTACTTGAGTTTTGTTTGTTTGTTCAATCCCTTATCTAGGTTTATTTCCCTTTCCCTGCACAGAAAATTCACAATGAGATAAATCTGTGCCTTATCACAATTGTTGTCGTAATTGTTGAGAGATCTCAGATACTCGAATACTAAATTAAACTATTCAAGCTGCTATGTAAGTTGTAAAACACAAACCTATAAGGAGTTTTTTTTCATCTTTCATTCAGTTGAACATATATACTTTTACATTTTGGAATTATTGAAGGTACAGAAAATTAAAAAATCCGTTTCAATAAGAAAAAACTTAAATACAATCCAGAAACACAAATATAGTTTACTAAGAGAGACCAAAAATGAAGGGAAGCAGATTTCCTGAGAAGAGAAGCAACGCCAAGCTGGTGAAGGGCTCGCCAACCGTTGTCCAATATTCTGATTCCCGCACCACTTGCCCTCAACTCCGATGTCCTCTCCAACACCATACTTCTTAATCCCTTTCTGAAATGTTTTCAAGTATCATAAGCAAGTTAGCAAGCTATTTAGATGATTCAAAATCTTAATATCATTTACATGAAAGTGTCATTAACTAGTAATAAACCTGTGAAGAGCAAGGGCAGTAGCAAGGCCACATATCCCACCCCCAACTATTATTATCTCTTCCTCTTCCCTCATAGTACTAAAATGTGTCATAAACTGAAATTAGACTTCCTTAATTAAAAATAAAAAAAACACTCAAAAGTTGTAGACTTTTTTTAAAAAGAAGTTGGAAGGCTTTGGGAATTGCAGACAGATAGTTAAAGACTATAGTTTTAACTCCACTTGTCATAGACAAAATGTTAACTTCACTTCTAGTCCTTTAAGTATAGTTGCATTTTCACTTCAATTTTTTGCCATAATTTCATTTACGTGCTTTTAAATTTCAAATAATGTCCAATAGCTACCACTTTTGAACTTATATTACTCCTACCTACCTCCATAAGTTCATATTCCCTATAGGTAACACTTTTTAATTATTTACTTTATTTACCAAAACGTCATACACATATTTCATAAAAAATGAAAAAAAAAGACATAAAATTATATAAAATGCAAAAAATCTCAAAATAAATGAAAAAAAATCACAAAAAATGAAAAAAAATGAAAAAAAAAATCACAAAGAAAATAAAAAAATCACAAAAAAATTATAAAAAAATGAAAAAATCACAAAATTACAAAAAAATTACAAAATAAAATTTATAAAAAATGAAAAAAATCACAAAAAATTATTTAAAAAAATGAAAAAAATCACAAAAAAATCAATTTTATTGAACTTTATGCACTTTCGACTGTACTAGATGCACTTTCGACTGAAACAGATGCACTTTTAGCTGAACTATATGCACTTTCAGCTGAACCAGATGCACTTTTAGTTGAACCAGATGCAGGTTTTACAGAACGATATGAACTTTTATTGCACTAGATGCACTTTTAGCTGAACCAGATACACTTTTAGCTGAACCATATGCATTTTTAGCTGAACCATATGCACTTTCAGCTGAACCATATGCACTTTTAGTTGAACCAGATGCAGGTTTTACAGAACGATATGCACTTTTATTGAACTAGATGCACTTTTGTCTTAACTATATGCAGTTTCAGCTGAACCAGATACACTTTTAGTTGAACCATATGCACTTTCAGCTAAACCATATGCACTTTCAGTTGTACCAGATGCACTTTTAGTTGAATCAGATGTGTTGGCCCGTGTGGCTAAACCTTAGAGGGGGTGAATAAGGTTTTTGACGCTTTTCGCGAAATTAAAATCTAAGTGTAACTAACAACCCAACTTTCTCAATTCTAGGCTTAAGCGTTAATAATAGTTAAACAATCCAAACGCAAGCAAGAAAATAAACAAAATATAAGTTGCGGAAAGTAAAAGTTAAGGAAGAAAATGACACCGTGATTTATAGAGGTTCGGCAAAACGGCCTACGTCCTCTCCTCGGTACTACCGAGTATTTCACTAATAATCTTTTTACGGATATTACAATTGTTGAACTTAGAGTTCCATAATTGATTTTGATTATAACGTTGATTATGTTTTTAATGATTTTATGATTTCTCAATTTTCGATGATATAATGCTTGTCTTTTCCAAAAGTAGAAAATGTAAATTTCAGAATGCCAGAAAGATAGAGCACAGAAAAACGAAGCCACAGGTTCAAGCGGAACCAAAATCAGAGCTAAAACGAAGGAGTTACGGGCTTTTGAAGATTAACGAGAAAACAGAGAAAAGTGAACAACGACCGATCGTCTGTACAAAAACGACCGATCGTTTTTGTACCAATTTCTTCCAGAGAGTCCTCAAGAAAAACGACCGATCGTTTTCAGAAACGACGGATCGTTTTATGGAAAACGATCGATCGACTGTAGAAAACGACCGATCGTTTTCTGCAGATTTCGAAAACAGCTTTTCAGCTTATTCTGGAAAATTGCTTAAAACCTGTGGATAAAAGACTCAACCACTGCCAACGGTCATATACAGAAAAACAGACGTTGGTGATTATATAAACCAACCCAATTCACTTTCGAAAGTCACCAATTACATCCATTACTCCCATAATCAATCCTTCAACCTCTCTCATATACATAAACCCAAAATCACCATTTTGGTGAAAGATTTCGAAAAGAGAGAAATTGAAGATAAATCGATACAAGCTCCAACAAAGATCAAAAATCATCGAAACCACAAATTAGCTTATTTAAGAAGCAATCAATTGTGGGTGTTGTTTTAATTTTCGATAAAATTGTAAAGAGTGTTTTATAAGCTCATTGTGAGTGAGTGTTTGGGTAGAAGCTTTTAAGCCAAAGTGTTGGTTAAAAGTTCTAGGTTAAACACTTGGGTACTCATAGATTGAGGGGGAGTCATTGACTCATTAGACGTGTACGCTTGCACTTGAATCAAGAGTAGGAACCTCGGTGTTGGCCCGTGTGCTAACCTTAGGAGGGGGGGGGTGAATAAGGTTTATGGAGATTTTCGCCTAATTAAAAATTCTAAACAACTAACACCCAACTTATGCAAATTCTAAACTTAAGCGTTTAATATACTTAATGAAATGCTAGAAATCATAAACGCAAGCAAGAATATAAGCAATAATAAAGTTGCGGAAAGTAAAAGTTTAGGGAAAGAAGATGACACCAAGATTTATAGAGGTTCGGCAAATGGCCTACGTCCTCTCCTCGGTACTACCGAGTAATTCACTATAATTCTTCTTTCGGATTTTACAAACCCTATCGAGCTCAATCGACCGATTGGCTCACCCTCTACCCGGGGTTCCTACTCTTGATACAAGTGCAAGAGAACACGACTACGAGTCTACGACTCCCCCTCAATTTATGAGTACCCGAATGAAAAGACCTAGAGCTTTTAAGCTTCACTTGCTTACAAAGCCTCTACCCGATCACTCGCTCACAATTGAGTTTATAAAACACTCGATACAATTTTTGTTACAATAATGTAACTACACTCACTATTCTAATTGCTTCTAAATAAGCTAATTGGTGAGAATGATGATGGTTGATCTTGACTCTCTTTTTCTTCAATTTTCCCTCTTTTGAATATATACACCAAAATGGTGATATTTAGGGTTTTGTATATAGGGATTGAAGGATGATACTTAGTGTGTTGATTGGTAGTTTGGAAGAGAGATTGAGCTTGTATATATAGACCAAAATGTCTGTTTTTCTGGGTTATGACCGTTGGAAGTGGTTGAGGGTTTTTAACAGCTATTTTCGAAAACTGCAGAAAATGATCGGTCGTTTTCTACAGTCGATCGGTCGTTCTCCAGAAAACGATCGGTCGTTTCTGAAAAAACGATCGGTCGTTTTTTCGACCTGCTCACTGGAAGAATTTGGACCAAAAACGATCGGTCGTTTTTGTCCAGTCGATCGGTCGTCTGTTCTTCTGGCAGTTTTTCCGGTCTTCTTCGAAAGCCCATAACTTCTTCGTTTTAGCTCCGATTCTGGTTCCGCTTGAACCCGTGGCTTCGTTTTTCCGAGCTCTATCTTTCTGGCGTGAAATTTACAAATTCTCTTTTTGGAAAAAACAAGCATTATATCATCGAAATAGAGAAATCGTAAAATCATTAAAAACATAATCAAAGTTATAATCAAAATCAATTATTGAACCCCATGGTTCAACACTCGGGTAGAGAGTGAGCCAATCGGTCGATTGAGCTCGATAAGGATTTGTAAAATCGGGAAGAAAAATTATAGTGAAATACTCGGTAGTACCGAGGAGAGGACGTATGCCGTTTGCCGAACCTCTATAAAATCACGGTGTCATTTTCTTTCCCTTCCTTTTACTTTCCGCAACTTAATTATTGCTTATTTCGTGCATGCGTTTAGAACTTTTAGTATTATATTAAATTTTTTTAAACGCATAAGATTAGAATTGCGATAGTTGGGTGATTAGTTGTACTTAAGTTTAATTAGGCCAAAAACGCCTAGAAACCTTATTTACCCCCCTCTAAGGTTTAGCCGCACCGGGGCCAACAAATCCTAACGAGCTAATCGACCGATTAAGCTCTCCCTCACTCTATGAGTATCCCGAATGAAAAGACCTAGAGCTTTTAAGCAACACTCGCTTACAAAGCCTCTACCCGATCACTCGCTCACAAATGAGTTTATATTTTACTCTTTACAAAAATGTTGAAAGTAAAACAACACCCACAATTTGATTGCTTCTAAATAAGCTAATTTGTGGTTTTGATGATGTTTTATTTTTGGTTGAGCTCGAATTGCTTTTTCTTCAATTTCCCTCTTTTTCGAATTATTTCACCAAAATGGTGATTTTTAGGGTTTGTATATATAGAGGTCGAAGGATGATGATTTGTATCTTTATTGGTGATTTGGGAGAGAGATTTGGCTGGTTTATATAGACCAAAGGTCTGTTTTTCGTTTTTCTGACCGTTGGTAGTGGTTGAGGGTTTTATCCAACAGTTTTAAGCAACTTTCCAGAATAAGCTGAAAAGCTGTTTTCGAAATCTGCAGAAAACGATCGGTCGTTTTTCTGCAGACGATCGGTCGTTATTCAGAAAACGATCGGTCGTTTCTGAGTTTCGATCGGTCGTTTTTTCGACGTCCTCACTGGAAGAATTTCGACCAAAAACGATCGGTCGTTTTTGTCCAGTCGATCGGTCGTTGTTCTTCTGGCAGTTTTTCGGTCTTCTTCGAAAGCCCATAACTCCTTCGTTTTAGCTCCGATTTTGGTTCCGCTTGAACCGTCGGCTTCGTTTTCGAATGCTCTATCTTTCTGGCGTGCTGAAATTTACAAATTCTCTTTTTGGAAAAGACAAGCATTATATCATCGAAATGGAGAAATCGTAAAATCATTAAAAACATAATCAAAATCTATTATTGAACTCTAAGTTCAACAAGATGCGTTTTTAACATAACTATATGCATTTTCGACTGTAATATATTCATTTTCGACTACACTATATGCACTTTTGACTTAACTATATGTACTTTCCACTAAATTAGATGCACTTTAAACTGAACCATATGTACTTTCAGCTGAACTAGATGCACTTTTAGCTAAACTATATGCATACTCACTTTTATTGAACTATATTTACTTTCGACTGAATTATATGCACTTTCAACGGAACTAGATGAACTTTCATCTAAATTAAATGTAATTTCGACTCAATTTTATGCATTTTTGACTAACTATATATACTTTCGACTGAACTATATGCACTTTTATTGAACTATGTACGTTTTTGACTTAATTATATGTATTTTTGACTGAACTAGATGCACTTTCAGCTCATTTAGATTAAAAAAAATGCACATTTATCATGGAAAAACCATTTTTTTGTAATTTTATTTTTCGGTATAAAAAGTGTTATATTAACAAAAAAAAATTATATATTTTTTGTAATTTTTTAAAAAGTTTATGATTTTTTCATTTTTTTATAATTCTTTATTTTGTGATTTTTTTCATTTTTTATAATTTTTATAGTTTTTTGTGATTTTTGTTATTTTTTTATGATTTTTTGTGAGTTTTTGTGATTTTTGTGTTTTTTTTTTCATTTTGTTTGTTTTTTATATTATTTTTTCGTTTTTTTAATTTTTTTTAATTTTTTAATTTTTTTTTATAATTTTTTGTCATTTTTTATAAGTTTTTGTCATTTTTTATTTTTTTTTTATTTTTCGGTATAAAAAGTGTTATATTGACAAAAAAAATTATATATTTTTTTTGTAATTTTTTAAAAAGTTTGTGATTTTTTTCATTTTTGGTGATTTTTTATAATTTTTGATGATTTTTTATAATTTTTATGATTTTTTTGATTTTTGATTTTTTATGATTTTTTTTGATTTTTATGATTTTTTTAATAATTTTTTGTTATTTTTTATATTTTTTGTGATTTTTTTCATTTTGTTGTAATTTAAAACTATTTTTTGGGTTTGTAGAAAGATAAAATATGTATATTATATTTTGGTTTGGATGATAATTTAGTAAATAAACTAAATAATTAAAAAGTAGTACCTATGAGAAATGTGAACTTATCAAGATATCTATGAGCAATATAAGTTGCTATGAGTTAATTATAGGTAATTACCCCTTTAAATTTTCGGTTTGAAACTTCGTTAGTCTCTGAATTAGACCGAATTAAGTTTTTCCGCACTTTTCAGGTAAATATTACAGTATTTTACTAAAATATAAAAATATCGTTTTAATAAAGCTTATGTAATTAAGCCAGTAAAAAGTAAAGAGTATAATGAAGTTAAATATATCATACATACGCTATATCTACAACCGCTTACAAATAAAAAGAGAATAAAAAACTTATGAATATTTTTGTTAAATATTCATAAGTTTTTGTTAAATATTTATAAGTTTTATTTTTATCCCCACACATAAGCTCGTAGCACCAACAATATATTTATATGAATCTTCTGCAAAATTTTAAAAATTAGATTTAAAATTTTTTTTGAATATAAATAAAAAATTCAAACAATTCAAAATATACTTTGTACAATTAATATATTTTTTTTATAATATTAAAGAAAATCATCAAATTTCAGCATATATTCAATAAAAAAGTAAAAAATAAACCCTAAATTACTTAATGACGCAATAACTCTTGAGCTAGACGGAGAGGAAACCCCAGACGGAGACATGTGGTGGGCAAAATAGGTGAGAGATAACTTTATGTAAAACCTCTATACAGTAATATTGTGGGAACCACGAAAAAACATTACTATAGGGAGGTTATTCCTATATAAAGTTTACATATTAAAAAAATAAAAAATATATGTATTAATTATATATTATCGCAGGGGCATATTCGTAATTTCACAGAGTAAAAATTTTGGGGGCACGTGACCCCATGCCCCTAGGTGTATCCGCCTCTGTTCTAGACCATTACAAAAATGGGGTCTTTTTTCGTTTTAAAATATCATTAAATTTAGATATACAAAAGATAAATAAATGACAAAATATTTAGTTTTAAATTTTTCAAAATGCGATAAATCGAGTAAACATAATCAAGTATACAATAACTAAAAATAATATTATATATAAATTTTGTCAAAAAAAAACCGAATCAAAATCATAGGGAAAGGGAAAAAAAGAACGAATAATGTTAATTAAAAAAAATATATACATTTTGTAGCTACATTTAATATATAAGGTCAAAACAAATATCAACTCAAACTGTATGAGTTTCACACATATAACTAATTATGTAATAATTAAACAAAAAGAAATGTGGAGAGGAAGGTTCGAATATGGGCCTATAGTGAATCAAGTTCTTAAGTCTACAGTTGTAACCATTTTTACATCAATATCTATTGTAAATAATTAGAAAAACAATTATACAAAACATAAATTTTTAAAGGAAAAAGATATTCACACAACTTTGTCACTCTTTTACATATTCCCTTACATGTATTGCACAGTCTCTTACATGTATAATAATATATTTTTGTTAAAAAATACATTTTTATGCCTCCAAATATACATGTATGGAGTGTGTGAGTTATATATATATTAGTAATACCAGATTTAATAATTTTTATTATTTTTAATTAATATTTAAATTTAGGGTAGTCTCAATTAGGGTTCTTCTATATTTTTATTTGGATTTTTAATAGGTTGAATTTTTATTATGTTGAATATTTATATTTTGGTTTATCAAATTATAGATTGTGTTTTATGTACATTTGGAGTGATACACATGTCTTTTATTAATTAGAGAGTGTGGGAGTGAGTTGTGTGCAATTTGTGTGTCTAGCATCACCCATTTATAAAAATATGGACTCTAAACTAAGTCCTTTTTTGGGGGGCTCTTGGGGATATCCCAAAAACCGACCCTGTGCACCGGTCTGTGTATGTATCTATACTCATAGCATCATTGGGCACTAACATCCTGGATAAATCATTTAGCCAAGTCCAAGAAAATCCAAACATTTATAAAGATTGCACTACACAAACTGTAATTTAATTAGTACACATCTTAAATATTAGGAAGTTCATAATACGCAAATAAGTAAGTAAAATGTGGCAAACAACACTTCACAAGACGCCGCAATCATACTCGATATGATCATCTGGATTTCTAAAAAGAATAGCCATAAGAACCATTGAAAAAAATCTCACGATCACTGGTGTCCTTGTCCGGGACAATAAGCCAATGAGATACGCCTGCATAGACAGTCGCACAACTCTCATCCTTCTCTCTCCTAAATACGTATCTATTGCTTCTTCAACTTTGTTCCGTCTTCGTGCTAAACATCTAGCTAAAACAACAGCGTCTTCTAAGGCTGCAGACCCACCTTGGCCAAGAAAGGGTCCCATTACATGCATAGCATCTCCTGCTATTGTAACGTTCCCTTTGCGGAACTTTCCAGTTAGTAGGGCCCATGGGTCTCGATATCTTAGACTTGATATGAATATCGAGTTTAGGTCACTTTCCTTGATCATTTGTGTTATTTCTATTGGGAATCCTTCGATGGACTCTAAGGTTGACATTTGAATAGCTTCTTGATCTTGAGAATCTGTCGAATCTACTCCTGGAAAAAAGACAATTCAGGGTTCTTTAAGATTTGCCCTTTCCCTTTTTTCTTTATTGGTTTTGAAGAAGTTGGGAAATAAAATTTCATTAATACTTGCTAATGTCTACATGCTGTTTATGAACAAAAACATGTATATGTCTTCTGAAGCTAGTTGTTTTCAAGAAAACTCACTTAAAACTGTTAGTATTAGTATTACTGCAATGATGCTTTATTTTGAACTAGGAATATATCAGTATAAAATATAAATTAACCGAAATAATTTCACTACGTTTGAAAATAATAGCAAAAAGAAAGGCTGCTTGCTATACTATCATTATGTGGCTTAATCTGATGGGAATATAATTATTCTTTTGCTATTCAGAAGAACTATAAGAATAGTACTTTGCCATGAAATATGGATAATGTCAGAATAATGGTTTCTGCAAATTGAAGTTGTTATCCTCATTATTTTATTGTACCCTACCATTACATCCTGATGATCGTACAAACCAGTAGACATTCATATCATCAATTGGTATCTCTCCAACCAAGATACTGTTTTTCATAATTCGGCGAACTTCACCGGAAAACGGATTACCGTTTGGATAATTTGTCAAGCCCCTCACTTCCATCAGTCCAAATTCTTTCACAGTTGACAAGTTGAGAAATTCAGCTACAGCTGACTTTGATCCATCACATCCAATCAAAATCTGTGAGATACAGATTAAGCTCAACAAACATGAACTCATAAGCTTAAAAGCCTTTTCAGATTAAAGGGCAGACAGTTGAATCTAAGAGATAAACAAAAAACTTGATTTAAATATGAAAGACTATCTGTTTTATTTCTCATGAAATTAACTTCGAATAAACGATTAACACTTTCACAGTCTTACCTTAGCCATGATGGATCTTCCATCGAGCAGTTGGATAACAGAACATGAAGACGAGGAGTCCGACTTAATATTAACTACATGGCATTCATAACGTATAGTGCTAGATGGCAAAGCATTTGCTAACACATTTATAAGGTCACTCCGCCTCAAACATCGAGATTCACCGCAACTATAATCGAAAGTTGATACTTGTCAAACAAAGCCATTATTCAAAACTAGTATCGGGTTGCTAACCCGACATAATTTACTCCCTAGCAGAGTTAAAGATGTACTAATTGTATGCAATGGAAAAGTTGAGTACCTATTTTATGATCTCAAAAAGTATAAATTAACAATTTTAAAATGTGAAATGTATTGCAATCATATGCTTCAGCTATTGTGTCAAAACAAACTCGAAGACAGACACTCTGGAAACTAGATGCAAAGAAAATAAACAGGTCAACAAAGTCCATATATTGACGAAAATATATGAATTGATAAAGAAATTGGTATATTCTTTAAGAGCTTACTTGAGTTTTGTTTGTTTGTTCAATCCCTTATCTACGCATATCTCCCTTTCCCTGCACAGAATATTCACAATGAAAATTGGCGAGCTAGCCCCAAGACCCAACCATTGTGCAATAGAAATTTAAAAATTGTGCCTTATCATAATTGTTAAGAGATCTCATATACTTGGATACCATATTAAACTATTTAAGCTACTATGTAAGCCGTAAAACTCGAAACATGTGAGGTGTTTTTCATCTTTCATTCGGTCAAACATATACTAATACTTTTTGGAATTATTGAAGGTACAGAAAAATTAAAATATCCGTTTCAAAAAGAAAAAACTTAAAAACTTTCCAGAAACGCAAACATGGCTTAATGAGAGAGACCACAGATGAAGGGAAGCCGATTTCCTAAGAAGAGAAGCAATGCCAAGCTGGTGAAGAGCTCGCCAACCATTGTCCCATATCCAGATTCCTGCA
Organism: Primula vulgaris; assembly: GCA_963920805.1. NCBI lineage: Eukaryota > Viridiplantae > Streptophyta > Magnoliopsida > Ericales > Primulaceae > Primula > Primula vulgaris. The sequence goes on along the minus strand of OY987216.1, from coordinate 8,838,749 downwards.
CCACTTGCTCGCAACTCCGATGATCTCTCCAAAACTAGACTTCTTAATCCCTTCCTGAAATGTTTAAAAGTAAAACTAACATCGCATATGAGCAAAAATCGGTTAAAAAGTTAATATAAATCAACTAAAGTGTGTTGATTGATAGATCTCTTATAGGTGAGTATATAAATTGTTAATTTTGTAAGATGAGTATGCAAATTCTTAAACACCAATAGATTGGTGTAGTAAACTATAATTATCCATTTCAAGTATCATAAGCAAGTTATCAAGCTATTTATATTTGATTCAAAATCTTAAAATATATTGAATTAGTAGTAATTAATGAACCTGTGGAGAGCAAGGGCAGTAGCAAGGCCACATATTCCACCCCCAACTATTACTATCTCTTCCTCTTCCATCATAGTTCAAAATATGTCATAAACTGAAATTAGACTTTCCTCAATTAAAAATAAAAAAAACACTCAAAGTTGTAGGTTTTCTTTGAATGGTAGGCTTACTTGGGAATTGCAGATAAACGGTTGGTAGACTTGAGAATTGTATTGTAGCCCCCCCTATTTTCTTAGTTTAACAAATGTTAACTTCACTTCTGGTCCTTTAAGTATATAGATGAATTTTCACATTATAATTATCCATCTGGAATGTACTGGCATGGCAATCTTTGTTATTCTCTGTAGCTATAGTTTTCATATCCACATAGCTTAAATCAATCATTGAACGGCAGTATAAACAATTTTTTTTTATAATAAAGATGATTTTATTCTATCATGTTGCCATGCAGGAAATGAATTAACAGTTGGCGCAACAAATTTATCATGTATGCTTGTAGTCGCTTACATTTATCATTACATATACTCCAATTAGTCTTATTACATAAGAGACATATCACATATATAATTTACTAGCCAGTTTATTTTAAAATAAACAAAGAGATTAAACTAAAATTTTGAACAAGACTCGTTCAATAACCTTAATTAATAGGGGGACACTATTTTTCGGGTTGTCTTATTATCATAATAGCACCGCACCAGCTATTTATTCAAACATAACACATTTTATACATTTTAAGAAACCGTTTACATTTACATAAAATTTCAGTTTCCTTATTAATTTTCTTATAATAACTTTACATTATTTTTTTTTTATATTTTAATAATCATAACAATATTACAAACACAAAAATGTAGACCCCATAATAGTTTATTACTATTATAATCTCTCCGTTCCTAAACAAATATCCCCTACGAAAATACATGCAATTTTGACCATCAAAATTTTCTTACCAAAATTACCGAAATAAAAAAATTAAAAATTTCATCATATGGTTCTACTCGTAAACTACGTGATTAACTTTTAAAATAATTTTTTACGGCAATCTAAATATGAAAAAAATATCGATCAAAATTATACGTATTTTCGTAAGAAACATTTGTATATGGACGGAGGAAACAGATGCAAATGCTCTAATGTGTATCTTGGCGAGCCTGATTTTCTTCCTAGGCCCGGCTTAATCAATTCGCGTCGGCTCCAATCTTATCCAGATGTCTGACGAGGCTGACGACTCCGTTGATGACGAGGCGATCTGCGCTCCTGCACAAACAACGAACAGGGGCCCGGGGTTGTAACCGAGTTTACCCTCTCCGACGATCAAGTCAGTATCGATATAGACTGAAGATAGGTGTACAATGGAAAAGGGGGGAGATCGGGCCGGTTACAAGCTATGGCGTCGGGATAAGTTCAGGTAGTTCGGATGTTTTTAGCTTTATCTCTCTAGTCTCACTTTTTGCGTCCCCTACTAATTGGTATTAGTGGGGATATATATAGTCTGATCAAAGGCGTATTAGCCCTTGGATCATTGCACTGTCTGATAAAGATCCAACGGCTCCAGGTCATTTATGACTCTGACAATGACACTGTTCATCATCCGGGGCCCACAGGGCTGGCCTGTGATTGGGCCACGTCGATGAAACACATAAAGGGTCCCCCAAGGGAGCAGCAGCATTAATTGGGGAAGAGTGCTCAGCAAGTCTCTCTGGGCCGGCCTAGGAACGGTCCGGCCCTCAAGATCCGGGGTGACGCGTCACCCAAGGTTGACAGGCCCGGATCGCCTGTTGTGGGGTTGATATCGGTCCGGACGAGGGGGTGCCGACATCCCCTCGCCAACAGTTCCCTGTCCGGAGTCGTCGTTAAGGACGAGGTCTGCAGGGATCTGTAGTCGTTACGGGGGCTCCGGTCATCGTGTTCTTATGCTCGACGGTGTGGAGGCGTCTTGGTGTAGTCCGACACGTGTTCTCGTATTCTGGAATTTTTAACACGTGGAGCACGCCCATCAAGCATTTACGAGGCGCCGCCTCTGTCTCTTCGATTTCATCAATGCCATTAATGCTAAGACGGCTGGTGAGTGACACTTGGCAGTTGACCTCTGTTTGCTGTACACGTGTACTGCGTCGATTGAGTGGTAGCATTTATTTGTGGGAGTTCGTGTAATGAACCGCCGCCGTCTTTTCACCTTCTGGTAAATGTCTTTTCATCTTCTGGTGAGGGCCTATAAATACCCTCAGTGAAATCTCATTTTCACTTTCTCACTCTCTCACTAAGAATTTTTACACAGCAGCCCGTTCTCTCTCTTCCCTCACACTTCACACTTAGCAAATTTCATCAATCAACCAACCATCATGGTTATCAAACACGGTGCTGGAAAAGGCCCGATGGTTGCCCCGCAACCGAAGCGCCTTGAGGTAATGGCGAACGCCTTGCCATTCCGGGAGATGGTTATCGACCCGGCCATATCCGTGGCGGTGAACGATAACAGTATCATGGTCAGGCAGCACGGGGCTGACCTCGACGAGTTTTGCCAATTGTGCGGCATAGGGGGGGAGTTCCGACTTCGGACCTGCGCGACTGCAGACGAGGTGAATGGGATCGTGTCTGATCCCAAGAATATGGTAACCCTCTCCCTCTCTACTCTTCTCTACGGGGGTACCCACCTCCCTATTCCGGAGCTACTGGCGGAGCTCTGCGCCTGGACGCAGACTCTTCCATGCCAGTGGCCTCTGCAAGCGCACCGGATTTGCGCCGGAATAGAGGCGTTGAATGTCGCCTTGGGCCCGGACATCCCGGAGCCACTGGGGCTTAAAGAGCTCTTGGCCTGCTATGAATTCTTGCAGACCGAGCCCACCTCGCAATCTAAGAGCCGGCAGCCCTACCTGAGGTGCCGGTCCCACAACCAGCTGATCACAGGTAACTCCGATTCGAATCGGGGTTACACGCAAGACGTGGTCGTAGTGGAGGGCCCTTGGCTTGCCCGTGACGACCTGATCCTTCCGCTCAGGCCGGGGAGGGTACTGAGCAAGAAGGAAAACAAATACACCGTGGCCTCTAAGATCAGGGGCCTAGGTGAACCCAACGTAGAGGCGTTGGAGATGGCCCTAAACTGGTGGGGTCCAGACGGGACAGACGTAGGGGCCCGGGATGCGGAGCGTCTTCTAATCTGTGGCTCCCCCACCTCCTGCAAGGGGAACGGCTTCAAATGGCCCCCTAGGACCTTCTGTCCTGAGGGGTACTCCAGGGAAAGGTGGGAGAAGGAGAAGGGTCTGGAGTCGACCCTTCCTCCCAAGGTCGTGGGGGATGCTGAGGCCACTGTGGAGCCTGCGGCTAGAAAGGCGTCGAAGCCAAAGCTGAAGGCAGGCGGCAAGGCTAAGGCGGTGACGTCGACCTCCTCCGCTCCTGTATTGGCCGATGCCTCATTCGCGCCTGAATCCGCCGGGGTTTATACTGAGACCCGGTCGGACGGTACCGTCCTCCACTTCAGGGTGGGGCCAGACGGTACCCGTACCTACATAGACCAGCATGGGAAACCTATGCCAGAGGTTCTTCCCTTGAGGTCTAGGGAGCCCGGGGTGACGAGCCCCCTACGCTTGGAGGATAGCCCTGCTGAGGCAGAAAACACCGGTCCGAGCTTGGGCACCTCGCGGACCAGGGTAAGTTGCCCCTAAGTTTTCCTTGGATTTTCCTCTTTATACTTAGCTAGATTTTGTAAATTTTTCTAACTCCTTTTTCGTTTGTCTGATGTAGGTGGTTCGTTCTGACGAGGAGGAGGAGGAAGAGGAGGTGGAGGAGGAGGTTGCGGAGCCCGAGCCCGAGCCCGCTGAAGAAGAGGTCGTCGAGGCCGTAAAAGAGGGGGCAGACGAGGCAGGGGATGAAGAAGTGGTGGAGGTGGCCCCTGCTGACGCTAAGGCGCAGACCTTGAAGAGGTTGGCAGGCTTGGCAGAGCAATCGAGGCGCGAACGGGCCGCTCGTAAAGCCGAAGTTGCCGAGGCGGCCAAGAGGAAGAGGGAGGAGGCGAAGGCCCCTCGTGATGTAAAGAAAACCCGTACCGGGGAAATTGAGCCGCGGGAGGTCGTCGTGCCAAGCCCGAAGCCTAGGGAGCCCGTGGTTGTAGATGAAGAGCGAGCGGGGTCAAGCTCAAGCTGTGGCTCGCCGTCGCGACGGATGCCCGTCCAAACCCCGGAAGAGGTTAAGGCGACGACTGGGGTGCGGAGCATTATGGAGGGCCACCCCTCTGCCGGCCTGCTTGCTCTGGCCGCGCTCCAGCAGCAGACCGTCGAGGCCGACCACCGTGGTCGTGACCTCGCCTCTGCCATGACGACTGCCATGGCCCAGATCCCTCAGGTTAACTTGCTGTTTCTTATTTCTTAGTGATCTTTGTTTCTTCCTTAAACTTTTAGCTAAGTATTTCTCTTCTTTCGCAGGCCTATTTGACAATGAACCAGTATGTCTACCAGCAAGGACAACTGGTGAGGTCGTGGGCTTCGAAGGCGGAGGCCAGTGCTAGGCAGGCCGAAGATGCCCTGAAGAAGGCGGAGGGGGCTCAAATAAGGGCCGAGAAGGCCGAGGGCCTCGTTGCAACCTTGGAAGCTCGGCGAGCTGAGGCCGCGAAGGCCTGTGCTGAGGCCGAGGAGCGTGCAGAAGCTGCGGTCACGGCTCTGAAGGAGGCTGAAGCGAGCCTGGCCGACAAGGTGAAGGCCGCGGTCCAAGCCGCCGAGGCGGAGCTGAGCGCCTCTTTGGAGCTATCAACACAGAAGGATTTTAATTCCTTCTATGTTGATGGCTGGTCTGAGGCGGCAGCTTTCATGAGGGCGGGACCGGATCACCCGGTGTGGAACATGGAGAACGTCATGGTTCCCGTCCCCTCTGCTCCCATTCCCGAGGTAGTCCCCTTAACCCCTCGAGCCCTCTCTGAGGATGAAGCTGATGACGATGAGGGGGCGTCTTAGGGCTTTTGTAGTTCCCAGTTTTTGTTTCTGATGTAATCTTCTTTATGCACTTTAACTTGTAATAGCTTTTGATTAATGAAACAATTTTGGCCTTTGGGCTTGTGTTTATTTCTGTTTTGTGTGCTTATACATTGTGTCATACACATGCATGCTCCCAAATGATGTGGCCCTTACGCGTCGACGTTGGGGCGCGCGTTTCGTATAACTCATAACGTGAATGAACACATGTAGAATTTAAATGAACTGAAAAATTCAAATAAATAGAAAACGGGGTGCCGTATAGGCCCGTGTTCTGAAACACTTGTGAAATTTAAGTGAACTGAAAAATTCAAATAAATAGAAACCGGGGTGCCGTGTAGGCCCGTGTTCTGAAACACTTGTGAAATTTAAGTGAACTGAAAAATTCAAATAAATAGAAACCGGGGTGCCGTGTAGGCCCGTGTTCTGAAACACTTGTGAAATTTAAGTGAACTGAAAAATTCAACTAAATAGAAACCGGGGTGCCGTGTAGGCCCGTGTTCTGAAACACTTGTGAAATTTAAGTGAACTGAAAAATTCAAATAAATAGAAACCGGGGTGCCGTGTAGGCCCGTGTTCTGAAACACTTGTGAAATTTATCGACATTTTCATTAATAAAGCCCTCAGGCCAAATTACATCGTTTCCATATTTACATCAAAACGCAAAAGCGGAGCCCTACTGATAGTACTTCCGTAGGTTGTTGACGTTCCAAGGCCGATCTACTGGGACGTCGTTGGGAAGGCGACCCAACAGATAGGCCCCGTTGCCCGCCGCACCGAGGATTCGATAGGGGCCTTCCCAGTTGGGGCCTAGTTTGCCGTCGGACTGCACTCTGGTGTTGTTGTTTACTCTCCGTAGCACGAGGTCTTCGTCTTGGAAACGCCTGGCGTTCACTCTTTTGTTATAGGAACGCCCCAGTTCGTTTTTATATTCGGCGTTACGGATGGCTGCCACCTCCCTTCGTTCCTCAGCGTATTCGAGCTCGAGACCCATCATCGTCTCGTTCAGTCCGTTCTCTACCATATCGGTTCTGAGAGATGGGAGCCCGATTTCTAACGGGATGATAGCTTCCATACCGTAGGTTAGGCTGTACGGCGTTTGTTGGGTGCCCCGTCTCCTCGTCGTTCGGTAGGCCCAAAGGACGTGCTGTAGTTCGTCGGCCCATCGTCCTTTGGAATCGTCTAGCCTCTTTTTTATTCCGTCGAGGACGGTCTTATTTGACACTTCAGCTTGACCGTTGCTTTGGGGGTACGAAGGGGTCGAGTAATAGCTTCTGATGCGGTACTTCGTGTACATCGCTTTTAGTTTGGCCCCGGTAAACTGGCCCCCATTATCAGCCACTATCGAGTAGGGGATTCCGAACCTCGTGATTACGTCTCTCCAGAGGAACCTGATCACCTCGGCCTCCGTTATCTTCGCTAAGGCCACGGCTTCTACCCACTTTGAGAAGTAGTCGGTAACCATGAGGAGGAATTTTTTGCCTCCCGGGGCCCGAGGGAATGGTCCGACGATGTCCATGCCCCATTGGGCAAAGGGCCAGGGCGAAGTCACGCTGCTCATCTTTTGGGCCGGGGCTCTAGGTATGGGGGCGTATCTCTGGCACCTCTCACATCTGAGCACGAAGGTTTTAGAATCCTTTTGCATGAGGGGCCACCAATATCCGTGAGTTAAGGCACGGTTGGCAAGCGACCTGCCCCCGGTGTGGCTCCCACACGTGCCTTCGTGTATCTCCTCCATGACCTTTACCACCATATCAGGGTGGACACAGAGGAGATAGGGCCCGGAGAACGATCTCTTATAAAGTTTATCGTTGGGGGCTAGCCAGAACCCTAAGGCCTTTCTTTTTATTTTTTCAGCCTCCTTCTTATCGTCAGGAAGGTCGCCGGAGCGATGGTATTCGATTATAGGGTCCATCCAGCATAGTTCCGGCGGAAGGTCGGTCACCATGTTAACGCTTGCTCTAGCGTCGATGCTAGGCGAAGGGACGTACTCTATGGTGATGACTCGCTCCTTTTTATCACTCATAGCCGAGGCCAAGGTCGCTAGGGCGTCGGCGTGGGTGTTCTCGTTTCTGTTGATGTTGACGATCTCCCGATACTCGAAGCTCAGGAGTATTTCGGAGGCGATGGCCACGTACTTTGCCATCCTTTCGTCCTTTGTTTGGAATTCACCACTGATCTGGCTGCTGACTAATTGGGAATCAGTGTGCACCAGTATCTTCTTGATGCCGAGGCTTCGGGCCATTCTCAGGCCAGCTATCACGGCTTCGTACTCCGCCTCGTTATTGGTGGCTCGGAAGCCAAGCTGGATTGACTTCACGATTACATCACCCTGTGGGGATTGGATCACCACCCCGAGGCCAGAGCCCTTTCTATTGGCAGCTCCGTCGGCATGCAAGGTCCATGTTCCTTGGGCACCCTCCTCGATGCCGGGGGACATCGTCGTTCCGGTGAATTCTGCCACAAAGTCGGCCAGGGCCTGCCCCTTGACAGAGGTTCGCGGCTCGTACCGGATGTCGTACGCGTTCAGGTGGCAAGCCCACTTCGTCATACGCCGAGACAGGTCTCCTTTCTGGAGTATTTCCCGAATGGGCTGATCCGTATACACCACGATACTGTGTGCGGAGAAGTAATGGGCCAGTTTTCGCGATGCCATGACGAGTGCCAGGACAAGCTTTTCTAGAGGCATATACCTAGCCTCGGCGTCGAGGAGGGTTTTGCTCACGTAATAGATTGGCCTTTGCTCCCTGCCGACCTCTTTGATGAGAACGGCGCTGACGGCTATCTCGGACACGGCCAGGTACAACGCAAGGACGTCGCCGGTGTCAGGTTTGGCCAGCAGAGGCGTGCTTCCGAGGTAGCTCGCCAGCTCTGTGAACGCACTCCGGCATTCATCATTCCATTCGAACTTCTTCTGAGCTTTCAGAGCCGTGAAGAAGGGCTTGCATCGATCTCCGAACCGGGCTATAAACCGGTTGAGGGCAGCGGCCATTCCGGCCAGCTTTTGTACGTCCTTCCTTTTTTCAGAGGTTCTCAAGTTCTTCAAGGCAGAGATTTGGGCCGGGTTCGCCTCTATACCGCGATGGGTCACCATGAACCCTAGGAACTTTCCGGCCCCAACTCCGAAGGCGCATTTAGAGGCGTTCAGCTTCAGATCATGCCTTCGTATCGTTTCGAACACCTCCCTTAGGTCGGACAGATGGTCGCTCTCCTGGGCGCTTTTTACCACCATGTCGTCGATATAGACTTCCATGCTTCGGCCTATGCTCTCAGCGAATATCTTGGTGACCATTCTCTGATATGTCGCCCCGGCGTTCTTAAGCCCAAATGGCATCACCTTGTAACAGTAATTCCCCCTTGGGGTTATGAAGGCGGTTTTTTCTTGGTCAGCCTCCGACATGGGTATTTGGTGATAGCCGGAGCAGGCGTCCAGGAAGCTCATTCTGGCGGCTCCGGCGGTGGAGTCCACTATCTGGTCGATTTTAGGCAGAGGGAAGGGATCCTTAGGACAAGCCCGGTTAAGGCTCGTGTAATCGATGCAGACACGCAGCTTTCCGTTCTTTTTAGGGACCACCACGGGGTTAGCGAGCCATCTAGGATAAAAGATTTCCCTAATGGCTCCAGCTAGCAGAAGCTTTTGTACTTCCTCGTTTATGGCATCGGCATGCTCCGGACTAACGCGGCGTCCCTTCTGCATCACAGGCTTTGCATCCGGGTTGACGTTCAACTTATGGCAGGCGAGGTCGGGACTGATACCCGGCATTTCGCATGGGGACCATGCGAAGTTATCGAGGTATTCGAGCAGCAGCTTAACGAGGCCTGAAACCTCGGGCTCGCTCAGCCCCGCGCCCACCATAAAAAAGTGGTCCTCGTCGTAGCCCGGGATCTGGACCTTCAGCAGTTCTTCTTCCACCTTTTCTTCGGCTTCCGGACCCATCTTCTTGTTTAGTTCCCGCAGCACCTTAGGATCCTCAGCTTCTATGTTCATAGCACTCTGGGCCGGAACCGGTTTATTGCCGGAGTATACGGCCATGGCACAGCTTCTCGAGACCTTTTGGTTTCCCGATATGGTCTCGACTCCATTCGCAGTGGGGTACTTGACCTTTTGGTGTAGAGTGGAGGAGACGCCTTCTATTTCATGAAGCCACGCGCGCCCCAGAATGACGTTGTAAACGGAGGGGACGTCAACCACCGTGAACTCCACGCTCATAACCTTGGTTCCTGTCTTAACAGGCAAGGTTATGTTCCCTCGGGGCTGAACAGCCTCGGAGTTGAATCCGTACAGAGGGGGGGCGTTGGTATCTAGCTGCCCCTCCGTCAGCCCCATCTTTCCGAAGAGGTCTCCAAAGAGGATGTTCACCGAGGCCCCCTGATCCACGAGGATGCGTCCTACTGAACAATGGCCCACTTGGGCCGTGATCACAAGGGCGTCGTAGTGGGGCATGTCTACTCCCACTAGGTCGAAGTCGGTGAAGCTTAGGTCCGGCTTGGTACCTTGTTTGTACCTTTTTCGGGGTTTCGGGCTTTCGGCGAGGCAGACGTGCTTTTTCATCGTGGCCTCGCGGGCCTCGGTTCTCTCCGCCCCATTTGGTTTCGGCTTCTTTGGTCCCGAATGGATAACTTGGCAAGTCATCACTGGTGGGGGAAGGTCTGGTTGCCTTTCGTCGTCCCCTTCTCGGTCTCGATCGGGGTCCCTTCGCGTCTTGACGTATTTCTCCATCAAGCCATCCCGGACCCATCCTTCTAGCCTTGCCTTTAGACCATGACACTCATTGGTATAATGGCCGCGGCCTCTGTGATAGTCACAAAATTTGTCATTAGGCCCCCGGGCCGGCTCGTTTCTGAGCGGGGGAGGCCAGGAAAAGAATGGCTCATTCTCGATCTCAAAGAGCAGGTCGGGCAATGGTAGACGGAATGTGGTGGAGTAGGCATTGTCTGGGTTCGAAGGGCCAGGCCGACGCGTATCTTCTCTTCTACGCTTAGGGGCCGGTTGCTGGCTCTCCATCGTTCGAGGTCTCCCCAACCTTTCCGCTATGGGGCGATCTCGCCGAATGCTCCTCGAGACGGCTCCTCCCCGAGGCTGATCGATGCTGGCGACTGAACGCGTTGCTCCAGCAGACCTCATGTCTTTCTCGATATCGACGTGCTGTTTGATTAGTGACCGGAGCTGGGAAACTGAGCCAGGAGGGGTCGCTATCATTTCGTTGCGGATCCTGCTTCCCACGATCATGTTCTGCCTGAAAGCAGCTATAGCAGTAGAATCGGGGCATTCGGCGCACTCAGCGTGCTTCTGCCAGAACCGATTGTCGTAGCTCTCGAGGGTCTCTTTGGGTTGGACCTTCACTTGGTACAGCTGCTCCGGTTGGGCAGCCCTTTCCTTCAAGTTGATGAAGCGGTGTGCAAAATCATAGGCCAGATCATCCCAACAGTGGATGGAGTTGGCAGGCAGAGACTGGAACCATTTACTTGCGAGCCTCCCCAGGCTGGCGGGGAAGCACCGACACATCAGTTGGTCGAGATGGGACCAGTGGTTCATCTGATATCGATAGTGGCGAAGGTGAGCTTCCGGATCGGAATCAGCATTGAAGGCCTGGAAGGCGGGGGCGACGAAGTTTCTGGGGGGAGCACTGTACTCAATGTCATCAGAGAAGGGGGTGCTACGGGTGGAGGCCACGATCTTCATTGCTGCCTCACCGGCAGCATCGTGTCGTCCACGGCGTCCCCGCCTTCGCGTTCGGGGAGATTTGTCCGTTCGGGCATGACTGGACTCCGGTCGGGAGCTTCGGCTGTCCTCATGCCTATGGAGTCGGGAATGTATACTTCGCTCGTCGTTTCGACGGGAATTCCCTTCGCGGGAGTGCTCCGACTCCTCACCCCTAGTTGGCTCCCTGGGAGTCTCTAGGGGGGGTCGTCGGCGGGGTCCTAGACGGGACATCACACTCTTAGAGGGTCTGGGGGCCGGACCGCCTTGGCTCACGTCTTGGAGGACGGGCTCGGGCTCTGGTGTCATCAGCGTGGCTATCAGTGCCTTCTGGGCCGCAAGCGCGACGAGTTCCTTTTCATGGATATCGAGCATCATTTCAGTCAGTTCGGTTCGCGTTCGAGGGGTTGCGGCTATCGCCGTTAAGGGGGTCAGACCACTCGTACCCGCGGTTCTAGGAGTTTCATCAAAGGAGAGTGTCCTCGGCATTCCGAGGACGTGAGGTCGGGACGACGGAGTATCGAAGCGATTGTTGCCAGACATGTTTTCTTCGTAGTGTCAGAGCTAACGCATCTTCTAGTTTCCCACAGACGGCGCCTATTGGCGAGCCTGATTTTCTTCCTAGGCCCGGCTTAATCAATTCGCGTCGGCTCCAATCTTATCCAGATGTCTGACGAGGCTGACGACTCCGTTGATGACGAGGCGATCTGCGCTCCTGCACAAACAACGAACAGGGGCCCGGGGTTGTAACCGAGTTTACCCTCTCCGACGATCAAGTCAGTATCGATATAGACTGAAGATAGGTGTACAATGGAAAAGGGGGGAGATCGGGCCGGTTACAAGCTATGGCGTCGGGATAAGTTCAGGTAGTTCGGATGTTTTTAGCTTTATCTCTCTAGTCTCACTTTTTGCGTCCCCTACTAATTGGTATTAGTGGGGATATATATAGTCTGATCAAAGGCGTATTAGCCCTTGGATCATTGCACTGTCTGATAAAGATCCAACGGCTCCAGGTCATTTATGACTCTGACAATGGCACTGTTCATCATCCGGGGCCCACATGGCTGGCCTGTGATTGGGCCACGTCGATGAAACACATAAAGGGTCCCCCAAGGGAGCAGCAGCATTAATTGGGGAAGAGTGCTCAGCAAGTCTCTCTGGGCCGGCCTAGGAACGGTCCGGCCCTCAAGATCCGGGGTGACGCGTCACCCAAGGTTGACAGGCCCGGATCGCCTGTTGTGGGGTTGATATCGGTCCGGACGAGGGGGTGCCGACATCCCCTCGCCATATCTTTTGTAGCCCTGTAAAAGCCAACTTCTATTGCTACATTTCATCCCTAGTAATTGTTTTCTCATTTTACTTGATTCGTATTTCATCCCTACTAATTGTAGACAATCAATTAGATATTTTTTTCCCAGGGCCTCGGTATTTGTCTTCCTAGCAATATTAGCTCTTACTTGTTCCCTTGCCTTGGCAGACAATGCTCTTTTGCAAGACTTTTGTGCTGCTGAAAAGGACATGTCAGGTAAATAAAAAATTATATATAAGAACTTCTATAATATTCAGCACTGTAATTGTCTTTCAAAAACAATAAACCAATTTAAGTTTGCCTTAGTTCTTGCATCATCTAGTAAATTAACATACTACCACTACAAATATAACATATTACCACTACGACTACTCTGGTACAAGTTCAATGAAGTTTTAAGGGAGTTACAAGGACACTTGAGTAATATTTATAATAAATATTCTATGATTTTTTTATTCCAGTTCGAGTGAACGGACTGACTTGCAAGGATCCGAAGATGGTAAATGCCGACGATTTCTTTTTTAGCGGCCTACACATGGCAGGTAACACCTCAAATGCAGTTGGATCAAAAGTGACTCCAGTGTCCGTGACTCAGTTTCCAGGACTAAACACACTTGGTATTTCCTTGGTCCGCATAGACTTTGCACCATGGGATGTCAATCCTCCAAACACTCGTCCCAGAGGGAGTGAAATTTTTACGGTTATCGAAGGTACCATTGAAGTTGCATTTATCACATCAAACCCTGAGAATAGACTAATGACAAAAGTACTTCAGAAGAGTGATGTGTGGGTATTTCCCCAGGGTCTAGTCCACTATCAGCGCAATGTCGGAAATTATCATGCAAGTTTCAATAGCCAAGCTCCAGGAGCCATTATCATGATAAATGCCCTGTTTGGATCACAACCTCAAATTTCTATGGAATTACTTGCGAAGAGTTGTTGGAAAAAAAACCAAAGAGCTTTTTATTTGAGTGAATGCTCTCTTAAATTTGTGGTTACAAAAAACATTTATTCCCTTATTTATGTGGTCTTTTTATTTTGTAAAAAGGAGTTACAAAGACTATATTAAAAGAAAAATGGTCTTGTGACATTTTCTACACTTTACATGAAAAATAAACAAAAACATGTCATCATACACACAACACACACATACACATATGCATACACATAGAGAGAGATTACCGCACCACCAACGGACCGACCGTGGCTCGGTGCCGTTTCCGCCGAGTCACATGTGATAGACGTTGTACCTTGGGAACGAAGTGCCCCATTTAGCCAGAAGCAGAGGTGGCGGGGCAAATATCGTTTAAGGGAAACTGCTTGCAGTTACCTCGTCTCGGACTTTAGTCCATTTCGGTATCATTTACATTATTTTATGTTTAAATCTTGTATTTGATAATTATATATTTGAGGAAACCATTTTCTGTTTATTTGTCAATTTCTTTTCCGTAGAAATTATAGTGTTTATTTATAACGTAACCAACAATGTTAAACGATATTTTTATGTTTTGTGCGTTTTGAGTTCTATTCTTGCAAATGTACTCCCTAGGCAGATAATTAAACCCAAAAGAAAAGGCCTAATAATTTTGACTTGGTGTGTATGTTTGTGGCTTTACAAGCCTGTAACCAGAGTAATATGGTATTTGAGAATATTGACATGCCCATTTTTGGAGATAACCTTGATGATTTATTTTTGAGTTAGGTTCAGGTTGCTAACGTGTTTCTAGAATTTGACTAGGACGGTTCTTGATTTAATATTGTGATTGAATGCTTAATTATTGCTTGTTATTAATTGATCATGAATTTGCCGTTTCATTTGTCTGGTTAGTGTATGGACATTGTACCACTGCCACACGTTTGAATGTTTACGTTGGTCGTATGCATGACCATGTTCATGTGTGTTTTACATTATGTAAAAATTGCTTTGTAAATACATGTTTAAGATGATTCGCTCATTTTATATAATTGCATTAGTAATTTGGTTTGTGAAACCGTGTCATCCGATTGAGCCGCATGTATAAGTGGGACTTGATATAATCATACCGCCCTTGTTAATGAAATTGTTATAACCATATTATATTGTTACCCGATTTATATATGTTTATTATTTTCTTGTTAATAAATGACTAACAATTTCCAATGAGTTTTTGTGTAGTCATATGGATCTCTACAATTAAATTGGAGGATAAATGTTTTCGAAATAGTTCGTGTAAAACCATTAATTTGGGGCTTACGAAAGAACTAGTTTTGAAATAGTTATTGTAAAACCATTTTCTGATTTTTCAGAATTTGAGGCTTACGACAGAACTGGTTGAATTCTGAGATTGTTCGGTGTAAAATCAGATTTATCTGGTGTTTACGGTTGAATAAATCTTTCAGAATTTGATAATCTTTTTCGGGAATGAACTAGAATACTCTTGCAAAATCAGTTTCTTGAAACCATGCGTGGTTATAGAAATTTGGTGTTTGCGAATGAGGAGTTTTAGTTTCATTTTTCGAAATTAGATTGTGCGTGTTTGTTATTGAGATAACAAACAGTTTCCTACGGGAAATGTCCGGAACACAGTGAGTGCTGGAACTTACCAGAACATTGTGGGTGTCGGTGTAACTCCTATTAATTTTGCATGAGTGCATATTAATGACGGAGGTTACAAATTTGAAACCATCATTATTAAAGACACTAATGTGGTGATATAATGGTTGGTATCCTTATTAATTGTGATTTATTGCAATTTAATTTGGAGGGTTACAAAATTTGTAACGGTAATCATTAATGAGATTAATGACGAGTATTTATAACTTCTTATTAATTGTGATTAATCATAATTTAATTTGGAGAGTTATAAATTATGGTAACGACAGTTATTGTTGACATTTATGGAGAGCTTTATTAGCTAACTACGAATTGCAATGACGAGTCGGTTACTTATTTGGATGAAAAGTTATTTAATAACCAACTTTGTTCATCCAAGAACAAATAATTTGATGATTAAACAAATTATAAATTGGCCGTTGAGTTTTATTTTAATAATAAACAAATATCGGCTAATTTATTATTTGTTGAAATAATATCTTATTAATTTGCTGAAAGAACATTTAATAATTTGTTGAAATTAACATCTTATTTATTTGTTGGAAAACCATTTAATAATTTGTTGAAATAACATATTATTAATTTGTTAGTAAAACATATTGTGAATATGTTGAGCTTGCTATTATTGAGAATAATAATTTAGTAATATTATATTACTATTATTGGGGGAGAACCCCGAGGGTCTCACAAATGTGGGGGTAACCGGTTGATCCTGTAGATCGAGAATCTAAACGTACCCCATAACGTCTGCGGGCGAGTGGGAGAATATCTAACGGTTATTGGTATGGATTTAAAATGTCTAAAATAAATGATATTGTTCATTTACCATCTTGAAACCGATTAAGTTTCTCTATAACAGTGTGCATGTTCTGAGTGAGAACAAATCGAATGCACGAACTGTGGGGGCGTTAGTGTGTGGAAACGTTTTAAACGTTTGGAAACCCACTAACAAGTGCAAGGATACAAATCTGAATCATGACTAGTGGTTTTTGAAACCTAAAGGGCAGTAGCCTTTCGGTAGGCAAAACACTAGGATCAAATTGTGATAAACTTGCTTGTTTGTGGCAATACATGAGTGACTATTTGTTCAAAATGAGCATTTTAGTCGATACTATTGTGGTCAATAATGACATGTTGAGTTATTCAACTAAGTCACTTATTTGACATGATATGTTAGGTCATGAAAATATAAAACCATAAATGTTTTATTTTTCTAAATCTATTATTTAAATTGAAACACAAATATGAGTTTGTGTTTGAAGCAATGTATTGCTAAGTCTTCAGTTCGAAGTTTTGAACGGAGTACATAACCTAATGGTTTGATGCATTTGAGATGCGTGTAAAACCAAGAAGGGTATAAAAGGTATTTCCTCAATTTATTGATGGTTGTACTAAACACTGATATGTCTACTTGATGAGAAGTAAATACAAATCAGTCGAGATATTCATTCAAGTAAGAATGAATACGTGAATTCTATTGTTGAGGATTAAGGCTTGTCAGAAAACATGTTTAATCATGTGTGTTCTGTTGTGTTAATCTACCAATTTTAATCCAATGATTAAGTGTTAATCATTAAATGATAGACTATTTTGGAAGTGTTAGAAATTGTCTAACTAGTTCCGAAATGGTATATTCACAGATATGAATACATGATCAGTGTGATTGAAACGGTGAATATGAGACATCGTTCACATAATTGTGTTGATGGAATGACACCAATCGTTAAAGAACGACTTATTATGCTCTCGAGCAAAAATGTAGTTCTTAAACGACGAATATCATGTTGATAAGTTCAGGATTAAACTCTGAATTTGTACGGGAAGTGAGCTTTCCGCAAGCTATGTGTTGAACAAACTATCGCTTAGGAAGTTGGACCAAACAGTCAGAATTATAGAAGGCATGGTGCCTGACTATAAGTTCGTGAAAGTTTGGTGCTACCTAAGAAAGGTCTCAATCTTGTTCCTTGAAAGATTTGGATAGGATCAAAAACAGTAGATTGTGTGTTCATCGGATAAGCACAAAATATAGTGCTGATCGGTTTCTAGTGCATAAGTCAGATGACTTAGGTGCATATAGAGTTCTATGACCGAGAAGCATATTTTCTAAAAGAGAAGCTTTCCCGTAAAAACTCTAACGCCTGGCAAGTGTGATCAATACGTTGAGGGTTCAAAGCATTACGCTACCCAAGACAAGTGAACACTCAAACGGTGCTGGAAAAATGGGGAAAGTGAATCTTTTAAGTAAGATGAAGTTCATCGGCATGGTAAAAGGGTAAGTAATGAAACTTCCTTTGTCCCTTGACCTTCATGAGTGAAGGTGAATCGACGATATTGAAATAATCAATGTTATCCATATAATGTGTATATGGAAAGATGCCATCAACAATGAGGTTGATAGGCACGTGAGAAATAAAGTCAATTACTTTAAGTAAAACTGACGGTTTTGATAATTTTAATGTCTATACTCTAATCTCTATAAAAAGGACGCATCATTAATTAATGAGAACATGTGTTTTATAAATGGAGATCTAGAGAATTAGGAACAACCCATTGGGTCGTGGTTCCATGTAAAGTAAGCCAAGATGCGAAAACTTGTTAAGTCGTTATATGGACTAAAACAAACACCTAACTTATCATATGTAGTCTCTTGTGCGTCAAGAACTGCACTAGACAAGTTATAGCCAACTCAATGAACAGACTCGGTAGGTTTGTCAATGAGCCTTCTCAGATACATGAGGTATACTGCCAATCATGAACTGCATTATACGAGATGTCCAAAATGTTTGGAGGGTATTTAGATACCAAGTGTATCTCAAACTTTAACAGTACAAGGTCCATTAGTGGATATGTTTGTACTTAAAGAGGTTGCAGTCTTATGGAGGTCTGTAAAATAGACCTGCATAGTTGGAGAAACTGTAGAGTTAGAATTCATAACGTTGAATCAAGCTACAGAAGAGGCAGATTGGCTGAGAAGTCTTGGGAGGCATTCCAAGTGGCCAAAATCTGTTCCCGCAATAAACGTGTACTGCTGCAGTCAGTCAGTTATTAAACGGGATCAGAATAATTTGTATAATGGAAAGTCCCGACAAAGTCATGACATATTCGTCGGAGACACAAATCCGTAAGAGGAATTGCTAGCAAAAATTGTGGTATCCCTAGACTTTGCAAGGTCTAAGGATAATAATGCGGATCCATATACAAAATGCTTGACTCATGGAGGAGTTGGAGCATCATCGAGGGAAATGGGGTTTGAAGCCCAATAAATTGGAAACCTTCGCATAGGTAACCCAACCTGAACTGGAAACTTCAGTCTCGGGTTCAATGGGAAACTGAATTGTGCGGGTAACCGAACAAAGCACTCGAGAACATAAGTTCTCAGCCCATTTCTATGATGAAAGAGTGATAGACCTGTACCATTTTAATAGTGAGCATGATGCTCTTAATGAATCAAGTATCTCGAAGGTCGAGTGGGGTGAGTCAGGACACCCTTGACTTGAAAAATCACCTATAACGAGTGTGTATGGCCGATACTATGTGATGATCTAGGGCTAAATCACTAGAGCACTCGGTTGAATTTGCCAAGGCAGTCCAGGGCCAAATATGGACAACAACCAAAGGGCTTAGTAAGTGGTGTAGAGAGGACATTGTGTGAGTATTACCCTAGTATGCACAAACGCTAAAGGGTTCAAGGCTTTAAGGCTACCCAATAGTAGCATATCAGATTTTACATCACTATGGCAGGTTCAAGGCGCGCGCTACCTGTCCTTATGAAGTGAATTCTCGTGGTTCTCTCGATTGCATTTACTTGCACGTTGCATGTTTTAGATCGCATTCATGTGGGGGATTGTTGGAAAAAAAACCAAGATGTTTTTATTTGAGTGAATGCTCTCTTAAATTTGTGGTTACAAAAAACATTTATTCCCCCATTTATGTGGTCTTTTTATTTTGTAAAAAGGAGTTACAAAGACTATATTAAAAGAAAAATGGTCTTGTGACATTTTCTACACTTTTCATGGAAAAGAAACAAAGACATGTCATCATACACACAACACACACATACGCATACATATAGAGAGAGAGTACCGCACCACCAACGGCTCGACCGTGGCTCGGTGCCGTTTCCGCCGAGTCACATGTGATAGACGTTGTACCTTGGGAACGAAGTGCCCCATTTAGCCAGAAGCAGAGGTGGCGGGGCAAATATCGTTTAAGGGAAACTGCTTGCAGTTACCTAGTCTCGGACTTTAGTCCATTTCGGTATCATTTACATTATTTTATGTTTAAATCTTGTATTTGATAATTATATATTTGAGCAAACCATTTTCTGTTTATTTGTCCATTTCTTTGTCGCGAAAATGTATTTGTTAACTAGAAGATATTTTGTTTGGTTAGAGTGAGGAATAGTTGTTACTTCGTGTCTTCTTGACGAAAATTCAAAACCGTGGTCTTTTTGGATCAACATGTTTTCGAATGATTCGCCTGACACTATTCATGGTGAAACATAGCACATAAAATTTAAAATTTAAAAATGAAACAAGGACATTGAAAGAGCCGATATTTCTATAACAAAGCTTCTGTATGTCTTTTGGGACACCATTAATAAGTGCAGTACGGTTGAACTAAAAATTTTTATTCTCTATCAAGCTTCGTTAATTGTTTGGATGAAAGTATAAGTTATACAAAAATGGCAATACAGTGTGGCTGTGCACGGAGAAACACTACTATCAACCCGGTGCATTATAATTAAGGTTGTGCCAACCAATAGAATTTTTTAGTTTTAACTTTGAATTAATCTTAGGTTAGTTATTTTTGGGTTTATTAATATGTGTTGTGTTTTTAGTGGATGGTGCACACTAAATTATAGTGCACCGGGTTTACGGTAGTGTTACTTCTGTGTATGAGATAGTTACCTTCAACTAAAAGCGCATAGTTATTAGTTATCTAACATTCATCAACTTTGAAATTGTACACAAACTCAACTTATATCATGTTGCAAAATCGATTACCTTACTTAGCAATGGAAAAAATTTGAGCTTACCAACGGTTATAAGTTACAACACACTAAGGCCTGTTTATAACAGAATGACTGTAAATGTAATTGTGTGCATTATAATCAGAAAACTTTTATCAAATCTAAAATTCATTTTGATCAGTATAGTTAGATGATTGGCATAGAGACATCTTTAATGCTTAAAAGGCAGCCAAAGACGACACTAGGGTCAGCACGAGGCCACTCAAGAGACCCGAACCCAAGCTCATTCCAGAAGATTTGGCTGGTGGTGTAGCATCAGCGGCTTCTTTATCTGCCTCGGGAGTTTGAGCCTCCTAAAATAATAAATTAATATAAAAATTATTTAGCAAAGAGAGAAAAAGTAATTTACCCCATAAAATAAAATAAAAATATCAAGTTGATTAGGGATTTGATGTTTCATTTGACTGCATAAAGATCCAAACTTGAAAAGTTTGTATTTTTACTAATTTTCAAAATCGTAAAAGTGTAGCTAAAGTATTTATTGCAAGGGTTTTAACTTTTAATGAAGCATAATCCTTTTTTAACGTCAAAAGCATAGTGTTTTTGAGCTTATCTACAAAGAGAATGTTTGTTTTTACCTTAACAAGTAAAAACGAGCTTTTTGAGCTTTTATTTTGGATGATTCAAATGTTAATTAATCAACAAAAGAAGTAGTTATTCTTGGAGCCCTTGTAAAGGACTCCTAGTTACAATAAGGCTAGTTAGTTAATCCTTTATAAGGATTTTTAAGGACATAGGTTTTTACCGCAGGTGACTGGGATGGTGCAGAAGCCTGTGGCGATCCGGCAGGTGTGGAAGCTACCGGAGCTATCTTAGGGTCATAATCATCATCATTATCACTAGCGCTTGGGGATGGGCTTACTTTCAATGTACCGTTCTTTTCAGCTGGGGGTGTTGGTACTATTGCCTTACGTGGCGGAGCAGCCAAAGTCCCGTCTATTCCAGGAGTGTAAATAATTCCAGACACTTCAAGGATTGAGAGATTGTAGGGAATCGACATCACCATTTTCTCGAGTTTTACATCTATAGGCGAACCTTTCAAGACACGTGTAAATAGTATAAGTATTTCTTTTGTTTTGATAGAAATTATGTACATATTTGCTTATATGCTTATTTCACTCAATAACCTATGTTAAGTTTATGAATGATATATCAGTGTATGTAGGATAATATGATTGACAATGGAAATTTTAAAGCTAGGATATAAACAAGAACTCAGAAAATATTGGATAGCTTTTAATCTAATTTAGAAGCAAAACTGAACGCAGTGATTGTTTGGTTGCAGCTTTTACAGCAAATACGCAGGAATAGATAAATTAAGGAGTAATATAAACCAGTTTTAGATGTTCACAAAGAAAAAGAAACTAAACTGAATATTTTAGCAATTAAGGCGATCGACCAAATATAATCTATCTTTCAGGCAAAAAATTGATCAAGAAAACCTGCATCTAAACATGGCATTGTTAACCTTTCAAAAAAAAAAAAAATGGCACTGTTAAATTCTTTCTGCTTTGTTTTTCGCCTTCTTTCCTAGCGATGCGTAATTCTTGGAGAACTTGGTATATATGTTTGAAGTCTTAAGTTTGGTTTCATATGCAATTGACCTGGTTTTCTTTTAATAATGAAAAAGAATAAGCAGAGTTTTATAAGACATTCTAATTACGTTAATAAATATATACATACCTGGTACAGCCGACCCAAATCCAATTTTGTTGTCTGGAGTGGCGGTGATGTTCGTAAGTCCTTGCTTGCCATTAGAAATGCCAGAGGATTGATACATGTTGATGGCAATGGTTTTTGTCTTGGAAGATAGAACAATTTTAGGCGCATCGTAATAGTCGAAGATAATGTGGGTGGCTAGGACCCTTTTTATAACATCCAATGGCCGTGTAGCAAATTCTTTCATGTTTTCGTTCTTAACAACAAGGACGGTGGTAGTTTCCCTCGATCTCATCTCTTGATATAAACCGGTCTTTTCGAGAAGCTCATGGAAAGTGCTGTAAGCAGGGTATTGGCCAAGGATCTTTGGCAAGTTGAAGGCTTTTACAGAGCTCGAGAAGAAGAGGAAAAGGCAGAAGCACGAGAAAGTAACATTGGAGTTCATCTTGTATGTTTTTTTACCGCTACGGGAAGGAACTAGTGTTATATAGCCGATGCAGAAAGGAAAAATCCACCCCGTGTGCGGCTTCTTGCCCTTTGAACTGTGAGAAAATAGGGGTACAACAGATATAGATGAAGACTTGAAGCTATATATGGAAAAAATAACATTTTAATGATTAGATATTTAAATGGATGAGAGTTAAAATCTCCCTCCCACAAAATAATTTGGGGAGCGTTTTGACCTGCGGTTAGTCAGGAGAGTATCTTGAATTTGATTGATTAATATTGAATGTAAAGTCTTTGTTTCAACAGCTTACACTTTCTTGTATTTTGTTCTTACTATGAAAGAAGTCAAATCATAATTCATAGCAAGCTGACTAGTTACCTTAATCATATGTTTTTAAGTATTATTAGTAATTATTATATGTGATATTAGTTGAAATTGAGGAGGGGAGAGCTGCTCATCTACACCATTAGCTGAATATCCAATGTGTTAATAGGCATACCCACTAAATCTATTAATTAACCTTAAATACTTTTTCCTTTCTCTTCTAAATAAGTGGAGCCTTCAATTAATATTTCATTACAAATTCCTTGCATTTATTTTTTCCTACTTATTCAAAATTTCCATTCCATTTTTCAAATACAAGAAATAAATAAATCATTACTGTATATTGATAAATGTAGACAAGTCCCGTTTCAAGTTTCTTACCATTATTCATTTTCATGAATTACTTGTAAAAAAAACCAAGCACTAAAAAACCAAAAGTGAACAGGGGATCAAATAAACATATATAATAATGTAAATACCGTACTTAGAGCCGCTCAATGGGGCGTGGATTGTTTAAGTGAATTGCGCAGCCTGTGGCCATTCCGACGATTTTCAAAAAATAAATAAATATATTTTTATACATGTAATTTATATTTTTCTGAGATATATACATTAATGGTCCTCATTGTTAATGTGAAATGTGCTAGCGTAGTGGTAATTATACGACATGAAAATAATACCCGATAAGCAATATTCGGTATCGACTCGACCTATATATTTTTCATGGGAATCCATCATCTTAAATATGGGGATCACAATTGGTATACAGACACGATGGTCATTTCATTTATAAAATAGGAAGGCAATTACCCATTAAACTAACTTCAATTAACGAAACTCACTACATAAAAAGTCTATGATCTGAGAGATGAAAGCGACAATTGTCAACATCTTATGAAGCATGTACCCCTATAAATAAAGTCAAATAACACTACAATGAGATAATCTGACTTCCAATCAGAAAAAGAGAAATAAAGTAGATAGACTTTTCAGATCTTATCTCACTAAAAAGTACACACTTACAAGAAGTCAAAATCATAAACCGAATAGCTACACCGAGCATTAGATAAATTGAGGTTTATAATAGAATTACATTTTAATTTACTCATTTAATCAATAAAGATAATTCTTCATCCGAATTATTACTTCGACCATTCACATAACTATTGTTGAAAAACACGACTTGACCGACCAAAATATATGCTTTATCAGGTAACATATGAACTTTGCAACTGAAAGGTCTAGAGTTTAAATCAGCCTAGCTGTTGATTTTTCAGTTTTATTTTATCTTTTGTTCTGTCCCTAGTCATGTTATCTTTTATTTTTACACCACGGTCCCCGAATAATTTTATCTTAGTTCCGCCCCAGGTTCTAATGTATCATTGGTATTGTAGTACTACAAGTATGGTAAATACACTATGAGTAGTTATTGCGATTGGTTTATACGTTTTGATAAAAAAACACACCCTTAATTAGTTTAAACCAAAGTGTTAAGATTCTGATAAAGAAATTACCAATCTTTCATTTTCTTATTTAGATTCTTAATTCTGAATTGGAAAACAAAACGCTTAAATTTTACAAAGAGTTGTATATCTTTATAAATAAAGTCACACCTTATCATTTTCTTTCAAAATAGTCTAAGCTAACTTTTATTTTCATTCAAGTAAAAAAATTAAATTGATAAATTTTTATTTAACCTTTACGTATTTCAATATGGTTTAGTAAAAATAAAAATTACGTTTCTCATGTGTTAGCATAAAGTTTTTTTAGTTATTAAAGTGGATGAGTGGATGGATGGGCCAAAATAAAATATTTAATTAATTAATGAGTTGGTCCCACTTTTATAAAGGGGAGATAAGAGGATCTGAATTTTACAAGCCAACAAATCACTTGACTGACTTCTAACATATGGTGTAGAGGACCAACTCAATTATTCTCTATGAGGACTAAATAATTTATCGTTGCGTTAATAGGTTTAAACGGATTTTATGTTGTTTGTCACGTGTTTTTGTCAAATTTTGCATAAAAGAAAGCTGCCTCTTTTTAACAGAATGAGTTACTGGAATAAAAAAAACTTGGAAGGGAGCGGGAGAGATGCAGTTTGGAAGCAACTTGTGACTATTTGTATGAGCATAAAAAATATATATGCCAACATGAAGTTTAGGAATATAACGCATACAAAAATGTTGAATTATAGAATTTTTTTGTTGTTAGATTTTTATTTTAAATGTTTGGTTACCATCATCTAATAATGATAAGTTGCGGCTAGCTGCGTTATTGCGTATATCGCATATGAAAACACGTAACGTTCTAACTAAATTTTGAATTAAACATGTAGAGTTGCACATCTTAATTATGCCCGTGAAAGGAAAAACAACATTTCATTTTTAGATTTTTTTGTTAGTATTATTTTAAATGTTTGGTGGCCAGTTTAACAAGTCTAATTTATCGACTTTAGTTTTAAAAAATTAATAATAAATATATTTTTATAAGTTTTATTAATTCAAACACTCGTACTCGCATAACGCGTTTACAGATTAGATATATACGCACATATAAATATCACTACTACACTACTTTTTTATTTCGAGTATTATAAAACATAGTTGTGCAATACTTTAAACCAGATACTTACATGTCGATATTAACACAAATTAAGAAATATTCTTTATATATATATAAAAAGAGAAGTAGGCTCACTCGGATGAATGTAACTAAAATAGGTCGATCAATATTGTAACTGAGACACGAAACATATGCTAATCGATGAAACGATAAGAAACGAAAAACAGAAATATAAAAACTTAAAAAAAATAAAATAAAATAACAGTAAGTCAGTAATCAATAAATACTACATCCGTACCAAAATAAGTGTCTATTATGGAATTACGTGCAAATTTGACTTGTCAGAATCTCGTATATAAGTTGCGGAAATCGAAAATTTCAAAATCTAATCATATTAGTTTAACACTATGTGACCATATTTTAAAAAAACAATTCTATTTTGACAACTTAAATACACTATTTTTAAAAGTTGAAGTTACACTTGGTTTCCTAACTAAAATATGAGTGTATTTAAGAAATGATTGTCCACACAACTTCAATATGTCATGTTTCTTTTTAGCGAGCGACTAATTACATTATTATTTCATTTGTAACTCGCATCTAAATAATAAAACAACAGTTGAAATCAAAGCAACTCTCACACCTCTCTCTCTCTATATATGTACATCTATATCTATATTTATATCCGATAATGGATTCTAGGGCACAGAACGACGACGGAAACGGTGGTCTTCCGGCGGCGAAAATCCCTAATTGGCTAACTGGAATCGTACTTCCTAAGATCGCTAACGGCGCCGCTACTATCCTCTCTTCATTTATCGCTAATTCATCTTCTTCTTCTTCTTCAGAGGATAATGAAGACGATGATGATTCGTATTCATCTCCTTGTACGTATTATTCCATCTCTCTCTCTATTTTTTTTTATTTTCTTCTAATTTTCCTTTTTTAGGCTGTAATTTGAGGGACTAAAATGCATTTACATAAATTGTTATTTTCTTCTCTTTAGGTAAATTAAGAGCTAGGTTCTGCCTTTTTTGGGACTGTAGGAGACTGTGCGAAAATTTGATGGACCAAAACGCAATTACACAAATTATTATTTTCTTCTCTTTAGGTAAATTAAGAACTAGGTTCTGCCTTTTTCGGGGGCTGTAGGAGACTAGGTGCAAATTTGATGGACTAAAACGCAATTACACATTGTTATTTTCTTCTCTTTAGGTAAATTAAGAACCACGTTCTGCCTTTTTTGGGGCTGTAGGAGACTAGGTGCAAATTTGATGGACTAAAACGCAATTACACAAATTTTTATTTTCTTCTCTTTAGGGAAATTAAGAACTAGCTTCTGCCTTTTTTGGGGCTGTAGGAGACTAGGTGCAAATTTGACGGACTAAAACGTAATTACACAAATTGTTATTTTCTTCTCTTTAGATAAATTAAGAACTAGGTTCTGCCTTTTTTTGGGCTGTAGGAGACTAGCTGCAAATTTGATGGACTAAAACGCAATTACACATTGTTATTTTCTTCTCTTTAGGTAAATTAAGAACCATGTTCTGCCTTTTTTGGGGCTGTAGGAGACTAGGTGCAAATTTGATGGACTAAAACGCAATTAAAAAAATTGTTATTTTCTTCTCTTTAGGTAAATTAAGAACTAGCTTCTGCCTGTTTTTTAGGGCTGTAGGAGACTAGGTGGAAATTTGATGGACTAAAACGCAATTACACAAATTGTTATTTTCTTCTCTTTAGGTAAATTAAGAACTATGTTATGCCTTTTTTGGGGCTGTAGGAGACTAGGTGCAAATTTGATGGACTAAAACGCAATTAGGCATTGTTATTTTCTTCTCTTTAGGTAAATTAAGATCTAGGTTCTACCTTTTTTTGGGCTGTAGGAGACTGGGTGCATATTTGATGGACTAAAACGCAATTACACAAACTGTTATTTTCTTCTCTTTAGGTAAATTAAGAACTAGGTTCTGCCTTTTTTGGGGCTGTAGGAGACTAGGTGCAAATTTGATGGAGTAAAACGCAATTACACAAATTGTTATTTTCTTCTCTTTAGGTAAATTAAGAACTAGGTTCTGCCTTTTTTTGGGGCTGTAGGAGACTAGGTTCAAATTTGATGGACTAAAACGCAATTACACAAATTGTTATTTTCTTCTCTTTAGGTAAATTAAGAACTAGGTTCTGCCTTTTTGGGGGTTGTAGGAGTCTAGGTGCAAATTTGATGGACTAAAACGCAATTACACATTGTTATTTTCTTCTCTTTAGGTAAATTAAGAGCTAGGTTCTGCCTTTTTTGGGACTGTAGGAGACTGCGAAAATTTGATGGACCAAACGCAACTACACAAATTATTATTTTCTTCTCTTTAGGTAAATTAAGAACTAGGTTCTGCCTTTTTTTGAGGCTGTAGGAGACTAGGTGCAAATTTGATGGACTAAAACGCAATTACACAAATTGTTATTTTCTTCTCTTTAGATAAATTAAGAACTAGGTTCTGCCTTTTTTTGGGCTGTAGGAGACTAGGTGCAAATTTGATGGACTAAAACGCAATTACACATTGTTATTTTCTTCTCTTTAGGTAAATTAAGAACCATGTTCTGCCTTTTTTGGGGCTGTAGGAGTCTAGGTGCAAATTTGATGGACTAAAACGCAATTACACAAATTGTTATTTTCTTCTCTTTAGGTAAATTAAGAGCTCGGTTCTGTCTTTTTTGGGACTGTAGGAGACTGTGCGAAAATTTGATGGACCAAAACGCAATTACACAAATTATTATTTTCTTCTCTTTAGGTAAATTAAGAACTAGGTTCTGCCTTTTTTGGGGGCTGTAGGAGACTAGGTGCAAATTTGATGGACTAAAATGTAATTACACAAATTGTTATTTTCTTCTCTTTAGGTAAATTAAGAACTAGGTTCTGCCCTTTTTGGGGCTGTAGGAGACTAGGTGTAAATTTGATGGACTAGAACACAATTACACAAATTGATATTTTCTTCTCTTTAGGTAAATTAAGAACTAAGTTATGCCTTTTTTGGGACTGTAGGAGACTAGGTGCAAATTTGATGGACTAAAACGCAATTACACATTGTTATTTTCTTCTCTTTAGATAAATTAAGAACTAGATTCTGCCTTTTTTTGGGCTGTAGGAGACTAGGTGCAAATTTGATGGACTAAAACGCAATTACACATTGTTATTTTCTTCTCTTTAGGTAAATTAAGAACCATGTTCTGCCTTTTTTGGGGCTGTAGGAGACTAGGTGCAAATTTGATGGACTAAAACGCAATTACACAAATTGTTATTTTCTTCTCTTTAGGTAAATTAAGAATTAGGTTCTGCCTTTTTTGGGGCTGTAGGAGACTAGGTGCAAATTTGATGGACTAAAACGCATTTACACAAATTGTTGTTTTCTTGTCTTTAGGTAAATTAAGAACCATGTTATGCCTTTTTTGGGGCTGTAGGAGACTAGGTGCAAATTTGATGGACTAAAACGTAATTACACAAATTGTTATTTTCTTCTCTTTAGGTAAATTAATAACTAGGTTCTGCCTTTTTGGGGTTGTAGGAGACTAGGTGCAAATTTGATGGACTAAAACGCAATTACACAAATTGTCGAAACGGGAATTTTCGATAATTACATTTATTTTCTTCTCCATGTATGTATCTTTCCAACTCTAGTGTTTTTCATTTCTTTATTAATTGTTTTCTAGCTTATGTAATTAAGAACTCCTTGTGACTTTTTTGGGGGTTGTAGAAGACTAGTTGCAAGTTTGAGGGACTAAAAATGAAATTACACTAATTGTTAAAATGGAAATTTCAGTTTTTTTTTTCCCTGTAATTAAGAACTCCGTCATTCATCGCTAAAATGTAATTACACAAATTGTCATTCATCGCTAATTCCTCCGCCTCTTCTTCGTCTTCTGATGATGAAGAAGACGATGATTCATATTCATCTCCATGTATGTATTGTTCTCTCTCTTGTTTTTCGTTACTTTATTTAGTATTTTCCAATTTATGTAATTAAGAACCCCATATTGATTTTTCGGAGCTGTACGATACTGCGTGCAACTTTGACAGACTAAAATGCAGTTATATAGTAAATTTGTTGTACCTTAATTGCCGAAATGACCAATTGTATGTGACTAATAGCGCATCGCGTACACTCTATCCGTTCTGTAACAACGGCCAGTAAGAAAAACTATGGATATCTAGAATGTAATGATTTTGCTCCTAAATTGTCAAAACAACCAATTTTAGTTATGTCGTATAACTAATCTAATATAGGGACAATTATTGAGCGGTCACTAAAATAGTGGTCTCAACCAATAGTGTTTATGTTTATGGTTTTATTTTTAATTAATGGGTTCCCCAATCTGAAAAACTAAGGATATTGTAGAATGTAGAGATTTGTACCTAAATTGTTGAAGCGCGACCAATATGAAATCGCATTGTTTATGTTGTATAACTAGGCAACTAACTTTGAATTTTATCTGTTTTATGATTTAGTTACAGACACATATCATAAACAATATGCCCACATGGTCACATAATGTGTGTGTATATGTATATATTTATGCATATGTTATACCCTCCATCCTGAAATAAGTGTTCTGCTTCGAAACCTGTAATATTTAAGGTTTTGAACCAATTTCACTTAAAATTCAACAAAAAAATATCAAGAAATCAAAATATTCGAACAAAATTCTGTCGTACTCAAAATACGAAATTATAATTGTACATTTTGATATGATTTAAATATCAAAAGAAATATTTCAAAAAATAAAAAAGAGAAAATTTACTAGAAAAAAGCAAGTAGACACTTATTTTGGGACGTCCCAAAATGGAGAGCAGTACACTCATTTTAGGACGGATGGAGTAAAGTTTTATGTTTTCCCCTTTCGTCTCTTTAAGGTTATGGTTATTGAATTGTTCGAAGGTTTTGTTTGCTTCCTACTAGCTAAACGTCTACAACATATCTAGTTTTTCATTATGAAAGTTTCTTTTCCTTTTTCAAGCACTAGTATGTCAAAGTAGAGGAAGGATAGTTGCTAGTACGAAATCATATCTGCAAGGGCGAGAAATACTGTGCTTAGATTCTTACCTATATGAGTTCGCAAATGAAAATATGGATTACATATAGTTTTTTTTTATTTATTGAAGTACATATTTGACTGAATTTCATTGTTGTTTATTTGGCAGCTGATGGCAGTGATAATGAGAATGATTATCCTTATTTCACGTGTGATGAAGCTGATCGGATGAATAAGGTGATTTAATTGAAACTTTCAAATTTTTCGATGTAAACTTTTCATGTTATTGTTAGTGATTGGGTGATCAGTACCAAACATACAGGATTCCAAGATCTGTTCATTTATTCATGGAAAAGTGTTGTATTACAACGTATGTTGTGATATTTTGCACCACCAAAACATATTTTGACAGAAAAAATGTTATCACAGTGTATTTGTGTATAACTTCAGAAGTATTAGTGGCTTTTTTCTATTGTAAAATCTTACCAAGGGCCTGGCTGGAGTAAGGGTATTTATCTGTTTTATCTGATAAAACTTACTTCATAAAAATCTTGCTAAAACTTGTCATGAAACTTAGTGGTTCGATCCTACATCTAAAAAGACGTAAAGTTTTATTTTGATTTATGTCACTTTTCCTCTCCTGGCCATCTCCTCATGTTCTGTTATTAGCAATACTCCCAATTTATTTTTTTCTGTATGCCTTATTGCCTTCTCTTTCACAATTGGTGTTTGTCCCATGTCCTATCTTGATAGATTTTTTATTGCCTATGAGGCGACAGTTGTGGTTTTCTTTTACTTTTATCTGAATATGAAGCCACATGTAAGGAGTTAGTATGGTGTAAAAAATGGCTTTCAAACTTAGATTTTGTGAAGCTGGTGGAACTTAAGATTTTTAATTTCTGGAAAAGCTTTGGTTGGGTCTCTTGAAGTCTGGTGTAGATCTTCCAACGTCAGACTGTCTAAGAGAAAAATAATGAAGTCAAGAAAGAGGCATTACTACTTGTATTTATGAACTCATTAATACTAAAAAGCGAAGTATTATTTTCACTTTAATTTTTGCTTCAGAAGGCCGACTTCTGAACGTTATGATTATATTACTTTATTGGGTAGCTTTTTTGTGTTTAGAGTGTATGCCCCTTGTAGACTTTTTCTTGTCAAATCCTTATCTACCTTCTAGGAATAAAATATCACATTTTTTACGTCAATATATTACCAATTTTTATTGTAAGTTACTCCTCTCCATTTTTTAGTGTAGCTCTTAAAGAGAGAAAGAGTGTCTCAATTTTGGATGTTTTTTACTGGTGCTGTTTAAAAATTTAGCAAAGATGAGAAAGTTTTTCGGAGATCTTTTCACTTGAAGATTGAATTCATTGAACACAGACAAATGTTACCCTGTATCTAGCTTGACTTCTATTCGAGATACTGGACAAGTGCACATAGATTCTTATTTTATAAAATTGTTGCAACATCTACCGAAAGTAATCAAACTACAGAATCTGAAAAGACAGACCCTTTTTGAGTTCAAGGCTCTCACTAAGAGTTTCTTGACCATACACTATTGATGCTTGTATCAGCGTTCTTCTTAGGAGTTTCTACATCAGTTTTGCATTTGTCACTATTGCAATAGATACAGGAGATTTTGTTTATAATATATTTTACTTTATTGATTTTTTCTTCTACCAGGGGAATGGGAATGCATCAGCTCAGCTAACTATACGAAAGAGTGAGACCAAGAATCTCATAGAAAAGCTTATTGTTCAGGAAACTTTCTCTAGGTAACATACTTTTAGCTAATTTATGAAGTATCATTCTTTTCAGTTTCCACAGATTCTCTTTATTTACTGGTGTTAGTGTTACATACGGTTTGTACCTTGCATCCAGTTTTTTATGCTTTTTTTAGAGAACGTCAATTAGTTTTTGGAATCTTTTAGTCATAATATTAATTTGCACTCTATGTCAGTGGATTTTGAAGGTCGCCATTGTAAAGACGGAACAAATAGATTTTGTACATCCAGAATATAGGCAGTTTGTTAAAATCATCTTTAGAAGATATAATCTAGCTTTTTTGGCATATGTTTGTTGACCTCGTCTACATATAACAATAAATGCCGGTATCAGTTTTTAGTAATACTATTCGTTATCTAGGGGAGTCAGACTTATCAGGCAGTTAAGAATGACATTTTATTTATGATTTTATAATCATCTTAATAATTAAAAAAATTGCTTCTTGAATCTTCCATTCTTAGAGTTTACGGGTCAATGGTATAGGGGAGTTGTGGTGTAGCCACATAATCAACTCCGGGACGTCCTCCTTAGAGGGGATTGTTTGGGGGAGATTTTTTTCCTAAGATTGAAGGTATTGAATTTCACTTTCAACACTCCTAATTTTTAGTATGCGAATGATTTTTTTAAAAAGTTTCAAGAATTCTTACATTCATGTACCCAAACATGTGTCAAACTTGATAATGTCATGTCTTTGGCTTCTGGTTTTTGGAGATGTTTAGTTGTCTCAGTATATACATGTTTGGTTTATGGTATATTGATCTTATAGAAGTGACATTTTCTTTGGTAAATGTGTGGGTTTGTTCATCCAATATACTTATCTATCAATATTTATATGTTTAATTTTATTTATTTATTATTTCACCGCAATGAAGTTCTAAATTTTTTGCTAAACTTTCCCAGGGAAGAACGTGATTGCCTAATTAGCATTATTAATTCACGAGTCATTGACAGCTCTACCATAGAAGACGGAATAGTCATTAGAACAGGTACTTAGCGGAACTGTCTGGCTTGAGATTTTGTAATTTGTTCAAAACAATAATTTACTGTATTAACGATTAGTAATTTCCTGTGTCTAGATACTCCCGATTTGCGTACAAAAGCTATAGTGGAAGCCAAGCAATGGACAGAAAAGAAGAAAGAGGCATCAAATTCAAAACTAAAACGTAATTCTGCCGTGTTATCACAGGTCTGTTATCATTTAAAAGCCTTTGACTTTAGGCCGTTAGTACATTGTTGTTTTCCTTTCCCCAATCACGCCAGCGGCGTTAGAAATCTTTGTATATTTAGTTGGATTCATGAAGAGATAGTCTATGTGTTCTTATAGCCTTATAGAGGTGAAAATATGTCTCTTTTAATGATTTTTTTTCTTCTAATTATAGTGTTGTACAATTTTTAATATACAATATCTATTTTTCTTCGAATTATAGGATAATAAAGGTGAGTTGGGTTCACCAGTTGATATGGCAAAGGCATATATGCGTGAACGTCCTCCTTGGTCGTCACTTTCTAGGAAATCTGCTGGAGAGCAAACCCCTACGCCAGCTGATGGCACTTCTCTCTCCTCATCAAAGAAGGTTCTTCTTTATACTACACCCTTGGTTTAGGCCTGTGTATTGCATATTCAATTTCTTTTTATTTTATCAAGTGCACATAACAACTTCTATAGAATGAGATTTGTGTGGTCGGCACACGATGCACATCTTTAGGCTTTCCTAGTTTTGAAAAAATTAACTAAAATTAAACTTTGAATACAGAAAGTGTAGAAGCTTCTGATTTTCTTTTCCATGTCAGCTGGGCCATCTGGCTTTGGGGTCTATACTTTGGTGATACTCTTATTTGCTAAATGGAAGACAAATTTCAGTTAATTGTTGTTTTACATTTAGTCAGTTGCAACAGTAATCAATAAATCAAGACCAACTTGTCTTCATGCATTCGTTAGATATGGATATCTTTTGGATTTATTTTGTTTCTAATGTTATAGACCGAGGGATTTTGAGTTTTGCTTTCACATTCACGCCGCTCCTTTTTTTTCCCGACACTTATTGATTTGACGTTTGGGGTTGTTTTTGTTAAGATCTACTTAGTAATTGTTACAATATGAGTTTTGATCATTTTTATTTTTTTTAAGGTGAAAGAGTTGAAGTCCACAGCTCCTCTATCAATTGTACTTTATGCGTTTTGATAATTATTATAGAGCATGCTAAATCCTTTGCTGCTGCGTTTATCTGGCATTTGACAATTCTTGGCTAATTTCAGCTTTTGAAATCATTAGTATATACCGTGTTGTCGAATCCACTTTATCTCCCCAAGCAGCACGTTATTCATTTTATAACAAACTTTCACGAATGCGTGAAGACAAGTTGGTCTTGATGTTTAAAACCCTTTTTGTTTTTCAAATGGTGGCACATTTATCCTATCAGGTAGTATTTTAGCTCTCTTTGATCATTTCTTCCGGCTTTCCATATTACGTTATGATAAGTCAGACTTATTATATAACAGTATATATTTGTCAATACGCTACCAATTAGAGCCTCCTGAACTCTTCAGAAAATGCGAAACACTATGAAAACAGCAGAAAGAAGCTCAAAAATGAAATCTTATTTGTGTCTTATGCACACTTAGTTCAGTGAAAATGTAAAATCAAAATGAATTTTGTGTTCCTAGTTCGTGCTTACAGCTCATACCGTTTTAATTTGTGCAGCGTAAGGCGTCTTGTCTTTCAAGTGGATCATGGAATATTAAGGATGAAATTAGAAGAGTTCGCTCCAAGGCTACTGAAGAAATTTTGAAGACAGTTCCATCTCGAAAATATAATTTACTCCTATCTTCTTTTTCACTTGAACCCGATGGCATCCAAAATACCTTGTTGAATCGTAGAATAGATTCCTCATCAGATTTCATAGCTGCTGGAGTGGGCACCTCTGGTTGCTTATCAGGTAGAATTGTTTCCTTGACAAAATATTGTTCTCTTTTTTCTTTTTTTTAAATATCAAGTTTATGAATTCTTGAAATGTTTTTTTAGTTTACTCCGCTTCCACTTATCATTACAAAGAGAAAAAAATAATTGTTATTTTATTCTGAGACATATACACATAGGGCTGTAAATGATCTGAAAGGAGCTGAGCGTGGCTCTTGCTCTTATTCATTAACTGAAAAGTTTATTCATGTTCCTTTCATCTTTCATTTGGAAAGGAACTATTACGGACTGAACGCTTGACAATGTTTGATGAGCTGGACACGAATTTTTCACGTTGTCTAATACATAAATACCATGTTAAATAACAGATTGGTTTGACATTTTAATACGAATCGATCTTAGTTTTAAGTTTTAAGTATATTTCTATTATTGTTAAATCCTTATTTATATACCTAAAATTGATTAATTTAACGAGTCGAGTATTTCACATTAAAATTGGTGATTTTTTTTAGTATGTTGGTATATTATACTTTACTTATTTTTAAACATTACATGCACATAACATCTATCCGATTTCAGAATACACACACACACACACACACACATATATATACATACATATATAAAAAGTTAAAGGACGCGGGCCTAAACGAGCCGAACAGAGTTTCTTCTCATGATCAGTTCATTTACTAGACGAACGTTATATTCTTGTTCATTATCAGTTCATTTAAAAACGAACGAGCGTAAACAGAGTCGTTACCGTGCCAAGCACGGACGTTTTGACGAAGCATTTAGTTCGTTTGCAGCCCTATATAGTATATACACACATGTTAATAAATATATGTACCGAAGCAGAGGTAGTTATGTGGCGGAAATGTTTGTGAAACGTGGAGTAATTATTGTGAATAGTTGAGAATTAATTAGTAGGTTTTAATACTTGAAAGTTAGATGTTGGTAATCTGATTAATTTACATGTCAAACCTATAAAGGAAACATTGTCAAACCTATAAAGGAAACATGTGTGTGTGTTCAATTAAGTGAAAAGATTGCAAAATTCCTTTTGTCTTTCAAAAAGCAAAACACCCATATAGCGCTGCTGACTTTACCACAAGTCCACGGCCTAGCTGAGACATGTGTCAAGTAAAAAGTGAAGACCAGGATCAACTAGATTGCTTTGAGCTTATTTTATTACTGATTGGAAAACAAACAAGTTTGTGTTATGCAAGTCCGCATTGTAATTGAATTTCATAAAATTCTATCCGCTAAACAAGAAGGTAGTTTAATTTGAGTGTATATAATTTTATAGCATCTTCATTATCGTAGAGTCCTTTATACAAAATAGGAGAAGGTTGTGTCATTTATTCCAATATCCATGCAGTTGAAAATTGAAATATAAAGCTATGTACAGATAATTTCTTATGAATAAGAAATGAAGATTAACAAAATCACAATGGTCAATTCTGCATTTTGAATATTGCAGGCATAAAAGACACATTCAAAAGCATGCTAGTTTAAAAGGCGTTAAGGAATTAAAGAAATTGTTTGCAATTACCTTTAACACATAAATTGCCAAGTAATGCAGCTAATTTTTCTCAGGCCATCATAATGGAACGATTACTTCTCATTGGGGCATGATTTTTTTTCTTTTGTGATCATATTCATCATAAGCTGCTAAGATGTACTACCTTTTTACAGCTTCAGCAGCAGATTTATTGCGAGAAAATTCCAAGACAGAAAATCTGCTATTGAAACCAATTACTCTAACAGGATCTCAGGTACTAAGAATCAATCATCTCTTAGCATATTGTTTTTGTTGTAGTTTGAACGATTGTTTTAAGAAACCGTTAAGTATTAAAACTTTTATATGTGCAAAGAATGCGGAAGATATGCGGATGGTTGATGGAAAAAATCATGTTGCAAATGGACTTCGCGACTCGGTCATTCAAGAACCTGTTTTGGAAGATGGTAACCTAATTTAATCTTTCTTGATCAAATTTGAGCATATTAATGATTTTTCACAGAATTTTTTGAGTCGTGCTATTTTGACATAATATTTTTAGATTCATACTGATTGGACACCACTCCTAAAAGAATGAATGTATTGATTTGTTCACATCAATGAGTAGGGTTGTTTTGGTAACATTGTCTTCCTTTATTGATCTTGCCCAATTTATGTTTGCACCTATCTTGTACTTACTCTGAACTCTTATCTGTCTATGATTAATCAACTATAAATCTCGACTCGATCTGTTAACTGGAAATATTTGTTTGTGTACGGTTTATCATATCATTAGGTTTGTAACCCTTGGTTGTGATCTGTTGAGCTTTTAGTTTTACCAGTAGTGATTTTGAGGCATCACTTTTCGGTTTGGATTTCAAATGAGCTTAAGTATTTTTACCAGCAGTGACCAGTTGAGCTAATTAAGATTTAGAAGGTTGGATGGCTTGAAAGATTATCTAATCTCTTTCATAAAACTGAAAGGAAAAAACGTTAGCTTTTGGTTTTGGTTTTTATCAGGTTAAGTTTGTGGCAAAGAGCCAAAGACCGGCGTGAGTTTTAGTAATAACCATATTCTTAGTTGTTCTCTGTCAAAGGTTTGGTTATCAGGACAAAATTATGAACCATTGCATTTACCTGGATGGAAATATTTAACTTATGTAGGAATTTGTTTAGGCATTGATAATAAGTTAATGAAAATACTGCGCAAGAGGCATTTCTGTAGCCTTTTTGGAGTAAGCTTCTTTAGTGTTTTAACTTTAAACTGCCAAGGTAAATACCACCTAATTGTCACTGATGGTACAGAGCTGGATTTAGAATATGACTTCCAATTGTAATGTTAGATGTATTATAATCCTTTTTGAATGTACACTGTTTCAGCTGATACCTTTCAGTTTTTATTGAATATATTTTGTATTTTAGTCTCTTTATTTTTTGAATGAGAAGCTTAGATCCTCCCTCTTTTTGCTCTACAGATTTAAGTATTACCAGCAAAAGCTGTCCGACGACTGGTGGAGATACTGGGTTGAGAGACAAAGCAATTGATAATGGAGTTTCCTTATCCGGAGCTAGGTTGGAGGCTGATTGGCTAATTCTATTATTTTTTATTTATTCGAATACTTGACAAAAGTGTTTCTTCCTCCTCTTTGTTTGTTCTTCAGAGAAGTCGGAGAACATCCTCACCAAGTGGAGACCTGTCAGCTCTTAAGCGAGAGTTTGGTTGAGGTCCCAGCTAATGATGAAACTCATGACGTGATCATTGACAGCTCTCTCTCTATCAAGTTAACTGAGGAGCCATCGAAGGGATCGACTCGGTCCAACCTGAAACAAGGTTTGAAAGGAAAAGCAACTACCAACGCCGAAAAAGGACAGGGACGGAAATTGAGCAGATACACCCAAAAAAAATAAGAGGAAGGATTAGATGAACTGGAATGTTGTTATCTTTTAGTTGTAGTGTAGATTTTGGCCAGAGCTAATATTCTGCACAAAATGGTTCCCACGCTAGGTTGTTTAGAAGTAACAATATTTTTCGTGCTTTAAACCTGGTTAGTTGTATCTTGTATCAAGCACATCGAGGACGTCGTTCTCTTGATTGTTCTTTCTAGTTATTGGAGATGTTCACTAATGCAATTTGGTTGATATGTGGAAAAGTCGATGAGTATTTTTACTTCCATTTGTAAATTTATGTTTTAACTTATGTTTTGTTATTTTTTATCAGCCGAACTCTGCTAGGCGAAGTATATCATTCTTTGAAGCAATAAAAGTTGTTTAGAAGCCTATTTATCGTACATGAAATTCATAAGGGCCTTAGAAATTTGTACAGAAAGGTACTGAAATGATTGTGTTTTTTTTTAATGGCGCGTTAGAAGTTATCCAAGAATTATCATTTCTGTTTCTGTATATCAAACTATGATTGCATAACTACCCATTCCCAGAACCAATTCTTAGGTGTTTTGAATATTCCGAATAAAGTGGTGCTGTTACATGTTCCATTTGTTTTCACTAGGTAAAAAAAAATTGTGCAAACTTGCACATGAAAGTAAGGTTGAATAGAAAACATGGGCGAGGTTCAAAGCTTAAATGGTACAAGCAAAGTACATGTACAAAAGGACAAAGCTCAAAAGATACTTTTAAGAATAAAAACACTACTTATCAAAACAACTGTGGCAGTTATAGAAATAGTAGTACGATTGAGCTGTCACTTTTATCTTTTAGTTCCACCACATGCCACCTGGCACCTGCTATACGTATGATGAAATGTAGTTATTTGTTGAGAAAATTAGCTAGTTAATCCACTTTTAAGTGTGTACTCAACTGGTTGACAAAATTAGATAACAGAATGTGATGACAGAAACAACTACAGAAAAGTTAATTACTCCTATAAAACTTCTTCTGTATTTCCAAGGAGGCAAATTTAATTAAATCCATTTCCGATTATTACAATGAACTGTACATGCAAAAGCCTGCAACATCTTCTTCTTCTTTTTTTTTTTTTCTTTTTTTTTTACTTTTTTGGTACAAAGTAAAAATACAAGACAAACAAATCAAATGACTATTCTTCATGTCCTTTAATTAGTAGCAACTCGTTTAACATTTGAGGAGCATCTTCATATAGGTTAAATTCTTCGGACATTCCTCGGCCAAAAATGTCCTCAGCCAAACTTAGCTAAGCGGTTGGCACATCCGTGATGTTAAAATATTAGCTTCAATTGGACCTCAAGAATCTGAATTAACTGGTTGTTCCACTCTTAAAGAATGTTGAACCAATATTGATCGCAATTGGTCGATTAAACTTGGACATTCTCCTCACTACTCACGTGTAAGAAGGGTTACCATGTGTTTGGTTTTGTGAATAACACAATGATAAACAGATAGTACTATTAATATCACCTAATAGAATTGGCAAAAAGTTGAAGACGATCAAAAAAACAAGAAATTGGTTTTATATCTGGCTTGAGATAGCACATAGTGGGCTACCTTACCCAATAGAGACTAGACAGGTTAATGTGTAATTGCGTATTCGTCCAACATGTTTCAACTTTTAAGTATGAAAAAGACATGAAGCATTTATTAATTAAGAAACTAATAAGAATGACTTTTTAGCCTATGGTAATTGGTAGTGACCTAAAACAGCTATATAGCGTATAGAATCGTATAATTATCCATTTAAGTCCAAGTTGCATCTAATTAGTTAGAACTGAAGTCACTATTAATTGTCTGCATTTTGTTACGAAATCTAACAAAAAGGATAAAAGCCAAATAGAGCAAAAGCTGAATGATATATAAAGAAGTGTCACGTCCCGACTTTTAAAGAAACCCGGGACGCGATTTTAGAAAATAAAATAATCATAAAATGCTCCATTAAAATTGAACTTTCGGATAAAAAAAAACTCCGCGTTCTAATCACACCATTTCTACATATAAATTACACCAAAACTGTTTCAGAAACATCAACTATAATCTACTACACGACACTAACTGGGCCTTGAGTACTATACAACCATATGCATGCCAAACCGTTTCCGCCTCTAGTCCCGCTCGAACATTCAAATTGGCTACATCCGAACATCCGCCTAAAAGGATATAAATACATAGAAACGAGAAACAGAAGAAAGAGTGTCAACTAAATTCAATACAAACGCGTCTACAAACTGAAAATAGTAATGCAAAGTTTATGTATTTTGATCTCTTATTTTTCATCATGTTATATCTTGCTCTACTTCACTCACAACAGCACAACACGGCAACTCAATTAACCCGGTTCCCTTATTCCACTTTGTTCATGGGTTATATGATAAAACATGTATAAATCTCAATGAAAAGCTACGGTAACTACATCAACATATGAAATATTTATCAATCACATTAACCATCAAATATTCTGAAAATATACTATGTAATGACAAGCAAATATTGCTTCAGAACCGACCCGAGTTTTGGTCGAAAAGCTCGACAAGTTCCCTATAGTGATTCAAGTTTCTAAAGATTACTACAAATAATTTCATTATTAAAAACTACATCAGAACACGCTCGCAAGGAAAAAGAAGAAATACATGAATTGATTCGTCTCCTCCATCAGGAGTAAAACCCGCAAGCCTTTTGAGTACCGTAACAGTACCTCAATAAAGCCTGTAGCCAACCGGTTTCAGCTATGTAATTACTACCACAAGTCTACAAGTACAAATTCAGGGGGGAAGCTAAGTGGGGACGATCGGGTGCCACGGCACCCCCCATAATTTTAGAAATCCCAAGTGACGCAATTTTTTTTTAGTACAATTTCTTTTTAGGTGTAGATTTGGCACCCCCATAAAAATATGTTACTTGTACATATATTTTGGCACCCCCCATTTACACATCCTGGCTAATACCACACATAGCGAACTAAATAAACTCAACATTTGAATGAATAGCAAAACAAACCAATAAACATATATATTCTTTGCTATCATAACGAGTAGAACTCGGCCTTTCCGTACCGAAACAGTAGCTCGACAAAGGTACTAACCAGTCAGGTTCAGTTGTGCATCTAAATATACAAGTAATATTACTGTGATAAATAACAAATATAGAACAGAAACAGGAACCCAAATCCTGTAATAACTCAACATAAAAGGGCTCTTCTTTACGTACCAAAACAGTATCTCATCAAAGCCAATTAATGAATTCGGCTATAAAGCTACTACTACTATAGGTACTTCTAATACCGAGACAGTTACTTGGGAAGGCCGATAAACAACCAGGTTCACTATATGATAATAACAACGATTAACTTAACATTATAAACAACCAAACAAGGATAACGATTTCCGTCTAATAACACGTAGTTAACTCCCCTTTTAAGTACCCAATCAGTACATCTAAAAGTCTGCAAACCAACAATATGCACCACTACCACAAGAGATATATAGCTACTATAAACAATTAGAATTATAAGAAAAACACACCACTATAAACAATATATCTAATATCCAAGTTTATCAGAAGGAGATGAGGCGGTGAGAATAAATAAGATGAACTCCATTTTTGTTTATTTTTGTTTTACTAGGCAGGACTTCCTTAGATATATTTATATACATATCCTTTTTTTTAATAAGTATATAAATATATATAAAATCAGGTTGTTACCGTAAGATACCTAACATACAATTTTTCTTACATTTTTCCTCATCACTTTTACATTTTTAGGTAATAGTTTAACTTTATACATTTTTCAGCTTTCCTATCAAATTTATTATCATAACTAAATATTACTATATTTTAATATACTTCTATCAATTTTTTTCAACCCAAATTAATTTAATAGAGCAAACACATTAAATAACTTACAAGTTTTCTCGTATTTATAAGGAAACGTTTTGATTTATACAAATTATCATCTTTTTTATAAATTTCTCTATCACAATTATACAACTCATCTTTTTGTTATTTTATTAATTTATATGTGAAAAATACAAATAAAGGAGAGAGAATAAGAGAAAAATAAGAGAGATAAATTATTATTTTAATTATAAATGAACATATTGATCCCTTATATTTGAGTGATATTTGAGTTCATGTATATTTAAGGTAATGGATAAGAAAACTGATGTGTATACAATTGGTGATATAATGGAATTGATGGGAGTGCTCTTAATAAGATTCATATCCAATTTAATTGGTGGGTAACTTTTGGATTGTTATCTTATCTACAACTTAATTAAGGATTTGTCCATAAAACTGATACTAATTAAGAATTGATTTATTTGACCGACGCTCATTCAGAGAGCGACAAGTGTTGAATAGGTACTGCGCGCGAAGAACTTGATCGCGTACACTGTTTGCTGAATTTACATCGTTGCCAAATAGTTTTAGATATTATCATTTCAGTCATGTTAGTTTAAATCTAATTATAAAATGCTATATAATTCAAAATTTTGTTACATTAAATCACAAAAATTAAATGAAAATAGGAAGAAGTAGGAAAAATTCAGAAAAATTAAAAACAAAAATTAAAAAAATCAGAAAAATATGAATATATAAAATAAAAAACCAAAAAATCTTAAAAAAATGGCAAAACCCCCGAAAAAACACAAATAAAATCTTAAAAAAACACAAAAAAAATCTAAAATCAACAAAAATCCAAAAACGCAAAAAAAAAAAAAAGCAGTCTGAGTAATTTTAAGACATTTTAAAAATAGTCTGACTCATTTTAAGACATTTTAAAAATAGTCTAACTCATTTTAATATATTTTAAAAATAGTCTGACCCATTTTAAGTCAATTTAAAAATAGTCTGACTTAGTTTAAGTCATTTTAAAAACAGTCTCGCCCATTTTACGTCATTTTAAAAATAGTCTGAACCATTTTAAGTCATTTTAAAAAGAGTCTGACTCGTTTTAAGTCATTTTAAAAACAGTCTGCTCGTTTTAAGTCATTTTAAAAACAGTCTGACTCGTTCTAAGTCATTTTAAAAACAGTCTTACTTGTTTTAAGTCATTTTAAAAACAGTCTGAGTAGTTTTAAGTCATTTGAAAAACAGTCTGAGTCGTTTTAAGTGATTTTAAAAACAGTCGGAGTCGTTTTAATTTATTTTAAAAAACAGTGTGAGTCATTTTAACTCATTTTAAAAATAGTTTGAGTCGTTTTAAATGATTTTAAAAACATTCTGAGTTAATTTGAGCATTTTAAAAATAGTGTGAGTCATTTTGAAAAAACAGTCTAAGTTAATTTAAGTTATTTTAAAAACGGTATAAGCTAATTTAAGTCATTTTAAAAAAGTTTGAGTTCATTTAAATCATTTTGAAAATAGTCTGAGTTCATTCAAGTGATTATAAAAAGAGTCTGAGTTAATTTAAGTCATTTTAAAAAAAGTATGAGTTAATTTAAGTCATTTAAAAAACAGTCTAAGTTTGTATAAAAACAGTCTGAGTCATTTTTGAGTCATTTAAAATATAGCTTTGGTCATTTTAAAACGGTACGAATCATTTTAAAAAAAAATATATATTTATATATATATATATATATTATAGATATATAGAGAGAGAGCGGCGTAAATAGAGTGGGAGAGGGATGCGGCTACGGCGAAAGTGAGGCGGGGGCGGGGGCAGAGATGACGGACGTGGCGGCGGCGGAGCGACGGTGGTGGTGTTAGCTTAAACATATTTAGTTGGGTTTTTTTTTAGAGAGAGTGTTAAATGGGATAAATAGAATTTGGGGGCTATTTATATTTATTAGAATTGGACCAATAATTAAATAGTTTTGTTAAAATAGACCAATTCTTAATTAAATTTGGGAGCAAGACCAATCTTTAAATACTTTTTAAAAAAAAACCAATCCTTAATTTCATCATTATTAAAAGAGTGTTGCTATTACAACCCAAAAAACCTAACTTAAAAC
This sequence comes from Primula vulgaris, assembly GCA_963920805.1. NCBI lineage: Eukaryota > Viridiplantae > Streptophyta > Magnoliopsida > Ericales > Primulaceae > Primula > Primula vulgaris. The sequence goes on along the minus strand of OY987216.1, from coordinate 8,794,734 downwards.
TTTTATCCGGTGATGTGGCTTGTCTAATCATACTCATGCAAACACTATTGATAAATATTGATGGAAGTGAATTGAATAAAAATAAAAAACTAACCATAATTTCAATACTAATTACTACTATATTAATTAATGTGATCAAATTATCACATGTTTCATTTGATATTTCTTGTGAATAATTTGTTATTCTAGGCATCAGTAAGTCTAAATATATGAGTAATGTTGTATAAATATTCATAACCAAAAAGACAACTACAAATTAAGAAAAAAATGAATAAGTGATAATTGTATTTAAAAAAACTTGCACATAACTCACACACTGCATAAACTAATAAAATACATATTTATCCCTCCAAATATACATAAAATTCTATAATTTGATAAATCAAAATATAAATATCCAACATAATAAAAACTCAAGCTACTAAAAAGTCAAATAAAAATATACTAGAACCATAGTTGAGACTACTCTAAATTTAAATATTAATTAAAAATAAGAAAAAATGTTCAATTTAAAAACTCAGCCCACTAAAAACCCAAATAAAAATATATTATAACCGTAGTTGAGCCTACCCTAAATTTAAATATTAATTAAAAATAAATTTTTTGTTAAATTTAGTATTACTAACAATCAAAACCCTTGTAGATATGTGATGTACTATGGATTGATTTTTTAGATATGAAAAATGTATGACCAAAAACATTTTTCCAATAAAATTAAAACCCATGATAAGTGAATTTGTTGTGTGTATATGATGGTTGATTTTTCTAATAGAAAAATAAGGGATAGCATCTCCAATAATGTTGTTATCACTGTTGTTAAATAAAATAGTTAGGTAACAATGTATTTTTTTATCTCCATTAGTTACGTTAAAATATGTGTTATCTTTATAAATGTTAAAAAAATTGTTAAAGTTAACAATGTTTTTTAATGTTTGTAACTGGTGACATGACAAACACAACCCATAATTAACATTATTATCTCCTATAAATTCTCACCATAAAAATAGTAACCAGTAAAATAAAACATAAATTGTTAATTAAAAATTGATAACATTGTTAGCGTGAAACTAATGTGCTTATTAAATTTAATATGCATATGTGTCATTTAACATCTTTTTAAACGATGATGTGTCACTATTTAACATTAAAAAGTTTAACAAAACTATTATGGATATGCTACCTATAATACGCAACTTCTTTTGTTTTATTTATTTATTAGAAAGTGCAAATAAACCCCATGAACTAATGATATTTTCCAAGTTTCCCCGAGCACTATGAAGTTCTGGGATATAAACCATAACTTTTGCAATTAACCACATGTCCATTCATAACTTCATACTCATCACGTTGTCATACATTATTACCGAGTAATTTTTTAGTTTATGTATTTTGCTATGTATGTAGCAGTTAATTTTTATTTTATTTTACCTTAAATCCAGTTTTTTTTTAATCATTAATCAAAATAACAAGCTAATACAATAATCACCGTCTTTGTAACACACTCCAAAAAACTAAATATAACAGAAAATACAGAGGCACACTATACCGCAACTCTAAAAAGCCACCTAAATCATCTCACAAAAATCAAAATAAACACAAGAAATCAAACTAAAACGTAAGTAAAAATAAAACTGATATCGACGATCATCTATAAAAGGTTAACTTAATACGTCATTTGAAACATTTGTATACGGAAAGAAAAAGTACTGTAAAAAATACAAAAAATTGTTCAACTTGCATTGGAGTTAAGTTATTGTTTGATTTTCATAGCTAGAAGTTTTTTCAATATATATTGATTTGGAGTTTTTTTTAAAAAAAAAATGTCCAAGTTGATGTATAAGTTGATGTCAATATAATCTTCATATATATATATAAATTGTTTCAACCCGCCATTCAAGAGAAACATTTGTACGGACCTGATCTATACATTTTAAGGGTGTGACAACAAATAGAATAATTTAGTTTGAATTTTAAATTAAATTTAGGATAATTATTTTTAGGTTCTCAGATATGTGTTGAGTTTTTAGTGGTTGACGCACCCATATTTTTAATAGACATGATCTACAATAGTGTTACTCCGCATTCAATTGATTATTTAATTTGGAAAGGTCATTAAAAATTCTTTTTTAATAATAATAATAATAATAATAATAAAAATAGGTTTAACAAAGTATGAAAGGAGTGGGCGTGGGGACGGGCTTGTCGATCATTGACCACTGAAAACTATTTTTAATCCAACGGCGTAGAAATTACGCAAATAATCAAATACCCTATGCCGGCAATTTGTTTGATTTTTATTTTATGTTATAAAGAAGAACTACTCCCCCGTCCCATAATTAATTATTAAAATATCAGTTTGAGTTGGTAGAGTAATAACTAATAACTATGTTGTCAAATCTCAGTTATAACCTTAAAATGATTACACTATTTATGATTAGTAATAACAACAAATAAATTACGTGTTAATTACAAATTTGAATATCATTAGAAGTAATAATCTTAGTGTTACATAAATCTCAATAAAATACGTGGTAATGTCAATTACACCTAAATAAATTTGTTCGATTTTACAATCTTCTATTACAACGCATAAAAGAACCGTCGGTCATCGTTTTTTGGATAGTGAAATCAAATTGGTGCTTAACTAGAAATTTAAGTGTTGTCAACCCTCTAACAAACACCAATACTACTTTTGGTATATCCAAAACTATGTTTCTACTCTCATTCGTCTCAATTTATAAGAAATTTTGGGGCTAAATGTCAAATATCGAAATTGTAAATTTTAAAAGTTAAACATATAATTTAACATGTTAAATAAATGACTAATTTGTGAAATTTACAAATCCGATATTTAAGATACAACATCGTAGAAGTGCATGTACCACCAAAATCAATCCTAAATTGAAACAAATGAGGTATTAGTAGTATATAGTAAAAAATAAAAGTCATATGTGGGCAAATAAAATAATGTTATATTAATATTAATAAATATATACATTTAAAAAGTTGATGGATTGAAGTGAAAATTTGATGGTATTTTATGTAACATAAAGATAAAATAATAAAAATAATAGTAGTATATAATTGAAGTAATAAAGCAATATAAGTAATAAAAGGAATTAATTAGTTAAGTAGTAAAATGATGATTAGTAGAGAAGAAGGTTACGACGACCTTCCGTATCGGATCTCAAATTCTTTACAATTTATACACGTTTCTTTCTCTTGTCCACTCTCTCTCTATATATTTATATATTTATATTTATATCTTTCTCTCCCTATTTATCATCCATATCCCAAAAGCTTGCCCCACCTTAGCTTTCTTGAGAATAACTAAACAAAATTAAACAGATTAAATTTATAAGGTATCTGTTTATTTTTTTTACCCATTTAGTTTCTTTTTTATCAACTGGAAACGAATTTATTTTTATCAGGTTTTTGTAATTTTATTTAAGCTCCTTTTTTTATTTGTGTTTTTGGTTACTTGAATATCATCTGGGACTTTTCTTTTGTTGAGAAAATAGAGAAACGAAAAAAAATAGAGAGAATAATAAGGTATCTATTTTTGCCCCCTGTTTTTTTTTAATGAAATGGAGATAAATTTATTTGTATCTGGTTTTTATTATTTTATTTAAGCTACTTTTTTAATACGTGTTTGTAATACTTGAACATCATCTGGGAAATTTTTGTCATCTAGTTTGGAAATTTAATTTTCTTGATTAAAATTTTAATCTGTTATAAGGGTGTAGATGTTTTTTTTTTTTTTTTACCATGTTTAAATAAGCCAAGTTGTATCTGTTTTTGCCCCATGTTTTTTTTATGATGATTATTTTTATGTTTTATGAAGTGGAGAGGAATTTATTTGTATCAGGTTTTTATTATTTTATTTAAGCTCCTTTTTTTTAATCCGTGTTTGGTGCCTACTTGAATATCATCTGGGACTTTTTTTGTCATGAAGTTTGATGATTTTATTTTCTTGATTAAAATTTTAATCTGTTTTAAGGGTGTAGATGATTTATTTTTTTTTTATCATGTTTACATAATCCAAGTTGTATTTTTAATTACATGAACATCATCGGAGAGCTTTATGTATTTTGATGATTCTGTTTTCTATGACTTGTTTTTTTAATTTTTTTTTTTATTAATCTGTTAGTAAGGGTGGAGAGAAATTATTTAAACGAATTTATTTTAGCTCCTTTTTAGTTTGTGTTTGGTGATTATTTGGATATTTTTAAGTCAACTTCTATGACATAGTAGCTGATAGCCTGATAGCTTAATGATATTGTTAAAATGAATAAAAAGTTGAGGATAATTCTGTTTAATAAATTTAATGTGGAATTTTGTAATTTTGTGGTTATTTTGCTTATGGGTATTTAATTTCTTATATAGGCTTATAACTATTAGCAGAGTCAAACATGGTGTACCTAGATCTTCAAGATTGAGTCTTTCATGTGTCCTACCCTATATATAGATATTATGATTCTATTTTATCTCCCTTTTGTTCAAAAATATTAGGCCGGGAATGAATTAGGTGGAGACAGTTGATGGAGCGTTTTAGTCCCTCCTATTTTAATTATAAAAAAAAACGAAATGTGAAAAAAATTGTGTCGTTTGATTGTGATCTTCTAAAAATTAGCGTTTTTGTCCCTCCCATACTATCAAAATTATCGTATAGAATATTCGCTTCTCCTTGAGTGTAGTCGTCTTTGGCTGGAAGAAAAAGGGATTTTATCGTAACTGTAGAATTTTGGAAGCTTTCGGGGTTTGTTTGGATGTGACTTGCTGTATTTTCTGCAATTAATCTGGCTTACTTGAAACTGGAACAAAAAAAGTTGGATTTGTTTTGCTTAATATCAGGTATTCAGGGTAACGAACCAATAACTGACAAACCAAATTTTAATTTTTAAATAAATTCAGATTTAAAGTTGTAACGTCGGGATTGTGAATTGCTGCAATTCTTCCGGAAGCAAACCCTTTTGCCATTTCCCTGTTAGCAATTTCGCATAAAGGTTAATTATTCAGAAAGATAGGTATAATGGTTCTATTGTATCTACAATTTCACTGATATCTTTTTGTGCCCTTTCTTTTCGTAAAGAAGTGATGAGTAGTCACTACTGAAGCCTACTTGCCTAATTGGTCTGAGATTAATATCTGATTCTTTTATGTCGTGTTTTAAATGTTGTTGGAATGTTTGACACAGTTTTTATCTGCACTATCATTCCTACTCAACAATTGTTATTACCAAGTTATTAAGAATGAAATGAGCTATTTCTTACTGTATTTGTTTCATCATATATTTTTCCTTTTTAAGATTACCAAGCTATGAGCTTTTGTGGCTTAAACTTATTATTGATAGATTTAGATTTTCTTTTCAATTATTATTACAGATTTAAAAGGAAGTTTACCTTGGCCAAATGGATAATCACTCCGTCAAAAGAAGTAGGTCTTCTGGCGTCGTTTTAAAAAGCTCAACTCAAGAGAAGGAGCAATTTTGCAACCGAATTGGATGCAAAGGCAGACTTAGTCATATAACATCATCTCAAAATGGATGTTCTGGAAAATATAAATCTTCAAAATCCCTTCCTTTAAAAGTTGCAAATGGAATAGATGTTACCGGTAGTTCTTCTGCTACTAAATCAGTGGTTGGTGATAAAAGTAGAAAATCTGTTGAACAATCCAACTCAAGTTCAAGGTATCTTAAATCAGAAACAGATTCATCTGAAATTACTAGTAGCAGTATATTACGAAATTCGCGTGTATCAGTACCAAACAGTACTAGTAGTAACCGGAAAAAAGTACTTGAAAAAAACCCAGGGATTGGAACTCAATCTACTTTATCAGGCACCTCTAATAATCTTGCATTAACAAGTAGAATTAGCAACTGGGGGACAAGACGTAATGCTGATAATACAAGCAGACATGGTTTGAGAAATCTAAAATGCAACTCAATATCTGATGTTCTCCCCTCGGGTTCGTCATCTTTAGATTCGAAAAACAGTAAAAGAAAAGATTTATCTAAAAAGAGAAATACTGAAGAAAGCAGCAGTTCCTCAAATCAGGATAAGAAGACGAGTGGACCATTTTCAGAAGATAGAAAATATTCAGCTTCAAATCGTGGTATTTCTATTTCAGACACAAAAAGAGGAGGATCTAGTGGTAACAACACACGGACTGTTAGGCGGTTTCCGAATAACAGAAATAGATTGGAGTACTCTTCTGTTACCCCCCAATCCGAACCGTCTGTGGAAGCTTCTTCTTCAACTCATGCAATGTCGTTTACTGGTGCTGGTTCTACTGGTCCAAGAGAACTTGGAATTCCCAATTCTTTACTCAATTTGGAGAATTTTCGGCGACGTAATGTTGATGGAATTGCCGAGGTACTTTCTTCCCATTTTTAGGAAAATTACGCAAATTTTATTGAGTAAATTAGTCTTAGGTAGGAGTAAGTTATTAGACTTATTTAGCAATAGTCACAGTGTACTCTCAAGTCTCAACCTTATTTCAAATAAGTCATGGTATACCAATCAAATAATTTCACACTTAACCAATTAAATAATTTCACAACATATCAGTTTTACTATCTTTAGTGTACCCATTAGTTAAACTAGGTTTGGCTTGGAAGAAAAGCTAAATATTACAAATCTGGTTATATGCCAACCTATCATTTATGCTGGTATATTACCAAATACACACATGCAATCTGGTCGTATACACCAACCTGAATGCTAGCTTTTTGTGCTACCATATTTGTATGTGTTTAGTTATTTCTTCTGAGCTGGATTTTGTTTAATGGACGGTATACTGTAATGTTATGACATTATTTAATTACTTTGACTAATTTGAAATAGACTTGAGTGAGTTACTACGGCCTTTTGCGTTATAACTCTAATAATTAACTAGTCTTCGATCTAATATGTTCCCAAATAGACTTAGCTTATGACATAGGGATGGAGATAGTCATCTTGATGCATTTGGTTATGGTTTTTATTTATAAGGTTATGTACCGCTGACATGCTTGAACACGTCTTCATTGATAGTTTCATAATATTGAGATAATAACTGAATTATACAAAGAAAAAGATTTTTTAAGTGACAAGTCTGCAAATTATTCTGTCATTTAAAGTCCTTTTGTTTTCTTTCTTTCGCCAATTTGCAGGCACTATTGGCACTTGAGAGGATTGAACAAGATGAGGAGCTAACATACGAGGTCTTTTTAATCTGAGATTTTTTACTTTGGTCTTTTTAATCTGACTATCTGCTTATTGAATATCATTCTTTCTACAGCAATTGATGTCCCTTGATGCAAATTTATTCCTTGGTGGCCTTGGCCTATTTGATCAGCACAGAGAAATGAGACTAGACATCGATGACATGTCATACGAGGTTTTATTTTCATATGATTCTGTTAGAAAATTTAATACTATTGGAATTCATGTTTCCAGTATGGATTCTTTTTGTTGACTTTTTTTCAGGCATAAGTTTTTCTTATTGGCGTAAGTCGTAGATGCATAAATTAAAGAATTGCTCGACTCTTATGCACCTGATTTAAAGTATCTTAATAAGCTATTTTTGGAATCTTATAATAATTATAATTTTGTGGCTTTGTTTATCAGGAATTATTAGCCCTTGAAGAGAAAATGGGTAGTGTAAGCACAGCGCTATCAGAAGAAGCAATCTCAAAATGTCTAAGTTGTAGCATTTTTCAGCCTAAAGCTTTAAGAGATGGAAACATAAAGGGATCAAAAGGGGATCACAGCGAGGTTAAATGCAGCATTTGTCAGGTATTTTAATTTTGGACCTTATCATATTTGTTTTTTAATTGATATTCTTAATCTTCTGGGAAGCTGTGTGATGATTATTGGGTGTACACAGTTCGGTTGGGTTCGGTTTTTGAGTAAAATGCGAACCAAACCAATAAAAACAATCGGTTCGGTTTTGACCAAAAAGATCCCTGGAACCGAACCAAACTAAGCCAATCATAATCGGTTTGGTTTGGTTCGGTTTGAACTTTAACAATTAAAAAACACAATATTCAAAATTACACTAATTTCGTAAAGTTTTCGCTTATATTTCATTTGCAACTTTAAACCAAAAGTCGAATAACAAGTAAATTTACAAATGATTTAACAAAATATATTATTAATAACTATAAATAGCAAGTAAAACATCATATCTCAACTTATTGATGTATATATATAAATAATTATATTATTTTATAATTTTTTATATATATATACATAATTGATGTATAAATATATTATTAAATATATTATTAATAACTATAAATAATTGATGTATATATTATAAATAATTATATTATTTATAATCGGTTCGGTTTGGTTCGGTTTGAAAACCACTGAAACCGCAAACCGAACCGATTAAATCGGTTTATCAAATTTCAAACCAAACCAAACCAATTACTAATCGGTTTGGTTCAGTTTTTGATCGGTTTGGTTCGGTCGGTTTGATCGGTTTGGTTCGGTTTATGTACACCCCTAATTATTATGCAGACATTTAACATTGTGTCATCGGTGCTTTTTTTTTTTGGGGGGGGGGCTTTCTTACTATTTTATTTAATTTGAACAATATTGGAAGGTTTCAGTTTTCAACTTTTGACTACATTTGGTTGCGAAGAAACCTGAAGCAGCCTTTAGGATATAAAATAACAAAACCTATCTCGAATTCTTTTTAAAATGCTCTTGAATATTTGATGTTAGTTACTTAGTTTATAAGTATCAAACTTCCATCTCCATCTCCATCTCCAATTTTACTTTTTCTGTGCCCATGGAATCAACTTGACCCGCTGAATTGAATTTGATTAATTTTTATTAATTTTTCTCTGCCCATCTCCAAAGTACTAATGTGAACGGTTCTTGACTACATTCTGTTGGAATTTGATTATTTTTTACTAATTGGACACCTTCCCCTGTAGTACTCAATATATTTGGTTACTTTTATTGGATTCAAAAATACCAGTCGAATCACATATTAATATACAAACATATAAATATCGTCTTTTAGAAAAGATGTTGATGACTTGACTGGCACCAATATAAATACTCAATTCACTCTAGTACTTTGCCCAGGAAAAAAGATTCTCATCATCCTTTCAATTTGACTGTCTTGTTGGTATTATGCGGGGGGAAAAATCTTTACACCAGCATATCAACTTTCAACAAGTAATGCAACATCCTAACGAAATTACCGATCTAGAAATCACAAATAATCCGGTCATTGCAAACACTTAAGTTATCAAAATTCCATAATTTAGATGCCGATTTACCCAAGATCAAACAGTTAGAACATCTACTTATTTGAATGTTTGAGTGCTAAAAAGCTTAAGCTTTAGTGCTTGTATACCAATCTACAATTTTGTGTAGATTGATTATTTGTTAATGCGTGATGGAAGAATTAGTGTGTACATATATATAGTGCTTGTGAGCTGAAATTTTTAACGTAATGTACCGCTAATTTATTTTGTATTAACCATGTTTAAATAGTGATTTAATTGTAATTGCTAAGAGCTATTAGGTTGGTGTACAAACGTGAAATGTTTCCTGGTATTATCTACAATCACCTGCCTATTTATACGACACTTTATGTTATGCTACTTCTATTTTATTTTTTTTCTTCAATCACGTGTCTTGGGGTTCACAGGAAGAGTACAAGGCGGAAGATGAGTTGGGAAGGCTGAAATGCGAGCATGGTTATCATATCGAATGCATAAACCAGTGGTTGCGTCTCAAGAATTGGTGTCCTATCTGCAAGTCCCCAGCAGCTGCTCCACCAGCATAAATTGGGATTTGGCCATTTAGTCCATTCAGCTGCCTTCTTTCTCTTTTAACTTTTCCTTTTATGATGTACATAGATTCATATACAAACTAGACAATAAAGCCAAGGTTATATTTTGGGATTCTAAATTTTCCTTTTTCATGAAATATTCAATGAATATTTTCACAACTTTCTGATATTTGAAAGAAAGTTTTGGTTTTGGGTTCTTCTCTTAAAGCATTTGGTTTTTTATATGCTAAAAAAGAGTCTAAAGTCACTCAAAAGCTCATTGTCAGCTGATAAAGCAAGCACCACTACATTTCGCACCCGATCATACATGGGTATAGTTTTGAACATTAACTAATTTTTTTTATGCTCACTTTTTCGAATCTAGCCCTGGAAATCCAAGATTTAGAGAAACTGGTCGAGCTTTAAGTTGAATAGAATTTTTACTCTTAGAAATTATTTAGCTGTGGCTGTTAAAGTAATTCGCCAATTCCCCTTTCGGCGTTTTAACTCCACCCACCACAAAATGCAGGAATGGGGTGAGTGGCGTTGGAACATTTCTACCTGGGGAAGGTCTTTTTTTTTTATCTTGTAAAGAGCATTAACAATATATTTTACATTTCTTCTTCCAATAACAAAAACGGTAGGTATTGTATAATATTAGGATAAATTAACAAAACATACTATTTTTGAAACTAAATTACCAAAAGCATAACCTTATAACTTTAACTATCAAAAATATAGCAAACAAATTTAAATTTAATGTTGTTTATTCTTTTCTTTATCTCTCTCATCTTACCCTCTCTCTCCTCCGTTCTTCTTTATCACAAATTCTTCTATGTATCTCTTCATTTTTCTCTCTCATCAATTTTTCTCTTTATCTCTCTCTGATCTTACCCTCTCTCTCTGATCTTACTCTCTCTGTCATCCATTCTTCTATATATATTTATTTAATATCCCACTTTATCTCTCTCTTGCTCCACCACGAAAACCCGCCACTAACTACCGAATATCATTTAGATTATATAGATATCCATATACATATAAATACAGATATATACATATATAATACACAAATATTACACTATTTGATACCCCGTAATATATGAAAAATATATGGAATTTGTGAGATTGTTTTCTATTTATTGAGTTTTGAGACAATTGTAAACATTGTGGGTTTCAAGTTGAAAGAAAAGAATCCATATGTACAATATTGAGAGAAATTCATATGTAGGGTATGAAGTTTTGAAATTAGGGTATGAAGTTTTGAAATTAGGATATGAAGTTTTAAAATTAGAGTATAAAGTTTTGAAATTAGGGTATCAAGTTTTTGAAATTAGGGTATGAAGTTTTAAAATTAAGGTATGACGTTTTATAATTAGCATATGCATATTTTGTGAGTTTTTAATCATTTTTAGAGAGAGATGGGTGATTAGCACGTGTTAGAAAGAGTTGCGATTATCGTTTGTTAGAGAGAGAGGTGCGATTAGAGAGAGAGAGTTGCGGTTAGAGAGAGATATGTTAGATTATAGTTTGATTAGAATTAGAAAAATAATAAGTATATATATGTATGTTTTTGGTAATTTAATTTTGAGGATATGTTTTTGATAATATAAAATGGGTAGAATATGTTTTTGTTAATTGCCCCATAATATTATTCAAATTTGTGAAGGATGGTTTCATTGTTCCAAAAATGGTGTTATGCTTTCAGATTGATTAACTATCAAATAACTATACATCTTATTACTTGTAAAAAAATAAAAATAAACTATTTATCTTATAGGAGTATACAAATGGATCTATTTTATCTAGCATAACTCGGTCAAAACAAAATAGTGAATCAAATTCTAAATGATTCTGATCTTCAGCAAGGGAATATGATGATATGCTGAAAATTGTAAGTACGTGCAGGACGAAAATGGCATTTTTGCATTAGGAATTTGTCCTGTGCCGATAGAAATTGGTGCCACATTGTTGTGATTTTGAGCTATATAACTAATCATTAGTAATAACTAATAAATAAAGAGGTTGCGATTAAACAATCAAGGGATAGTTAATAATTTTATTTTTCATAAGTATTTTTGAATTCGGCCTTATATTCATCATTAGTATAAAACTATAAAGCGATTATAAACGAAAGAGTTTGAGCTTTACAACTAACTACAAAAAAGAACAATTATTGTAAATTTCACTAGGGAGCTACGTGTTTGAAAATTAAGCACTTATAATTTTGTTGGTCACCCAAAAATCATAAATAGTTTCTCTAGCTTATTATTCCTCCGCCGCTACAAGTGTTGTTGAAAGGGGATCATAACACCCATTGTTAGTACAAGTGTACAACTCTAATTTTTCTATTTACTTATTTCAACAAAAAAAAAAATACTATATCAATATGGCCAATTGTACACCTGATTATTGAATCACATGAAATTCAGCCTCTGCAATATAAGTTAATTATAACGATCCTAGTTCCGCGTTACAACACTGAATTTGTACATTTTCTTTTGTTATTATTATGTAAACCAGCGAGTCAGAATCAAAATTATCTGAAAACTATTTTGAATCAACGCCAAGAACATTTATCTAGTTATTAACATAGTTGACGACTTGATTCAAATAACATGTTTCTTTAATTGTTAGTTACTTTTATGGATCATTTCACTCGTTTCTTTAATTGTTCCGAACCAATTTTGATATTTATATTGTTGATACTATCTCTATAATAGGGCTTTGATATTTTTCATCATCTTATGTTTGGAATCAAAATATGTCTCATTTTACTTGATCACTAATTTTTGCTATTTCTCTACGAATACTACCCATATTCATCATATATCTTAATGTAATTGTAAAAGTATACCTTCCAAACAAAAAATACTTTTGTTTAAAAGTCATAGACAACAAAGAAGCCCAATATAATCAACATTGCACCAAATCATAATGGATACTAACTATACTCGATTCTTTTATAATTTTAACTCGAAAGGTGGTGTCAAATCTAATCTGACCGTCGAACCTTAAACCGATTATGTAAAGGTTTTAACGCCTGAACAGAGGCTGACTATTTGATTATGTCGGCCATCTTGGATGTAGATTACTGGCAAAATATCGTAAAAAGAAAAAACTTTATTCCCAAAGAAACAAGAAAAATGAAAATCATGCATGGAGTCTCAGATAGTTTCTGACTAAACAGTCAGGAACCATGGCAAAAAAATAAAGTTTTTTTCCCCCCAATCTTTCTAAAGATCATTAACATGCACCGAGAGTCTGCAACGAATTCATAACTGTGTGGGTTGTTCTGCAAATATTTAACTTGCATTTCGGTTTTTCGTTTACTTGGTGAGTAACTTTAATTGGATATTGAAACTATAAGTTCACAATTTAATTATAGTTATAAAACCCACAGCCTCAAATTTAACTATAATTATAAAATTAAATGACATAAACAAACTTATTAAGAGAGTTCGACATAAACCCAGTGTCTACGACTCCGAACACTCATCCAATTTAACGATATTATAAAACTTACAATATAAAAATATAAGACAATGTATTATGAAAAACACAGTGACTCGCTTAAAGATATTGCTCTCACTTAATAAGACTATCATTCAAATCAATGGTATACTACCAATGTTTTTCCACTTTCTAGTTCATTCGTGTAATCTCCTAAAAAACTTTATAATTCAGAACAAACATCTTTAAAAGCTACAGTTAAACCTCGATAAATGAATACTCTTGGGACCAGTAAAAAATATTCGTTTAGTGAGTTTATTTACTTATCGATAAATGAATATATTATTCATTTATCGATAAATGAATTTTTATTCATTTAGATAGTATTTTTACATTTTTATTTTTTCGTATGATTATTTATTTTACATCTAATGTACAAATACGTATATAGACTATGTACATGCATTATGTACTTATAAGATTCTATGTATGGAATACTTAGAGTCTAAATACATGCAAAGTCGCAGATGTGATGCATTTTGGTGGAAGGAAAAAACAAACAACTTTAGACGTTTTTTTTGTGAATAAATGACTTCTTGTATGAACATTGTTGATTGGAAGAAATATTTTTGTTTTTAGGATAAATATATATATATATATATATTATGAATTTTAATGATTATTCATTTATATTTACATGTGGTCTTTAAGGATTCAAAAAAAATTATTCGTTAATGCATTTAGCGAAGTTATTCATTTAGCCCATTTGCCCAAGTCGGGACCGGAAAAAATTATTCATTTGGCGAGTTTATTCGTTTATCGGACATTCATTTATCGAGGTTTAACTGTACAAAGACTGATATTTATATATATCATAAAAAGAGATCTTCGTCTTCTTGAAGATCATTTCTAAAAATACTCTTCTCAATTTCAGAATTTGATCTTGTAAGCTCTAAATTAACAGCATTCAAATCTTTTTACAAGATTAAATTACGATTTTGACGAAATTAAAATCTTTGCAAGTGATCAACCAAATTTCCGAAATTAAAAGGATTAGATTGACTTCAGAAAATGATTTTAAAGATTTCTTATCCTTTATTCCTTTATTTAAAATTATATTATATATTTCCTTTATTTGCTCTTGATTGATTACTCATCCAATCTCCTATCATCTTAATCTTGATTGGATGAGGAATCAAATAATTAAAGCTTTTACTGCACACTTTAATAAATAATTAATTATAAAACGAGAAAATGATGAAAATGCATATATAACTTGTACTTAATTATACAAAACTCGGACTTTAAAACACTCTTAAATATTAATATATATGATAAATGATACTGGTACATATGCTACATGATACTACGTCTTTTTACTCTTTACTTTTAACTTTAATGCTAGATGATGCATTATATGTATCAGATCTTAAGTAAGAATTGAGAATTCGGGTTTTTGGATATTAAGTACGTTTTTATGCATTTGTCAATGATTCTCCCGTGAGTGCTAATTCTTCTGAGATTTTGGGTATCCAATCAGTTGTTACTACTCTAATTGCAACAAACATGGGTTCACGGTTAAACTTATAAAACGATGAAATCATCGGATAACTGAATGTACTATTTTTGATATTCGAATGACAACACGACATAGATTACTAAGTTACGGCCTAGTTAAGAATTTACAAATTTGATATCAAACTTTACGAAACAATCACCTCGGATATGAATTCGTGAAAATTTTCAGGGTAAGTTTATCATTTATTTGTCTTAAGAATGGGCCTGAAATAATTTACAAAAAAAGTGATGCATCACTGCAGCGGTTGCATGCATGCCATATCTCTAGCTAGCAAGCAAGAAAAGGCAAAACCCAAAACTTATACGTATAATACATGTGCTAGCATTAATATTCCTTCAAAGCAAGAAAAGGATCCCATCCTTATCACTGTTACTGCTACGTTACTAATTATCACAATTACATAATTAATACTATGTGCATGACAAATGACTTAAATGCTGGACTTTAAAGATGTAGTGTGCAATAATAAATAAATAAGAAAGTGCAACCGTACTCCATTAATATATACTTCTTCTCATCCTTACCCAAATTAAATTTGATCATCCACAAGTATAACAACCAACACAGTAATTATATCTCTAAAGCAGAAACCCCCTTATTATCCGAATATTTATTTTTTGTAGATTGTGGACGACTGTGGTGACTGGATATTCCGCACATTTTAATTTGATGATTTTTCCGGAACCTTTCTTGTTTATTTTTTATTTTTGCGTTGAACAACTACAAATAAATACACATGATAAATTGATACTATAATTCACGATAACTACAACAGACTAGAGATGGTGCTTAAATTGTTCAAATATGGAAATACTTATTCAAATTGTTACACTTCTTTTTAATAATTATAAAAATAAAAAAAATCAAACCTTCAAACTAAACAACTAAAGCATGTAAAAAAAAAAAACTAGAACATGTTTAAGATTACATAACCTCAGATCTTATATATCTCTGACCTTTATCATGTACATGTAATTTTAGAATATGAAACTGTTCTTAAATTATCAAAATTTCAAAGTTAAAAAAATATTCATATAATTAAGGTTATTAACTATGCAGATAAAAAAAAACTGTATTTAATTCGTCATTTTAAGAACAAAAATATACATTCTTGTTGTGTGACATACTATGTCAATATAGATATGTATGAGATATGAATATCGACTTAAAAACAATTCTTAAATTGTACATATATCCAAAAAAAAACTTATTAAATTCGGATGGAGGGACTACTTCTTAGTTCTAAGTCTAACTATCAAAATTTGCATATTTATATAGTCAACCAAACACCCGTTCCCAATCATAAAAGAAAAAATTAACAAGGAGAACATAATTTTAGTATAATAAGTAACATCATGAAATCTTTATCTTAGTTATCTATCATGAAACAAATAGAGGTGCACTTAATACACAGCAATTTTTCTCTTTTTACGCACAGACCGTAGATTTAATCTACGGTCTGTATCATTCAATACAAACCGTAGATTAAATCTACGGTTTGGATTAAATGATACAGACCGTAGATTAAATCTACGGTCTGTGTAATTTTTTTCAAAATTACACAGTCAGTCCCTGCTTTTCAAAATTACACAGTCAGTCTCTGCAAAAATTACACAGACAGTCCCTGGAAAAAACAGAAAGTTACGGATTTTTTAAAAAAAATTAAATTTTATTCTACACTCTCTCTCTTTCTCTCAAAAACCCCCAATTTTCAACCCAAAAAATCACCCAAATCAATCAACCACATTAACTATCAACTTTATTAACAAAAAACCCCAAATCATCAATCAAACTTATCCATAATTCAAGGGTATATCTTTTATTCTCTAATTTATTATGTATTTTGTGTAATTTAAATTTGTAAAATAGGAAAAAATATATAAAATATGCAAATCCATAATTCACTTAGCTATATATCATTGTTTGTTGTTTGTTTATATTAATTATAGAAATTTTAATAATTGTTGATATTTGTCCCATTTTTGCATGTTTTTTTATTTTTTGTAATTTTAATTTGTAAAATAGGAAAAAATATATAAAATATGCAAAACCATAATTCACTTAGCTATATATAATTGTTTGTTGTTTGTTTATATTAATTATAGAAATTTTAATAATTGTTGATATTTGTCCCATTTTTGCAAATTTTTTTATTTTGTTTGGTTAATTTGAATTGTTGAGAATGTGTTTGGTTATGATTAAAAAATTGAGTTATTATTGTTTGGTTTATGATTAAATGTGTTTGGTTATGATTAAATGTGTTTGGTTATGATTAAAAAATTGAATTATTATTGTTTGGTTTATGAAAAAATGTGTGTTTGGTTATGATTAAAAAATTGAATTATTATTGTTTGGTTTATGAAAAAATGTGTGTTTGGTTATCATTAAAAAATTGAATTATTATTGTTTGGTTTATGAAAAAATGTGTGTTTGGTTATGATTAAAAAATTGAATTATTATTGTTTGGTTTATGAAAAAATGTGTGTTTGGTTATCATTAAAAAATTGAATTATTATTGTTTGGTTTATGAAAAAATGTGTGTTTGGTTATCATTAATTGGTTATAATTGAGTTATCATTGTTTGGTTATCATTGAGTTATCATTGTTTGGTTATCATTAATTGGTTATGTTATCATTTTTTTGGTTATCATTAATTGAGTTATATTTGGTTATCATAGTTAGGATGACAGACCCAGGTCCACAGATTAAAGGGAGGTTGGGTATTTTACGACAGACTGGTCACATTTCTAGTCAGACTTGGGATGCTGGCAGAGAAGCGGGTAGAGGAGATGCCAATAAGATTAGGGTTTATAATTATAGTTGGCAGATACCGACGCCTGAAAGGGTAGTTCAAAATATCATTAGGGCTGGTTTTTACGGTATTTACAGTATAGGTAATTATACCGTAGACCGAGGGTTGATTACAGCCTTAGTTGATAGGTGGCGTGATGAGTCGCACACGTTCCATTTTGTCGGGGGAGAGTTGGGGATATCTTTACAGAATGTAGAGATTATGCTTGGTCTGAGGGTGGATGGTCTTGCTGTGACCCGGTCGGAGCGGAATGACACGAAGGCGAGCAGGTTGGCTATGATGGAGAGTTTGTTGGGTGTTAGGCCGGCTGACAATCAAGTCGATCTAAACTGTCTGACAGTTAGACTTGATTGGATGTTACAGACCTTCGGTGAATTACCCCCCAACCCTAGTGAGGAGCGTTTACTATATCAGTCTAGGGCTGCCATGCTATTATTACTGGCTGCACATGTGTTTTCGGATAAGAGCAGTGATCAGATTCCACTCTGGCCTCTGCCATTTCTGGAGGATTTTGACACATGTGCTGAGTATAGTTGGGGATCAGCTCTTCTGGCCTGGTTAGAGGCTAATCTATGCAGGGTGGTACGTTGTAAGACAACCGGAGTAAGCGGGGCGGTGATGTTTCTGGATATGTGGGCGATTACCAGACTACTGCCGGTTAGACCGTGTGAAGAGCTGCCGGAAGATGTCGAGCCACCGGAGGGCTTGCCTAGGTTCCCCCTCGGTTACAGGTATGATATTTATTTAGTTTTTGAATTGGATTTGCTTTTTTATATTATTGTGTCATCTATCATTTACTTAGCTGCCGGTTATATTTATTGTTTATCGGTTTTTGTTTGTATATTACAGATGGAAGATGTGGCGGCAAACTAACCTTACGCCATATGTCTACGGACATAATGTGGTCCACATACGTGACCAGTTTGACAATATGTCGCCTGAACAGGTAAATTTTAATTTTCGTATTATATGTAACTTACATATTATATGTTGTATATGTTTGCATTGGTCTTATCTTCGCAGAATTTATTACTCGTCTATTTTTAAACCATTGTTTATATATTCTAATTTGATGATTACAGATAGTGTGGCAACCTTACGGGGATCTCAATCAGTATCCGGAATACTGCACGCGGGGCCGGTATATGTGGCATTGTTCTGTGCCTCTCATTTGTAATGAGAAGATTGAGTACCACCCCGCGGACAAGTTCATGAGGCAGTTCGGTTTTGTGCAGCGGGTCCCTACGTATATTTGGAAACCAAGACAGGGTCACGGCAAGGATAGAAGATATGGGATTGGGCAAAAACACGACTGGCCTTTACTAACCGGAGAATTTATAGCCGTGTGGAATGACCGCCACACCCGTCTTATTAACGGCGAATATGGCACGGGGACGTCACCGGGTTACATGAAATGGTATAGAGAGCGGACCCGCATCTTCATAAACCCACCTGAACTTGCCCCGCCCCCTCACGGTTTTCGGGAGAATACGGGTGTCTTCAATAAAATGATAACTACTAAATCGTTTTTTACTAATAAATCGTTACTTATTTTTATGTATATTTCAATACTAATAAATCGTTTTTTATTGTTTTTTTTTTTTACAGAAAGCGATGTTTCGCCGCAGTTTCAAATCGTTCAAACGGGCGAAAATGAAAACGGACGTGGACTTACTACGTAAGGAGTTCGCTGAAATGGGTATGAATCCGTATGGGTCAGCTGATGAACAGTCGGAGGGGGATGACGACGACGACGACGACGATGGTGATGACGACCTACGTTACGACCCACGAACTTACACTAGGGCTTCAAGTTGTCGGCGTCCCGACGAAAGAGGCGAATCTAGTAGCGGGGGTAGAAGATCGACTGGAGGTCGACACCCGACTACAGATCAGGGTCCGGGTCCGAGTTCAGGCAGTCATCGTCGTCGTTCTTCTTTTGCTGGGTCGGACTACGTTTAGACCGATGTTCCGTTCGATCATCATAGACAATCATTTGGTTCGTACGAGCATCATCCTAGTCATCAGTCCACCGACAGTTGGAGTCGGGGGTTGACAATTACATCCCACGAGCGTGCGCCGCATCCAGAATCGTAGCAGCGACAAAGACGGCGTACGGAGCTAAACGAAATCGAAGAGTCTGCTGAGCTGTCATCGGATAGATTAACATCGGCGGGAAAGATGCTCCCTATGTCCAACTTTAAAACATTTAGTCGTTACGAAAAAAAATAAATGCACTGTTTTAGTATTTGATTTCTATGTTTGATTTGTACGTTATAATTTCGTAAGTTTAATTTGATTCGTATGTTTGATTTGTATGTTTGTAAAAAATATTCTGTATTTTAATTGATAGGACCAATATTGATTTTTTACAAACCGTAAACCCTAAACCCTGAATTAAAAACCCTAAACCCTAAACCCTAAATTAAAAACCCTAAACCCTAAATTACAAACCCTAAACCCTAAATTAAAAACCCTAAACCCTAAATTACAAACCGTAAACCCTAAACCCTATATTAAAAACCCTAAACCCTAAATTACAAACCGTAAACCCTAAACCCTAAATTACAAACCCTAAACCCTAAATTACAAACCCTAAACCCTAAACCCTAAATTACAAACCGTAAACCCTAAACCCTATATTAAAAACCCTAAACCCCAAACCCTAAATTACAAACCGTAAACCCTAAACCCTAAATTACAAACCCTAAACCCTAAATTAAAAACCCTAAACCCTAAACCCTAAATTACAAACCCTAAACCCTAAACCCTAAACCCTAAAAAACCCTAAATATTCTGAAATTTACATACAAACCGTACATTTAATGTACGGTTTGTACAGATTTCATACAAATCGTACATTAAATGTACGGTTTGCATGTATTTTGTGCAAACCGTAAAAGTAATGTACGGTTTGTACCCCTGATTTGAGCAGCGCCATTTTACGAATGTACTTTTTGCACTGAATCACCGTAAACAACGTAAAAAAAAAAAAAACTACAAACCGTAAAAGTAATCTACGGTTTGTAGTGTAAATTACATTGGATACCATATCCATCAAATGCATCCGACAACACTTTATTACTTTTGAATTATTATGAGTTGACAACCCTATCCGAAAATGACTACTCAATGCATTATTAAAGTTTGAAAATGACTACACCAAAAAAAACACTACAACCCGTAAAAGTAATCTACGGTTTGTAGTGTAAATTACATTGGATACCATTTCTATCAAAATAATTCCGACAACACCTTATCACTTTTGAATTATTATGATTTGACAACCCTATCCGAAAATGACTACTCAATGCATTATTAAAGTTTGGAAATGACTACACCAAAAATTCACTACAAACCGTAAAAGTAATCTACGGTTTGTAGTGTAAACTTACACTATAAATATGACTCAATTTTGCCAATTCTAACAAACCATAAAATCAAACACAAAAACATTTCGGAAATCTCTAAAAAAATCCTCATTTCTCCCCAATAAAATATACAAACAAACACTTTTCGAAAATGAATTACAACTATGGTTATGACAACAACCAATGGAATAACAACAACAATGCGAATTCATCCAGTGGCTCAAACGATGAGCTAACTGATTATTCAGAGCACTTTGAAGTCGATGAATTGACTTGGGAAACAAGGGATGAAATGCTTGCTGATCTTGCTGATGTGGCTGGAAATTGGGGTTTCATTCTTACGATTCGTAGGTCTGGAGGGGGTGATGGGAGCAGAACACCGTATGTTGATATTGTATGTGATAAATCGGGGGTTTACGAAAAAAAGAAACCATCTTCCGTAAAATCAGGTACAAAGAAAAAAGATTGTCCATTTTTCATTAAAGGTTACGTAGTTAATGGTGAATGGATGTGTCACGTAGAAAATGGACAACATAACCACCCACCTCCAACTTACCTCCAAGGGCAAGCACGACGTGCTCGTTTAACCCAAGATGAAAAAGAAATTGTTAAAACTTTAAGGCAAAGCAGTTTTAAAGTTGGTGCAATATTAGAGGCCATAAAAAATAGAAATCCTGACAATGTATCAAACGCTAAAACGATACATAATTTTTTGGCCGGACTGAAATTTAAAGAACGAGATGGTAGAAACCCGATACAGGATCTGTTTAATTTATTGGATAGCCATCGCTACACGTTCTACTATAATATGAACCCATCAACCCATTCCCTTGAGAACTTGTTTTTTGCACACCCTGATTCTATAAGGATGTTCAAAGCTTTTCCTGATGTCTTGTTAATGGATTGTACATATAGAACAAACCGTTTTAATATGTCATTTCTAGAAGTCGTAGGAATGACATCAACGAACCAAACATATTGTTTAGGTTTTGTTTTCATGAGTGACGAGACAAAGGAAAGTTATATATGGGCATTGGAAAAATTTAAAGTTACATTGGAGGGGTGTATACTACCTAGGGTTTTTGTAACCGACAGGGAAATGGCCTTATCAAATGTTTTGTCCGTTGTTTTTCCCGATTCTCATCATATTTTGTGCACTTTTCATATTGCAAAAAATGTTTTGAAAAACTGCCGTAAAAAGATCCCTGATGAGGAGTGGCAAACGTTTCTAGATGATTGGGGTTTATTGGTTGATTCTGAGTCGATAGAGGAGTACAATCATAACCGAACTTATTTCAATTCCTCTTACAAATCGTACCCTGCTGTGATTAAGTATGTAGACAAGCTTTTAAATGATTATGCTGAAAAGTTTGTTGCATGCTATACCAACCACACAACACATCTAGGTAACAGAACTAGCAATCGAGCCGAACAACAACATGCTAAGCTGAAAAGATCCCTTTCCACAAATACTGGCACGCTTGAAACTGTTTGGGTAGAGGTGAATAGAATTCTAGAAAAACAGTTTGAGGATATTAAGATGAAGTTGGATAAATGCAAGTCTTATTTTCCACATTCTGAACGAACACCTCTATTTATAAATCTTAGGTCGTATATCACACACTATGCCTTTGATTTATTATTTCAAGAACATAAAAAATGTAGTGGCCAGGCTGATGAGAATTGTTCTTGCGGTTTCAAATTGTCTCACGGTTTACCTTGTCATCATATTATGAGTGAACATATTTTATTCGGGAAGCCTCTTCCTCTAGAATATATTCATCCATTCTGGAAAAAATTAGACGTAATTGATGATAATGGGAACACCGATGATTATGGGGTAGAGGGTGATCTAGAAGAGTTTAAAAGTGTTTATGCTAGGAAAAGTAATGTCGAAAAACGGCGTATGAAAACACAACTCCGAGAGATAACCGTACCAGCCAGAACATCCATCAGTGACCCCGAAGTGAGAGTAAATAGGGGGAGACCTAGAAAAGGCGACAAATCTAGTAAGAGGGATAAGTCGGGATGGGAGTATGTGGAGGAGGAACATGGTGCTGGTGCTAGTAGGGACAAGGGCAAAGACAAGGCTGATGAAACACCGGAGGTAAGGGTAAACCCAACTAGGAGGCCGCGAAACCAGAACCCTAAACCCACCCCCAATAGGCCAACCTTCCTGTACAGTGACCAAATATGGTTCATGTTACATAGTTACATCGAAACGGTTTATGATGTGCGTGGAGATGGTAACTGTGGGTTCCGGGTACTTGCAAATGTGACGGGTAAACAGCATGGGGAAGATGATTGGTATGCGGTAAGATGTGAGTTGTTTCAAGAGCTGCAGCAAATGAAAGGTGTTTATTATGAGCTGTTTGAGAATCTTGGCTTTGATTACCGGTATGATTATATTTTATCAAGTTTAAATTTTTATCATGCTACAAATCCCGCACCTCTTGACAAATGGATGAGATTTCCGTCTTATGGGTTTTTAATTGCTTCTCATTACAATATTCCAATTGTATTGTTGTCCTTATGGCACAATAATGATGGAGGGGTAAACATGTGGAACAGTACTTTTTTACCTCTTTATACTGGTCCGCCTCGGGGAACGACAAATTACATCCCGACTGTAATGGTGTTCGTCAACAGTTGTCACTATGCTCAGGTTATTCCTAAAGAAGAAGGGATCTTCCCAATGCCAGGAATTATAGCACGGTGGGAACAAACGCGCACTGAGACAGCTGCGCCATGGAAGGAACTTTTTCGACCAAATTTCAAGTTATATATGGCGCTGGAAAAGCAATCGGGAAAGAAAAAAGCAAATGAAGACGAAGCTATAGACCTAAGTCCATAATCATTTCTTTATTTTTAATTTGATGTAAATTACTATTTTTTCCAACTTGTTGTAAATTTATATGATGTAAACAAATGTTTAATAAATTTGTTTTATGAAATTTAGTTCTATGAAATTTTGTTGTAAATTTTGTTTAATTTTGTTGTAAATTTTGTTTAATAAATTTGTTTTATCAAATTTATAAGTTGATATTCATGTTTGCATATTGAGTTAATTTCTTTTATGAAATTTATATAATTTATGATTGTTTCATTCAAGAAAATTGACGATTGACACCAAATTGACGACTTAGTTAATGTTTCATATTGACACCAAAAAAAAAATGCCTTATTTGAAAAAAATATCAACTTATACACTTGACAAAAATATCAACGTATACACTTCAAAAAAATATCAAATTATACACTTCAAAAAAATATCAAATTATACACTTGAAAAAAATATCAAATTTTAAAAATATGTACAAAAAAATCATGTTTAATTTCAAAAAAATATTCAGTATTTTAATTTTAATTATTACAATTTTAATTTTAATTTCTAATTTCAAAAAATCTGTGTAAATTTACACAGACCGTAGATTAAATCTACGGTTTACAGTGTTACACTGTAGAATCTACGGTCTGTGCGTTTTTTCAGAAATTTTGAAGTTTAAAAAGTCACCCTCAAACAAATAACAAAACAAAATGTAAGCCATTATTTTTCACAGCTCTCCACATTTACTGGTGCCATTAGCCAATTTCTCGTACTGGAGAAAGTACACCTATTTTACTAGCTCTTTTTTAATATCTTTGATAGATATGTATTCCATCAAATTAAATTTATGTTTTGAAGAAAACTGCACTCTAAAAAAAGTTTACCTTTTTTTTCCATTTTGACATCATCATCAACGTCAAAATATGTTATAAAGCCTACTGTTGTAATGCAACTATTAACTACGTATTTAGTGAGACAGAGGTAGAGAGAGGAGGGAACACTACTGTATTTATTATGAATGAATATGTGTCTATGAATACAGAACCCCTGATTCTCTTTATATAGATAGAGCATAGGGTTACAAGACCTATAAAAGGCCCAACTTAAGCCCAACTAAAAGCCCATTAAATAGTACAAGACATCCATTAGAACATTCTAGATTCTTCTAGAATCTTCTACAACACTCCCTCTTGGACCTCTTGAGGTCTTCGTCTTCATGCAGTCGATCTGAGTCGAGTTCATTCGCAGTGCTAAACACATAAAATCCTTAGTGCCGGAAAACCCAGTGTGGGACAAAACCGCTACCTAGGACAAACTGTGTATTCGAATGATATATGTCGAAATACTATGTAAGTAACTACCCACAAAACAGTGTGTCTCATCAAAACCTTGTCAGAGCAAACCCAATGGGAAAATCTCTGATCGACGGAAAAAGAGTGCAACAATAGTAGTAGTGGGGGATCAACCACAAAACAGGTGCCTCATCAAAACCTTGTCCGAGTAAACCCAGTGGGAAAAATCTCTGGTCGAAGGACAAAAGAGTACATGGTGGTAAGAAGTATACGACATGATATTCCCCCTAATTTCGACAATCCTTGGTGAGGTATAACAGGGAACGTGTCTCATTAAAAAACATTGCCAAGGAAAACTCAGTGGGAAAAAACCTTAGACTAAGGACAAAAAGAGTACACAAGCATACAACAGGATGCTCCTCTTCACTTGCCCACGACAGGGTGCGAGCATACAAAAGAATGCTTTGGCAGTGACTTGGTGAACAAGTCAGCGTGGTTATTCTCTGAACCAATATGCTTCATTTCAATCTTTTGAAGCGTTTGTTATTCATGTGTAAAGAACAACTTTGACGAGATATGCTTAGTGGCATCACATTTGATGTAACCACGCTTCGCTTGATCAATCACATCGGTGTTGTCCTCATAAATGACAATCGGTTCATCATGATCGTAAACTAGATCATAGGTGCTTCAAATATGGCCAATAACTGCTCGAAGTCAGACACACTCTCTAGTCGCCTCATAAAGCGCGAGTAGCTCAGAATGGTTAGTCGAAGTGGCCACTAGAGTCTGTTTACGACACCTCCAGGATATCACCGTGTTCCCAATGGTAAAGACATAACCAGATTGGGAACGTCCCTTGTGCGGGTCTGATAAGAAACCATCATCGGTATATCCGACAAGGGTTGCGTTATTTCGAAGATCAATGGAGCTAGATCCACTCGATGCAAAGGGATAGAATAAGCCCATGTCCGTAGTACCTCTAAGGTAACCGAAAATGTCTTCTATGCTAGTCCAGTGGCGGCGTGTTGGCACGATGCTGTGTCGAGCTAGAAAATTCACAACAAACGAGATGTTCGGTCTAGTACATTGGGCCAAGTATAATAGTGCGCCTATTGCACCCGTATATGAACACTCAGGGCTCAATATCTCTTCATCGTCCTCCTTTGGACGGAAGAGGTCCTTATTAATGTCTAGAGAGCGGACGACCATGGGAGTAGATGACGGCTTAGCGTCACTATGACTAAAGCACCTCAACACCTTTTGGGTGTAGCTTTCTTGATGGACTAAAATTCCATCTTTACAGTGCTCGATCTGTAGGCCGAGGCAATACCGTGTCTTCCCAAGATCTTTCATCTCGAATTCCTTCTTCAGGATTTCAG
Source organism: Primula vulgaris (assembly GCA_963920805.1). Classification (NCBI taxonomy): domain Eukaryota; kingdom Viridiplantae; phylum Streptophyta; class Magnoliopsida; order Ericales; family Primulaceae; genus Primula; species Primula vulgaris. Next base: position 8,768,241 of record OY987216.1, on the reverse strand, counting down.
CTGTTTCGAACAACTCTTTCGAGGTTCCTATGAGATTCATATCATCTACATAGACTTCGATAATCACATATCCTTTGAGAACGTGTTCCGTGGACGGAAACTACTTGATTCAGGCAACTTAAGTTCATCAGGGACTCTCATGTAAATCTCTGTGTCCAGATCCCCGTAGAGATACGTTGTGGCCACATCCATGAGCTGCGTATTCAGTTTTTCAGAAACTACTAAACTGATTAAGTAGCGGAATGTTATAACGTCCATCATGGGAGAATTCGTCTCATCGTAATCAATTCCAGGGCTTTGAGAGAAACCTTGCGCCACAAGGCGAGCTTTATATCTAACAATCTCATTATTCTCATCACGCTTCCTTAGTAAAACCCATTTATGACCAACTTGTCTAACATTGGACGGTGTTGGAGCGACCGGTCCAACACCCTTCGTTTCGTTAAGGAATCCAATTCATCCTGGATTGCTTGTTTCCATTGAGGTCAGACCGTTCTTCGCTGACACTCAGCAATGGTACGAGGTTCCATGTCATCATTGTTCATAATGTCAGTGGCCACTGCATATATGAATACATCATCGATGACAGTCTCGTTTTGCTTCAAAATATCGTCTAAACTAGTATAATCGACAGATATTTCGAGGTTATCAGGATGATTAGGAACTGGTGTTTCATCTGGAACACGCTTCTCTAATACATCACCGTGATCCTTAATGATCTCGTGTGGCAAAACTGATGCGACAGGATTTCGCCTCTTTCGAGGCAGCACATCCTTGGAACCGGACGACCTTCTTATTTTTTTAGGAAGGGCGACGGACTGGACGGCCGACGGCAGCGTTCTTTGCTCGGTGGGTACAACCGGAGCAACATGTTCAACCAGAACACGACGTCTCACTGGGATGTCTATCCTTACAGGCACATTTCCAGCAGGTATATGTGAACTCGTGACATTCGCTAGGTCATTAAATGCGTCTGGCATTTGATTTACAACATTTTGCAGACATTTGATTCTCTGCACTTCCTTATTACTATGTGCAGTTGGGGGATCTAGATGAGACATAGTGGGTACATACCACGTTAATTCACGTCGTTCCTTATCAACGTTAACGTGCATTTCTGCCTCTAACGACGGGAAGAGTGTCTCATCAAAGTCACAATCCGCATGTCTAGCGGTAAAGAGATCGCCTATCAAGGGCTCTAAATAGCGTATTATGGACGGGGATTTATAACCGACATATATGCCCCGTCGTTTCTGAGGTCCAAATTTGAAACGCTTAGGCAGCTCAATTGGAACATTGACTAAGCACCCAAACACGCGTAAAGGTGAGACATCGGGCTTATATCCAGTTACTACGCAGATAGTGGTTGGGTGACCATGGGCCTCAGACGGACCAACGCAACATCATGCAAAATGGCATAGCCCCACACAAAAATAGGAAGTTTGGTGCGCATAACCAAAGTTCTAGCAATCATTTGCAACCACTTTGAAATCTTCTACAAGGTCGGTTTAGGTATGAACATGCCCAACTGGGTGTTCAAGATTAATTCCCAAAGTCATGCAATAGTCATCGAAAGTTTTTGATGTAAACTCCGCGGCATTATTAAGTCTAATAGACTTTATCGGATAATCCGGATGATGAGCCCTCAATTTAATGATCTGGGCTAGGAGTTTTGAAAACGCTGCATTTCTTGTTGACAACAAATCTACATGTGACCATCTTGTCGATGCATCAACCAAAACCATGAAATATTTAAATGGTCCGCATGTTGGTTGAATAGGTCCACAAATATCTCCTTGAATTCTTTCAAGGAATTGGGAAACCAATTTCGTAGATTTTACACGAATTGGTTTGAGATTATCCTTTCCAATCGAGAATGCTTGGCATAGCCTTTTCGGATTAATCACAAAATTATTTCCTCAAAGAGGATGCCCATGAGATGCGTTCATCATTCGAAGCATCATATTTTGACCCGGGTGTCCCAACCGGTCATGCCATAGCATAAAAGTGCTCTCATCAATCGGCGCCCGCCGAATGATTAGATTGCTTTCAAAGTTTTGAATTGTAGTAACATACAAACCACTTGAAAGACATCTCAACTTCTCCATAATACGCTTTTGGTCGTATTGAGTGGAGGTAATGTGAAGGTATTTAATACCATTTTCACGAGCAGTTTCGAGATGAAACTTATTTTCTCGGATATCTTTAAAGCTCAACAAGATACGACTGGACCTTTGAGAATATAAGCCCTCAGATACTTCAACAGGAGTACCATTTGACAACGTGAATTTAGGTTTACCAAGCCTTTAACAAGGGTCGATGGGTCCGAAATTGTTGTCACTGAGGTTATTTTAGAAACATTTCTCTTTTAAGATAGTGTGTGTAGTGCCACTATCAACCAGACAATCAACTGCCCCACAATACATGCCTAAAAGTAAAATAATTTAAAGTCGGTCACACGAATAAAGAAATTACTCAATGAAATAACCTTAAATTATACGAGAAATATTCAAAACATTATCCATAAAACAAACCATAATCCAAAAGAAATGAACAATATCCAAAGGAAAAAGATAATCCGAAATGAAATTGAAATAACATAATCCAGGAGCAAAACAGCTCAATTATTAAAAGAAACGAAGAAAAAAAACTTTATTCTTCCATGTGAGCCTCAAAGTCAGGGGTCTCAAGAGTTTCTTTTACTCTACATTCAATCATGTTGGCTTCGACCCTTCTACCCTTGTTGTAGTTTTCGACTTCCTGGGGAGTTTCCATACAAGTCCTTTGCATATGACCATTTCCACCACATTTATAGCACAGAGTTGGCTTATCGGCCGGTTCTCTCGCTTTGGGACGACTGACCCGGTTGTTCCTACCACCACGAGACTGCCTAAGAGGAGCCACAGGTCCTCGGTTCGGACGATTGTTCAAACCTCGCTTGACTGGACGAGCATTACGCTCACCCATTGTTGGTACGTAAGTGTCTAAACCTTAGAGGGGGGGTGAATAAGGTTTACGTATGATTTTCGCGGAATAAAAACTTTGAGCTATTAACAACCCTAATTAGTAGATTTTATACCTAAACAATTTTGTTAACTATTTAATGCTAGTTTAAGCTATGCAAGCAATCAAAATAAACAATAAATAAGTGCGGAAAATAAAAGTTAAGGGAAAAGAAATAACACAAGATGTATAGAGGTTCGGCAAAACACGCCTACTGCTCTCCTTGGTATTCACACTACCGAGTATTTCATTAGAATCTTCTTCCCAAGATTACACCCTAACGAGCTAATCCGCGGATTAAGCTCCCCCTTACTCTATGAGTATCCCGAATGAAAAGACCTAGAGCTTTTAAGCAATACTCGCTTATAAAGCCTCTACCCGATCTGTAAAATCCCGTACTTTTTATTATCTTATCGTCAATGTTTTTCAATACATTTCTTGTCAGTATTACTAATTTCACTATCAGTAACTTTTAGCTATGTTTAGTTATCAAAAAATTAGAGAATTAGATTGGCAATTTCCGTGTCGTAGTTATGATTTAGTATGTATGTAGGAAGAAGAATAGCTTGGTTACAAGTAATAAATCCTTTGAGGTTATTAGGAGTATTTAATGTGTCAGTTTTGGAAATTCGATACGTATTAGCTGTATTAGTAGTGATGCAAGTTATGGAAAGTATCTTGTTGAGTTAGATGAGTAATACCATGCTTTGATTGTGCTATAAGTGAATTTATTCTAATTTTAATATTTAAGACGATTTAAGTTACAAGTTTCAGGTGAGATATATAAAAAGTAAAGACCTTATATAAATAATCAATACCATTTATGCTGGTACTTAAAGGGAAAGAAACGGCCACTGTCATTAGAAGGTTTTATAGTGTTTGTGTGGTATTGAATAGCTATGCAAATGAAAAGAGTATTAGTAACATAAAAATTTATGAATAGAATACAAACTGATATTAGTTTATAACAGTACAGACGTTATGCATGATGGTGTAGAGTTAATGTCCTTATAAATATTTTATTTTACTTGGTGATTTTATCTAACCATGTTATATTATTGTATACCTATATACATAACTCATACATATACATAAGGAACCATAGAAATTACATCAACTTATGCATTTCTCAAAATATCCACGACCTCCGCTGTTCATGTTCATATTATATCATATATGTGGACTAGTATATACTACACAAATAGATACAGAAGGAAAAGAAATGATACTCGATGGACATGAGGAGAGAGAACATGTTTTTAACATAGGTTTGTGAGTGAAGAAATACTTTTAGGTCATGTTGCAATGCATGTAGGTTAAGAACAGTTTTGATAGCCGATTGTTAGCTCTAGATGATGTGCAAAATGGTCTATGTTATTTTATCATCATTCCGTAATAATAAGTGAGTGGTTTTTCTTACTTGCTATTATAAAATCCCATTGCATTTTTAATAAATATTTGCATGTTGAAATTATATTTTAAAAGTATCAAAATTATATATGTATATATCATTGCAAAGTTGCAGGTTCAAAAGAGCAAGATTATTTGTGTACGTTGATGAACGTAAAGAAAGTGAAATGTATATACGTTGATGAACGTATAAGATCTTGAAAGAAAGTTTATTTTATTTTTTGTGATCATTATGGTTTTATATTTAAGATCTAAGTTGAGAAAAAAAAAATGATATAAATATATTTGAGAAGTACCGGTACAATGAATAAAAATAGACCTATAGAGTCCACGTAGGATTGGGAAGTCCAATCATAGAAAAGATATTCAGAAAGTCTAAATCCAATGAATAAAAGAGATCTCTAGCATCCACCTAGAATTGGGAAGTCCAATCTAGATAGATATCTAATTTATATTATCGTATTGATCACACCAAACATTACACTTTTATTATATTCGTGCTTTGAGAATTTTGTTGAAAATAAAAGTATTGTTTTTTTTTGAAGAAAACGACAAGATGGAAAACCTATTTCCGACCCTATATATTATAGGGGCAATTCCCTATAAGTCCCTTTTACCAAATTATATTCCTCCTAAGTCACCTTCATAATTTCACATTCCTCATAGTTACCACTTTTTATACTATATGAGTTTTATTAGTAATTGATTTTTTAAAAAAATAAAAAAAATCACAAAAAATTATAAAAATCACAAAAAATTATTAAAAAATACAAAAATCACAAAAAAATTATAAAAATTACAAAAAAATTACAAAATTACAAAAAATCATAAAAAATTACAAAAAATCACAAAAAATTACAAAAAATCACAAAAAATCACAAAAAATTACAAAAAATCACAAAAAATCACAAAAAATCATTAAAAAAAATACAAAAATCACAAAAAAATTATAAAAATTACAAAAAAATTACAAAATTACAAAAAATCATAAAAAATTACAAAAAATCACAAAAAATTACAAAAAATTACAAAAAATCACAAAAAATCACAAAAAATCACAAAAAATTACAAAAAATCACAAAAAATCACAAACAAATCACAAACAAATCACAAAAAATCACAAAAAATTACAAAAAATCACAAAAAATCACAAACAAATCACAAACAAATCACAAAAAATCACAAAAAATCACAAACAAATCACAAAAAATCACAAAAATTCACAAAATTCACAAAAAATCACAGAACATTATAAAAAAATAACAAAAATCACAAAAAATTATAAAAATCATAAAAAATCACAAAAATTTTACAAAAAATATTTTTTTTGTCAATATAACACTTTTTATACTGAAAAGTGATTTTTTTATACAAAAAAATGGGTTTTCCATGATAAATGTGCCTTTTTTAATCTAAATGAGCTGAAAGTGCATCTAGTTCAGTCAAAAATACATATAATTCAGTCAAAAGCGTATATAGTTCAATAAAAGTGCATATAGTTCAGTCGAAAGTGTATATAGTTAGTCAAAAATGCATAAAATTGAGTCAAAATTGCATTCAATTCAGCTGAAAGTACATCTAGTTCCGTTGAAAGTGCATACAATTCAGTCGAAAGTAAATATAGTTCAATAAAAGTGAGTATGCATATAGTTCAGCTAAAAGTGCATCTGGTTCAGCTGAAAGTGCATCTGGTTCAGCTGAAAGTGCATCTGGTTCAGCTGAAAGTGCATCTGGTTCAGCTGAAAGTGCATCTGGTTCAGCTGAAAGTGCATCTAATTTAGTGGAAAGTACATATAGTTAAGTCAAAAATGAATATAGTACAGTCGAAAATGCATATAGTTCTGTTAAAAATGCATCTGATTCAACTAAAAGTGCATCTGGTACAACTGAAAGTGCATATGGTTCAGCTAAAAGTGTATCTGCTTCAGCTAAAAGTGCATATGGTTCAGACAAAAGTGCATCTAGTTCAATAAAAGTGCATATCGTTCTGTAAAACCTGCATCTGGTTCACCTAAAAGTGCATATGGTTCAGCTGAAAGTGCATATAGTTCAGCTAAAAGTGCATATGGTTCAGCTGAAAGTGTATATGGTTCAGTTGAAAGTGCATCTGGTTCAGCTGAAAGTGCATATGGTTCAGCTAAAAGTGTATCTGGTTCAATAAAAGTGCATATGGTTCAGCTGAAAGTGCATATGGTTCAGCTGAAAGTGCATCTAGTTCAATAAAAGTGCATATGGTTCAGCTGAAAGTGCATATGGTTCAGCTGAAAGTGCATCTGGTTCAGCTAAAAGTGCATATAGTTCAGCTGAAAGTGCATCTACTACAGTCGAAAGTGCATAAAGTTCAATAAAAATGATTTTTTTAAATGATTTTTTGTGTGATTTTTTTCAATTTTTTTATATAATTTTATGATTTTTTTCGTTTTTTTCATTTTTTTTTTTATAATTTCTTGTGATTTTTTTATTTTTTTTTCATTTTTTTTCATTTTTTTCATTTTTTATAATTTTTTTTATTTTTTTTGTAATTTTTTTAAAAATTTTTGATTTTTTTGTGATTTTTTCATTTTTTATGATTTTTTTATTTTCTTTGTTATTTTTTTTATTTTTTGTGATTTTTGTGATTTTTTTTATAAAAATACATTATTTTTTTTAATTTTTACAATTTTTTATGATTTTTTTTCATTTATGTTGAGATTTTTTGCATTTTAAATAATTTTATGTGTTTTTTTTTTTCATTTTTTATGAAATATGTGTATGGCGTTTTGGTAAATAAATTAAATAATTAAAAAGTGGTACTTATAGGGAATGTGAAATTATGGAGATACCTAGGAGGAATATAATTTCAAAAGTGGTACCTATGGGGCATTAGTTGTATATTATATTGCAAGGTGGATCACTCGCTAAGCTTTTTTAGCTTACCCCTCGATTTTATAACCTTTTCAGGTACATAGAGTTGAAATCAAATTAGTCGGGACCAGACAGACCTCATAGGACTAAGTTTTCAGATTCCGTTGCGTTATGTTGTTTAACTAATAAGTTGTAATGTTTATCGAATTCTATGATAATATTGAAATATGTATTTAAAAGATTTTATTAAGTGTTTTAATGTTGAATTATTGGAAATTTCCTTTCTATAAGTTAGGCTTTGTTTAGCATGTGCCGCCACACGTGTTATTCGGCCGTGTGACTCCCAAATTAGGTCAGGGATGTTACACGATCACTCGCTCACAATTGAGTTTATAAATCACTATACAATTTTGAATTGAAATGTATCACTCTAACAAATAATATCTTGGTGTTTATATGATTACAATTAGATTACACACAAGAGTATTTATGAATATAAGTGAGAAAAATGAAGTATAAGCTTGAGTATAATCTTGAAATAATAGCTTATTTGAGTGTGTGAATTCGGGTAATTTTCACCAAGTATTTTGGGGGTATTTGAAGGCTAATTTGTTACCGTTGTATGAAGGGTTATCTCTTTATCCAATGGTTTTTTGCAGTTTCACAATTTTCCAGAATAAGCCAAAAAGCTATATTTGAATTTCTGCAGAAAACGATCGGTCGTTTTTGTCATTTCGACCGGTCATTTTTCAGATGAACTCACTGGAACATTTTGGACCAAAAACGATCGTTCGTTTGTCCAAAACGATCGGTCGTTTTTTTCTGGCAGTTTCTCGGTTTTCCCGCTATATTTCGAATGCTCGTAACTTCTTCGTTTTAAGTCCGATGATGGTTCCGTTAGAACCGTTGGGTTCGTATTTAATAAAATGATTAGTATGCAAAACGAGCTTTTATCATGTTTTACACATTTAACAAGCTAGATAAAATGATTAGTATGAAAAACGAGCTTTTATCATGTTTTACACATTTTGTTATCATTAAAACAATCGATTAGAAGAATATCGTTCAACACCCATGTTCATTGGCTGACGGGACGACTGGCCCTTTTCTCGTTTCCCATATCATGGACGAGGTCCACGAACAACATTAGCATCAGGCATTGGAATTGCCTTTGAACCAGCAGGACGAGAATTACTGTTAATCATTAAATTGAGACTATTCTTCTCGTCCAATAACAGCTGGGTGATGAGCTCAGGAAATTTGGTGAATTTAGACTGACGATATTTCTTTTGGAGCAAGATGTTAGAACTTGAAAACGTGGTGTACGTCTTGTCCAATAAGTCACTGTCGGTGAGTGTTTCACCACAGTATTGAAGAGTAGCACAAATTCTGCATATTTCAGCGTTATATTTTTCAACACTTTAGAAGTCCTGAAATCGCAGATTCATCCAATCACGGCGGGCTTCAGGAAGCCAAATGGTCTTTTGGTGGTCAAAGCGCTCTTTCACAGAGTCCCACAATGTCTTTGGTGAGGTGGTCGCTATGAACTCAGATTTCATGGCGTTTGATAAATGGCGGCAGAACAGAATCATCGCCCGAGCACTCATTTCGCGCGGTACTTCCATTTCATGCTCCTCCTCATCATATATGACGTCCAATAGACATTGGGCATCTAAATGGTTTTGGATATCCTGACTCCAATCCAAGTAGTTCTTGCCGGCAGCATCCAAAATTGGAAAGTCAAGCTTGATTGACATTTTTCTACAACAGGAGAAAAGATAATAAAGAATGGATTAGTCATCATATAAAACAATGGGTTTTTATAGTTTGTATAAGCATAAACTTTATTTCGAAACAACATGTTCGAAAAACAAGTTTTGCTTTTAAGTGATGAGGTTCTCTTTGATTGAACGACAGGTCGATACTGAGACACCAATTCGGTGAATACATATCTATATAGACACATTTGGGAAAATTATTATTTACTCAACCCCTTTTGGTAGCTCTATTTGAACACGACCAGGAAAGACGGTGAGGGGGGTGGGCACGAATGCCTCTTAAAAACCGACCTCATTAAGAGAACGACTTCCGACTTTATCTTTCCTAGACATCGTATCCAAATAGGTGAGCCTATTTAGGGAAGATTCATAATTTTTCCAACTTAAATGTGAAAATATACGATATTTTGCAATCTACCATCCATGGCAATAAATAACAACATAGACAATATCTATCTAGATTAACCACATTTATATAAACAGGCAGTAAGTATATTTTCAGGATCTATCTAATCATGCAGTAGATTTGGTGTTATAAACAAATCAATTCAAGATTATCAATCAATTCATAAATATTCTAACATACTAAATCAAATCAATTAAATCTACTACAATAATTAACTGTCATTTGTGATATTTATATCTATGCTAATATCAAAATATATCAATCTATTATCTACTGTTTATTGCCATATGAATAATTCTATAAATGTTAGTTTTAACATGCAAGCAAGCAATATATTTTTGATTACCAATTAATTCTATATGGTAATTTTTTTAACATGCAAAGGGGTTAAATTTACATGAAAAATATCAATTTATTCAATTAGCATGTAATTTTTATTCACTTGCCTTTTAATAAAAAAAATCTATATGCATGCGTGTGTATATTGACCGAATATTGCATCTTATCAACCATATGTACTGTTTTCGTATAAGTATTATACTACAGGACCATCCGTGTAATTTCAGCAAACTATATATCTATTTACAGCGTTATTACATATACAGTCTATAATTTCAGACAAGTTTCAGTTTAGTCCTTGAGTAATTAACAGAACAGTTTACATCTTTCAGCGAATTATAAAGCAGTCATACTGGTTTCAGTATATAACATATATAGTCTGACAGATGCATATTATGTTGGTTTTCGTGTACGAAATAACAATTAAACAATAATTAAAGTACTAAAAAGAATAAACAAAAACCAGTGTAATCTTTATTAATTTCGAATTGGAATAGAAATTAACGATTACAACATGTAGGTACTGAATAGTAATTAAAGCAAACGTTATTTAGATTATTATTAATTAATAATCTGATGTACTGAATTGCAATAAATAGAAACTACCGGACTGGAAAGTATAAACTTAACAGTCGGACTGTTCTGATTGAAATTGAAATTACATGACTGAATTGAAACTATTCTAATTACTGAATTAAATTACAGAATAGAAATTACAGCAAAAAACATAACTTTAAAGAAATTACAGAATGGTACAAACAGAATTAAAAGCTACAGCTAAGGACAGAAATTAAAATACTGAAATAAAAAGGACAGAATTGAAATAACAGAATTTAAATGCGTAAATGAAATGGACAGAATTAAAAGGCGTAAATGAAATGGACATAATTAAAAGACGAGACTACTATTTAACAGTATGCCCTTAACCGATATTCGCCCAACCACCTTGATGTTTCTGGTTGCGTTGGCGCTTCGATCCCAAGGTACAACGTCTCGGATGACTCGCCGGAAACTGGCGACGAGTCAAGGTCGAGCTGTTGGTGGGTGGCTCTCTCTGACTAAAATGTAATGCTTATTTTTTGAGAGATGATATATGCTGCTGTTGTTTGATTTCAGAATGTTATATTTGACCTGTGGGGGGTCTGCCTATTTATAGGCTTACTGAGTATCTCAGCCATTAAAGTCACTTTACTACTGTCAGTTTTCGAAATTCGAAACTGCAGTATTAACTTTGCAATGAATTCATATTTATTGCAACAGTTACAGCTTTGCTGGAAGCTTTTTCCGAACAGGCACGCTTTTTCCGAACAGAAGAACAAGCGCGCTTTTCCCGAACAGGCGCACTTTTCCCGACGAGCATGCTCGCCCGACGAGAATGCACGCCCGACGAGAATGCGCGCCCGACGAACATGCGCGCCTGTGTGGACACAATACACACATGTCCTGGGATACCTTAGTATATATATTGTAAAAATGAGACTTCATTTTCCAATGTGGGATAAATCCCAATGAGTTATCCTCATTAAACCCATTTTCCAGCATTAAGAGTTTTCCTCTTTCTCAACCCCAATGTTTGACGCCAATTTCCATTCACTCCCATTCTCCGAATAGGTCATGCGACATACCGTTACGAACCTTGTCATACCATCTACTCAACCATCTTGAGTATGGTGCCAAAAAACAATGGCTGTCACTTGGAATCTTGACTCAAAGATGGTCTCGTGACCATTCGTAAATTACCATGTTAAACATGGTTTTTCCAACATATTAGTATGATTAATAAACAAAATTATAACATAGGTCCCGTTTATACATGTTTTAAACAAGGTCACATTACTAGTAGCATAACGTTTTTCTAAATTCATACGTAGGCCTCTAGATTACCAAATTACTCCCTCCGTTCCCATTTAATTGTCCATTACGAAAGTACGTGCAATTTTGACCGGCCAATAACTTGTATCAAAATTGTCGGAATAAATTTTTTTAAAAGTTGATGATATAGTTTAAATGTTAAATTTTATGATAAGATTTAAAAAAAAATCATTTTGACAATTTTGATATAAGTTATAAGACAGTCAAAATTGCATATAGTTTCGTAATGGACAATTAAAGAGGAAGGGAGAGAGTATCTAACATGGCAATAGTACTGGTAGCACAAAACAAACAAACAAACTATGACATGTGATTTAGCATCCGTACAAATCTTAAATCACAGGCAACAAATGAAATACATAATATTTGTTCGTACATGGCAAGTTTGTTTAATTCTTTTACATGCGGAGTTGTAAGCAATTTAAGCATTATACACATTAACATGTAGTTCTAGCATGGTTTTAATAACATAACATGTTGTTAGTATACATAATTCGCATGTGGTTAAATTGTCCACATATACATATAAATTATTTGATTCGCAGTAGCATGTGATTATACGTTACTAATATATCATGCGGGTGTACAGTAAAAAATAAATCGTATACCTTATTCTTGCTATATTGATGAAGGTCGATATAGCAAAATACTAAAAATCCGGATAAACCTCAAGGTTTATACTGAAATACCCAGAATCCGTACTCCGATCTCCGAGAGCAGTGCTGATAATGTGTTGTAATATAACTATTAGTTACGTATTTAGGGAGACAGAAGTAGAGAGAGGGGGAACAGTATTGTATTTATTATGAATGAATATGTGTCTATGAATATAAGACCTCTAACACTCTTTATATAGATAGATGGTAGAGTTACAAGACCTAGAAAAGGCCCAACTTAACCCCAACTAAAAACCCATTAAGTAGAGTACAAGATATCGATCGGAACATTCTAAAGTATTCTAGAATCTTTTACAACACTAACAATTTTATGGAGCTTTTATTCCTTTTATAAAATAAAGTTGGAGAACAGAGTAGCAATTCAAGGCTATTTTAATCAACAAGGCTATTTTCATCAAAATCACATAAATGGGGTAAAGAAATAGAGATTCTTGAGTGAGGTTCTAAATTCTCATGTTGGACACAATGTGCAGTTCAAACTCTAACAGAACATATCATGTTCATGAGAAGATTAAAGAATATGATGAACACATTTTCAAATGAATATTACAAGCTGTAAAGGTTTCATTACTTTCTAATAGTAAAAGCATGCATATCCATAAATAATAGGGATTCAAATGTAACAACAGATCTTGTATTGCATTTTCTACAATAGCTTGTTTCCACGACTCAAACTTGTGATCAACAAGACACGTGAATGTAGTTTTACCATTGCGTTAAGACTCATCCTTGTGCAATCATAAATATAAAAATAATAATATCAAAATGCCCCCGGGATTAACCCACCACCCTGTAATATCTTGACCTCGTTTCTGCTCCTGTACTATCACATTTGAGCTGCTCGCCTCGTTTATTTTTACCATAGGTACACCCAGAAACAAATACCAAGGAATCCAAAATCTGGAAATTGCTAACCCTTCCCTCAACATACTTGGTTTTATTTTGTCAAAAAGTAATTGAAACAAAGTAAGTACTGCTGAATTTTGGTTTCGGTGCCACATTCTAAAACATTTTTAAAGATTAGTTTTGTTTTAAACTTTAAACAAAACTTAAGAATTCGGGGTTTTTTAAAATTAAGTATTATTTTTTTCTATACTATTCAATGAATCTCCATCTAACTGGTTCCAACTTGGAAGCTGTAATTCACAGTGTGTCCACACGGTCATTGTTACAATGCACATAAGCCTAACATTCTAGAACCCCTAAGCTTCCCTTGTTCACTTTGTTGTAATCTGTAATGCAGGTAAGTAAATAAATGAGTGAAAAGAGTAAATTAATATGGTCCCCCTATATATATATATATATATATTGGCCCCCCACCACACCCTCATCCTACTACCAGAAAATGACCCTCCATTGCATGTTACAAAAGGCTGAAAGCTAGAATACATAAATAAATGCTGTAAATGACAACGCTAAACAAAATGCATCTCTGAAACATACTTATGAAATTCTTTTAAAAGACTAGAAAATTTGTTTTCCATCTCAAGTTGAGGTTGTATCATTAACCACATATATTTTAAAATGTAATGTTAAAAAAAGTAATTATCGTACTATGTGGTAAAAAAAAAATTCATTATATGGAAAAAAGCATGTGTATATACGTTGTTTATTTTTTTATTTAAATAATCAACGGAACTTTGCTACTTTACGCTGCTAATTTTGTGTACATAGTTTTTTCCAGTACTATATATTTATTCCATGAATGACTTTTTTGAAGATTATATGTCATGAATGAAGCTCATAGTTGTGATTGATGCTCTTTAAAATAGATACATGCACTTTGTGGCTTGTGTTATTTTAGTTTTTGAGACGAGTACTTAATTATTGTTAAAATACTCACTCCCTTACCAGGCTTCTTTAAGTCAATTTTGAACATGTTTAGGCTCATATAGTCCATATTGATGGTATAACAATAATATATAATACAACAGCTTTGTAACAGAGTCTAAATTCAATTCCTGAAATAACGAACGGGACGATTCTGAAAAAATCGTGTTTGTTTATCAAACATCCGATTAACTTATGTCCCTTCATTTATAAACGAGCATAAACAGAAAATGAACAAATATTTCGAGTGTTCCAATTCATTTACGGTCCAAGTTTCATAAAAGGTGAAAGTAATATAATTACCAGTATTTTTATAGTCATTTAAAAATATTACTCAAAAATTTTACTCGTTGACGTGACCGACTAGATTAAATTGAATAAAAATATGATTTTAATATCAAAACAAAAATAATTGTTATATTTAATCAAATACATTAGCGGGTAAAGTCTATAGTTAAGTTTTTAAATAGATATATCATTTATTTAATACTGAATTGGGCATCTTAAATTTTAATATTGGGCCTACCTGCAGCCAAGTGACATGACATGTCATAGAAGATCCAACGGCTGAAATAAATAGAGGGTGTGGTGAGACTCTGAAATAATAGCAGACTTTGAAGCCAGGTGGGGGGTGTGTGAGCTCAAAACCCTCCAATAGGATCAATTTTGCCACGCGGTACCAACAGTCCCTTACTTTCCCCCACTATGCTTTGGCTTTGCTCTCTCCACTAGTTTGTTCAAAAAACGGACCCAACTGTCCAAAACCGCAACCCAAACCAATCCGTAACCGGTTTAGATTGGATTGAACTTTTCAAAAATTATGAATCAAAACCAAATCGCATTTAATATATGCGGGTTGGTTTGAATTATTATTTTTAAACCGCGGGTCAAACCGTAAAAACACATAACTCTTGTAACTTCTCACCATGTCAACCCCAGCTCAACTAACAACTGTTTTCAATCAAAAATTTAATTACATGTTAGTTGTCTAAAGTTACATTGTCACTATAATAATATTAATTTTATCATTATATGCATCATTATCACACACGGAGAGTACTAACATAAGTACACATTAATGAATGAAATGCCTGTTTTGCTTAAATACAAGTAATTAAGATACTCGAATACGAGATTAAAAATGTAAAAAATGGAATTGGTCATGCTTTTTTATATTTTGTGAATAACTTGTGATTTGTGTGACTCTAACTTACACAAATTAGCTAGATTTTGTAAATGTTATGTCAACCGGTGAGAGTAATAGGATAGTTTTTTTTAAAATTCAATGTTGTAATCGATCAAACACTTAGAGTTTTGATATTTCAGCATACATTATCTTTTAATCTACAAATTTAACTTGTTTGGATATTTTAAGATTTTATGTTGCACGTTTAAATTTTTATTTGCTCGTTTCGATATTTGTTTAGCGGTGTAATGAGCATGAATCAAAAATATTATGTCAAAATATTAGTCTGTGTTTGCTACTATGTGTTGTTTTGAGAATCTTTAATATTTAAGTTTTTTTTTCGAGTTTTATTATTTTTAGTGTTAAATTTACACTTTTTATAAATTTAAATGACAAAATGCAAAACTCACAAACCCAATCCGTAACCAAACCGATTTAAATGAGTTGGGTCGGTTGGAATTCAAAATTTATTCTAGCCGTATCAAAACAAATCACTCAATTTTTACATAAGTTGATTTGGGTTGGTGTAAAACCGTAACAAATAAAACTGTGCTCATCCTAACTATGATAGAGAAAGAGAAGGTATGGAGCATTTCTGTCTTTACTAGGCTGTGCAAATTGCCTTTAAATATTTAAAAAAAAAAGGTCCAAGTTCTCTGTTTTCAGAAACAGACTTTAATTATGTTGGACAATCAAAACAGAAAATGTTGGATATTCGTCTTTTTATATATTACAAATATGATATATACGTATTTTATATAAAAATGTAAAATTAGAGGTTGTTACTATAGGAGTGGAGATTCTTCTGTCAGTTTTGCTATATAGCCTTTTGCTGACATTTCCAGAAATTGGTCCCATAAGAGTACAAGCTTGCAGTGTACCTTACTTATAAACATTCAATCATTTTATACATGCTTTCATTTCTTTATTTTTCATAGAAATGTAATAGTAGTAAATTAATAACTCATCTTGCATATGTACAATTCTTCTCATATGGCGATTTAGTTAGCATGCTGTTGCAATTTGCAATGTTGATAATCGAGATAATGTAGTAAAAATAATTAGGTTAATCCATCTCAAACAATAATATGGAACATCGTAACGGATTTAATATGTGAATCACCTCTAAGTTAGGGGCTCTAACTACATAATTTTCTTCTTCAATTTATGCAGGGGTGGAGGCTTTAATATGCCCCCAGGGATGCTGCCGCAACCTCACAGCTAACAAAAATGCTATATTTTCTATACAAAATTGTGAGAAAATATAAATAGTAGTGTCTTGAAACTCCGTAAAATAACATTTTGTATCTAACAACCTTACCATTGTATTTCGGTCTCTGTCCCTCGTTATATATGTAATGTATATCACATGTAGAGGTTGGAAAATAAGAGAACATTTAGGAAGTAGAAAGGAGCTTTAGGGTCTTATTAACATATGAAGTTACTATTTATAGAATTGTGTGGATAATTGTGCTATATGATAGGAACTTTATCAAGCCTAATTTTTCTTATCATGCACATTGTTGTTTACCACGACTTTTGCGCATCTTGTACATTCTCATCAACCACTTTTAAATCCATACAACTTCATCTTGTTATAACATAATGTGATTTTCTATATGTTCAAAGTTTTCTCTAGTCCTCGAAGAGAAGATTTGAACATGATATTGTGTTGTGGCATCGAGTGTCAACATACTTAATTTGGAAAGTGGGTTGTGATGGAATTGCGCCAAAATAGAAGAAATATAAGTAGATGACCCGCTATCCACCGACGAAATTGGGAATCTCGCGATAAAATTAAGCAGAGGGAAGATGGCTCAATTCTGTTAAATGAGTGGAGAGGAAGAAAAATGAAAGAATAATAATAAGGAAAATACGAAGCTTCACAAATTTCTCTATTTTGATTAAAAAAATTTGTAAAAAATATTTATATTCAGCTTTTAAGTTTCAAACACTCTGAAAAGACCACTAACGCCTAGCTTTATCAATATCCACACTCTTTAGTTTCTAAGTTCAAAATAGTTAGACGGGTTAGTTTTATTTTTTATTTACCCCGTCTACCAAAAATTGGGACTCACTCCCTCCTATACTCTGATGTGGAAATTCGTCGTCACTCCTTTCCTCAACAAGTCTATATATGAACGTGGCAAAAAGTCTCTATTTATATCATACACTTAAAATGGTGATGATATCTACAAGAAAATACGTCTTTGGCAATGAAAAATTTCGTTGCTTAAAGTTTATTTTTCGTTGTTAAAATAGATCGGCAACAAATTATTGTCGTTGTCATGCCGTTGCAGACGCCCCGTTACTGAAAGTTTATGGCAACAACTTGAAGCATCGTTGCTGAAAATAATTATTTTGCAACAAAAACATGTGTTGCCATTTCGAAATAATATTGTTGCCAAATGGAAATAAGTTGTTGTCAATCCTTCAATTTTTTCGTTGTTAAAGGTTACAATTCCGTTGCTGATTTTTTAATTAAGTTGTTGCATTTGAGAAATAAAATGTTGCCAAATATGGGAAAAAATCATTGCAAAAGACAGCATTGGTTGTTGCTGATTTGAATCTCTACCGTTGCAAATTTATAATCAATTTTTGTTGCAAAATGCAAAAAATAATTGTAAAATTTTAATTCAATTTCACTCATATATAATACAAATATTATAAATTAAATTAAGTTTCAATTGCTAGAATCATTCAACACACAATAACTAAAATATTCATCATAAACATTTAATAAAAGAAAATGTAACATATTACAAGAGTAATCACTACGAACATTCTTTGATCATAGAAGATATATGTACATAAAAAGAAAGAAAAACACTGGTTATAACTGCAGCTGATTGCAATAGAGATGAAGTACATGCAACTTGATGACGAATTTGGAAATGCTTAATCAAGTCAAATAGCATCATGTATCGATATCCTGAAAACAAAGAGTAGAAAATGACAAATTTTATCAAATACGAATTTTTAAATCCATTTGAACCACATGATCACATAGAAAAAAAAATACCTTCAATCGGAGTCAATTTGTCGGATCAAATTCAGATCAACCGAAGAACCGCCTGATAAGATGAGATCTAAAAATTTAAAAAGGTATACATGGATGATAAGCATCACACTATAGTACTGATTACTGTGTACACTATAGTGAAATGGAAATAAGTATACCTCAAAAACAATTCCATCTAATGCCATTGCATTACTTGCTTCTTCAACAGTCCTCATCTCCACAAATGCAAATTTTTTCTCATGATTGATATAAACATTAACAACGGCATCACCTGCAATAAAATAGATTAATGGTTTGAGATATTAACGAAAGATGAATAATTGGGAAGAGAAAGAAGACACATCCGATTCCTGATGAAAATGTACCAGTGCCAGCAGAATTTCCTCCTATAGCTGCCATAATACCACTAAAAAATGTTGCAATTGTCTGCCCAATATATTCAAGAATAAGAATATTAAAATTAAAGAATGAATAAAGAGAGCAGCAATAACAGAGAGAGACACCATACTGCGTGAAATTAGTCATAAGAATTTTTTTTTAGGCTGAACATTCGATAGAGGCGGCTAAATTGTATAAGAATAGCCATAAGAATTTTTTTACTTATGTATACACATATTTCCTTAGACTGCATGTTACAGAACATGACAACTAATTTCAAGATTTCCTTACATATTTTCACTCAAGACCTAGTTCTCGTTTAGATAAAAAGGCCTATCTTTCGTTTCTCATATACAAGTTTTAACTCTTATTACCCCGAAGCCTGTATTATAAAAGATGATCATTTAATTAGAGGTAAACCTGCTCATTTGCCAATGGAGGAAGTCCACCAACATAAACACGGCGTGCATGCCTTGTAGCCTATAGAAGAGGATAAGCAAGAATTGGTTATTCGATAAATAAATTTAAATACAGGCATCACATATATACCTGCCGAGTCATTGCCTGAAATGGCATCATAGAAAGGGCACCCAATTGGTTTACCTAAATAGTTGAACTCAAGTTAGCAACAGATATTCTCATTAAGGATTTGTTTGGTTACAGCATATAAGCTCAGTTTTTTTTGCTTAAATGCTGAACTGCATTTGGTTGACCAGCTTAAACTCCAAGCTTTTCTGCCTTTTGGCCAGAACAAGCGAGAAGATTTAAGCTGGATGAAGCTAGCTTTTCCCAAAACTTTTTTCCTACTTGTACACAGTTAAAAGATAAACTCAAAAAGGAATATATTTTTTTTAATAAAAAAACTAAGCTTCACAACTCCCACAAAACAATGCCATTTACTACAACTTATTTCACAACAATAGAATAGAACCCATTATTCCAAAATACACCTAAAAGTAAATGATAAACTGAAAACCAATATAATTTTGTTAAAAAGTATAAATGGAATAAAACCCAATTTCCTACTTGTACATAAAAACTTTTTGGATAAACCCAAATAAATCACTGTTTTAAAATTTGTAGTGATAAAGCTCGATTCAAAGCTTAAAAAGCTCGCCTTTCCGCTTTTTAGGCCGCTAAAAGCTTGCACTTTTTACGCTTTTAGCATATATCTTTCAAAAACGCTTTAGCTAAGATTTTGCTTTTTAAAACAATAAAATAGAATATGCAAATAAATAAATAAACTTAAGCATAAAACATATTATTTGTGATAATGAGTTTTGTAGTTAAATACAATAGAACCCATTATTTGGAATTAATAGCTAAAATGAAATGAAAAAACTGAAACACTAGAATAGATGTAGTTTTTTCTTAAATAAATAAAAAGAAAATAGAAAATAAAACATATTAAAAATGGTATTTGTAAAACCAATTAAGCTAAACCCAAACAAAGCCTTACCAACAAGATATAAAATACTAATTTAGAATAAAACCCATTTTTTCTACAAACACTTGTCGGATTAAAAATATGCAAAAAAAAAAAACTACTTAACCCATTATTTGTGATAATGGGTTTTGTTTTTAAATACAATAGAACCCATTATTTGGAATTAATAGCTAAAATAAAATGGAAAAAAAAACTAGAATATGGAGTAAGTTGTTTTTAAAATAAAATTTAAAAAAAAACATATAAAAAAAACAAGTATTTATTTTTAATTACCTTGTGAGTGTAAGGAGAGGATCTGGTGCTGACGTGGCGTTCATCTTCCTCATGCTTATAAGACATCTCTCTCTCTAACAAAAACAACCTCCTAAACAAGTATTTATTTTACTAGTTTTTTTTTCTTTTTTTGTTCTGTTTTTTTCTTGTTTTTGTAATAACTGTAATTGCAAAACAGGGTCATTTATTTTATTTTAGTAATTATTAATCTTTCAATAATTGCGTTTTTTTGGGTTTTTGTTTCCGATTATTTCATGAATAATTAAAGGGGTGAGGCTAGATAGTAAGTTAGCGACTGTTTTAACGGTAATCGAATGATAGATGCCCATTAGATTAGGTGGGGATTAATCGGAGTTAGATAGGATTAGACTCGTATTACGGCTTTTTAAAACACTTTAGATGTTCTTTTTTATATTTCATTCTCTTTTGATTATACCTAAGTTTAAACCATTCCAAACAGTCATCTATCTTCGTCGACGAATTAAATTTTTATTGGTTCCCGCTTATAAGCCGTGTTCTAAAAAGCATGACTAGAAGAAGCTGGGTGATAATGCTCTGAACCGTTCATGATAAAATTTGTGTTCAAGTCATGTGTTCGGTTCATGTTCGTTTAATTTTTTGGTACCAAAGAAAAGGCGATCATGAGCAAAATGTGTTCATCTAGTAAAGTTTTGATTCATCGAATCAGACTGGTCAATCATCAATACATACACATATAAAATAAATATATTAAGTACAATCACTTCCAAATTTGTATTTTTTATATATATATGTTCCTACTTTTTTGGATTTTGTATAATCTTTTCATTTATTTTTACTGTTATAATTATTAATCTTTACTATATATGCTTAATGAACCTACAAAGTTAATAGTAAAAAAATATATAATTTTGAATGAAGCTTTTTTTTAAAAGAGGTTAAAATGTTCTATTTACATACTACTTTGAAAAACACATTAAAGAAAAAAAAAACATGTAAATTATGAGGCTGATCATATATGAAATCCATAAAAGTATAATTATATTAAGACTCGTTAATACAAAAAGGTTTTTATATTAAAAATATTTAGAAATTTCCAAGTTTTGTAGTTAAAAAATTTTAATTATTATTAAAAGAAAAAAAATTGCCAACAAAATATCCGTTGTCAAAAATACTTATTTGCAACATAAGTCATTCAGTCCGCAACATCATTTGCGTCGTTGTCAAAGATCACTTATTTGCAACGTAAATCAATCATTCTGCAACGTCATTTGTTTCGTTGCCAAATGTTTTGGGATTTAACAACAATATTTTCTACTTGTTGTAGATAAAATATATTTTCAGCAACGTTCATAGCATCTCGTTGTTGATAGACCACTATTCAACAACAAAATTTCTTCCGTTGCAAGAAATATGTTATTCAACAACAGAGTGCAATTTTGTTGCCCAACACTATATTTTCAGCAACAAATCTTTTTATCGTTGCTAAACATGTATTTTCTTGTAGTGGATATTGGTAGTGATTTTTTGAAACACATATTACTCTCAAATGATCATTGATCTGTCTCGATATATATTGATCGAGTGGTCTTGATCGAATTTATGCATGGAGGTGTATTAAAAATTCTCTACCTATATCATTAGTATTTATGATTATAATTCGGTCAATATACTTCTAAATGTTGTTCCCTTCCTCGTATTAAAGACTCAAATCTTAGTTCTTTATAATAAAAATAGAATTATGTTGTCAACTTAAAGGCAAGGATAGATTTAGTTACACGAGCGGCTGTAAGTTGTAAGTCAACTGATTTGAGTTAAGACTAGATTAAAAAAGTAAAACCTTTTCTTTGTTAAAGTAGGAAAACTCCAAATGATCTTTTAAGTACCATCCTAGCCTAGTACTACTACTATAAATCAACAACCTCACCTATTTCAATTCTACATCCCCCATTTACTCTCTTATATAAACTCAAGTGAACTCCATAATACAAACCAAAAAAAAAACTCCTCCCACTAAGAAATGAAAGGTAGATCTTCTAAGCAAGGGAGCAAAGGAGATATAGGGGTGTCTAAAAACAACCTTCATAATAGTAATAAGCTAAGAGAAGAGCCTCATCTATCTGGTGCATACATAAGAGACCTTGTAAAGCAACTAACTTCTTCAAGAATTAAGGACCCAATGAACCCCAATGAGCCAAACACCATGGACTACAAAAACGAAGGGCCGAGATCGGTGCCACCTCAGCACAAAAAACAAGTTAGGAGGAGACTTCATACCACTAGGCCTTACCAAGAGAGGCTACTAAACATGGCTGAGGCACGAAGAGAAATTGTCACTGCACTCAAGTTGCATAGAGCCACTATGAAAAAACAAGCACAAAATTTTGAGCCTAATTCAGACCCTCCACCACAAGAAGAAAGCGTTAAAACTCGAAGGAGTTCAAGAACTTATCCTCCCAAGGAAATAACAGAGTATCCGTTAAACCAGCCAGATTTATCTTATAATAACTCAACATTATATCCTTCTTCTTCTTCATCATCGAATCCTTATGCTTTTTGGCCTGGTACTACCCAAGTAGAAAGTTTCCCAGATGATCTCAATTTCGCCCTTCCGAGCCAAACCCTAGGATTGAACCTCAATCTTCAAGATTTTAACGACTTGGACAAATCATTATATTTTACATCCTACTCATCACCAAAATCTAATTTGGTTTCTTCAAGTGAAGGAGAAAGCTCGGGATTAGGGTTGCATCAATCGATAGATGAAGAGGAAATGGAAGAGATCAAATCACTGGGACAAAAACATGAGGTGGAGTGGGATGATAGTGTAAATTTGGTTTCATCAGCTAGGTGGTCTAAGTTTCTAAATAACACTTGTGAGAATGGTAATGGAGATAAATACTCTTCTCCTCCTTTTGATGATGAAGTGGCTCAGTTTCCAGATTGGTTAGAGGAAGATTTTGAACAAGATTATGTCATTGACAATTGCCTTCAGGATCCTGCCTTGCCATGGTATGAAAATATTCTTCTTGAAATTGTTATTTAATATTGTCGTTTTCCTAATCATTCTCGCTTTGGTCCGTGAATTTTCCAATGTAATGTATAACAAGCTTCTCGTGTTTTAATCAATTTCGCCCCAAACGGAGTCGTTTCATAAACTTGAGCATATCGACTACAGGTATAATATTAAAGCCCAAAATGGGCCTATCCTTCTTGTTAAGGGATCAACTCAAGATGTTTTATGTTCCTAAGAACATAATTTAATGCTTTTTAAAATTTCTCTTTAAATTTTTATTTTCACCCTTCAAGACTGGGGATTGCATTTGGTTTTGGATAAAATTGCAGAAGTTAGTTTCTGATACTTCTCACCTTGGAAATTGTTGGGGAAGCAGCAGGCTTATAATTAATTCAAGAAGTCCCCACTTCTGTCCTATTTTTTGTTCACCAAATATATACCAACTTAGTTTGATTAAATATAATAATAAAAAAAACACTTGCACTATTTTACTGTTGCTCTTTTTTCTTTTTATGGGTATTCTGAATAAAGGATCTTTCTCCCAAAACAAACTAGGGGCAGTGCACGTTAGTTTCTGTTTGGCTTTGGGCAAAACTGAACAGATGATTATATCTCTTATCAATTCTTTTTAGTTTTCTATTGTTGAAGATTTAAACCAACTCATTTGTTTTAGCATGAGACCACACCCAATCCCAAAATAAAACCGGTTTGGTTCTTGTGTGTATTCATTGTCTTTTAAAAAGTTTTCAACTTTCAGTTGGGTTTGGTGGTCCTTCTCGGTACGGTGTGGTTTTGTAGTTTTCAAATTTGAAGACAAACCTCACAACTCGGTTGTAGAAAAACATAAAATAGAAGTGGTCTGCCTGGTATTGTTTTTGAGCTGCTACCATTCAATAAGTTGTCTATTTATTTTTTATTGATTGTTGCCGTGAGTGTATGCGTGCGAAAGAGACTAGGATTTTTGGTACATTGCAGTGCTATTGTTTTGTTCGCACGGCAGTGATAATGTAGTGAATATCAAAACATTCGTTGTTATTAACTGAACACAATATTAGCAGCTCACATCGTATTATTGCGTTCTATATTGAATAGGATTTTCTCTCTCTCTTAATGTCAATAAATTTTCCATGTTTTATCTGCGACTGCTAATTCTTTATGTTCTACTTGTATTGCAGTTTGGACATTGGGGAAATCGAAGGACTCGATGGGGAATGGTTAGGATGAGGAGAATAGCATTTTTTTTCTTTCTCCATTGCAACTTTTAAGGCAACTATCATTCTTAATCCCCTTGTTTTGTTTTTTGATTAGTTTTGCTCTCTTTTACTTTTTTTGGGAAAATAAGGCTTGCATGAAATTTACAAATAGACAGACCAAAGACCATGGAAGAAAATAATGTAAGGAACAAATGATTCCTCTCCATTTGAGATTGGAGATTAGATTCTTATGTACTGTTTTTCCTTTCAGTTTTCAATCAATGAATATATTTCAGAAAGTGAACATGCTACAAATAAAGTGTGGTCAGCAAGGTTGATTAAATGGTGGATAAACAAATACTGGTGCTGTCACAATCTGCAATCTGTTACAATGACAAATGAGAAAAGAAGGATAAATAGTATAAAAATTTAAATAATTAAATACTCCATTGAACGGCATAAGATTGGTGTTGTATTCCAGAATTTCTTCTAGAAAATCCATTTGCACTCCAGTTTACTTCAAATTCACGGTACTTATTTTGTTACCACAGTTCTTCTAGCAAACATTACAAGTACAGAGTACAGTGATAGTCAAATCGTAATCATAAATTAAGAACTCATGTTAGAGTTGCAAAATTGGCGGGTCGAACAAGAGTACCAAACTCGGGAAATTATTATTATAATAGGAGTATACCCGTTCTGTCACCGCTAATATAGAAAGAAACTCTCTGTAAAAAAGAATATTCTAAGCACTCCGACCATTTACAAGGAGCATGGAGAATACCACTATAAGAACAAACAGAGAACATTGTGAAACAGATGTAGCTTTTGACGAGTAAATATAATAATAAGGTTTAGCATTATTTTGAGGCCCAGTGCTAGGAACGGTAGTGTAAATAGGCGAAGGCGGCGGATTTGAACGTGGTGGGGCCTGTGAAGTGGGTGGAGACGTAAAGTAATAAAACGGTGGGGGTGTTTTCGGCACTTGTGTTTTTGGTGGAGGTGAATTGGGTAGTTGTGATTTTGGTGGGGGCGATTTCGGTCTTTGTGGTGGTGGAGGCTCTTTTGATGGTAGTGATGGTGATGGTGGTGGTGAGCAAATTACAGGACAAGTGACACATTCACTAATGCAAAGTAATCCAGGATTTGGTACTTTCTCTGATGTTGTTACTTTACAAAAAATGAAGGCAAGCAAGAAAACAAGCCAGTTTTTTCTTGAACAAAGTAGCAATAGCATATTGGCATAATCCATTGAGAATGGTGAATTTTTCATATGGTACAACAAACTACTCTACTTTGTCAATTTATAGGTAAGGCAGACAAGGCATCCATCTATGTGCATGCTTTTTAAAAAGTTTGATCCAGATTCCTTGAAAGCCAAAATAAATAGGAAAAATATAAAAAAATGTAAGGAGCTACTTGTAAAGAAAGGTAATGTATATAGTATTTGTTGGTGTGGTGTTAATTTAAGAATTTTTTATTTCTCTTTTATACGTTTCTGCAAATGCAATCCTCCTTTAGGCATCAAATTATGCCTCATTGTAGATTTCACATTGAGCTTTGTCCTTTATTTATGCTTTTCTTGTTAACTGAGATGGTTCCTCTATCTTTGATCTAAATCAAAGAATAATTGTATCTTGAAGAAAAAATTGTGAACTTTCGAGAAAGAACCGAAGTAAATAGTAATAAACTACTTACACAATTAGCCTAGACAATTTGGCGAAATTGGATAAGGCAAAAAGTGGAGTCTTTAGATTAGACCTCAAATCAAAGGCCAAGCTTTTCAGGATCTACTTTCGGGATAAATTTGGAGGATACACAACACTTCTTTTCATCATTATGTCCCGTAGACAGATCTAAAGATATCCCATAGATTCGTAAAAGATTCTAGACGTAGGCATGTACTGGACAAACAGAAATTCATGAACTAACTGAAACGTAGTAAGTGCAGACTGAAGATGCAGTAAACAAAATGGTTCAACTTCTAATCTGGTCAAGTACTTTCCATCGATAGTGAAATTTATGAGTATTAAAACATGTTTTAGGTAATTTTTGGTGACTGAAGTTTGTCGTGCAGGAATCAAACTACTCATACTCAAGGGCAGAGCCAATATAGGTTTAGTGAGGGCTCCAGCCCCCGCTGAATTTAATTCATATATACTATATATTTCATATTTTTACACAGATAATTTAGTTCAGTTGGGTAATACTCCAATTTTGCAACCTGACGGGTTCGAAACCCCGTTGCTAATATTTTAAACAATTTTGACTGTATTATAAATATACTAACAAGTAACAATTATTATATGCCAAAAAATCTATTTTGATTGCTTTAATTTTATTTTTTTCAATAGTAAAAAACATGAAATCTATCACACAAAACCACTTGTGTTTTATTTGTATATTGCTTAATATTTAAAAAGTTTTTCTTTTAGATCATTGTATTACTCATTTTATCTAATTACTATTTGGTTTTCGTTTAACAATTGTTACTAATCAATATTAGTGGGTTTATCATAAATTTCATTTTTAACATATAAACTAAAATTTCATAAGAATTCACCCAAATTACTATTTATTTTATCCTTGTTGCTTGAAATTCTAAAATCTTTTTCTTTTCTTCAAATCAAAGTTAGTAATTTGTTCATAGAATTTAGCTTATTTGGTATCTTATTAACATATATTTTTTAATGTTAAAACATGTTACCATCTATTATTTGTTTATATAGTGTTCATTAAGATATATCGCCGACTTATATACTAATTGTGCCCCCGCTGAACCAAATTTCTGGCTCTGCCCCTGCTCATACTACTTATAAAATAAACACATGATGCCTCAAGATTGTACAGATATTTCATATTTGTGAACGTTTTATACACACAACTCTATTTTTAAACTTCAATGGAATCTGTAACAGGATTGTAGATGTGACGTACATATTAACTTTCTGGAACAATTGGAGTTTAAGAAAGTAACTCGCGTAATCGTAAATACTGACAAGCTCTTCAGGTTTGACGTGTCGTGATGTCTTTCAATTCTATAATGCTTTTAGATCATCATTACTAGTCCTTCGCTTCCTGGTCTTCTGACAGCGAAAAACATGAGGACGGCGAGGAGCTATCCAAGGGACCCCTCTGTTAGACATATAAATACATAAATACATAGATGCACTCGTAAGTTCAAGATATCCATGACAAAAGGTAAAAAGAGAAGACCTAAAAGATGTATGTACTATGTATTGAACATGTCTCAAATTTGTAAAAATCAAGAATTATGCTTATCAAAATTATGGATTATAATTTTATGTGATTGAGCATCTACTGAATTGCAATTTTGATAATCGCCGAGTCACTTCAATATCTGGCCTCACTCTTTTTCCAATTTCAACACTTATCATCTGTGTGTATACTGTATAGCATATTTAGCACTAGACGACCTTATTTCTTCAACTCGGGGATAATTATTATCTCTATATTTATGACATACCTGATTTCCATCAGATGAAATTTGAGGCGAAACCGTTCGAGTAGAGAGTTTCTCGGTTTTCATTTCACTTCTTTTACCAAATTCTGTTAAACGATTGAGCTCTGGAAGTATAACTGTGCCAAGATTCGGTCTATCTCTCTTTCTTAACTCACAACATTGTAAAGCCAAGTTAGCAAATGCAAGAGCCTCTTCTACTGGCCAATCATGAACCGTCGGATCGAGCAAATCAGTAAAGTTTCCTTTCTGTATAGCCCTCTCAACATGATGGCTCAGACCCATTGGGGGCCTAGCTGTGATGACCTGGTGATGCAGCACTAATTTTAGCTTTATTTTCTTTAATGATTAAACAATGTGTCTATTGTTAGAACTTAGAAGTTGTGATACCAAAGGCAATTCTGCATATATATACTATACTTTTGTCTAGAGCTGACGATTTATTTTTTACCATGCACTTTGATTAAAATCTTGTCTTTATAGTATTAAACTGAATAAATTGACAGATCAATTTCGTCCCCTCCCACAAACCATTCCTGCTTCCGGCACTGGTTATGTCTCTTTAAAAGACTGTTTATCACTTGGATCAGGTGTTCAAAGATTCCCAATTTCCCATTTTGGTGAACGGTTAATTTTCTATTTTCTGTCGGTTGCAAAAATTTATATATATCAAATGTATGCTGTTGTTTAATTGCGGTTTCAACTGGAATAACATAATCCCAACTGTTCTTGTATCTATTTCGAAATATTGTTACATTTAAGGTTCTACAAGTTTTTAACATAAAATTCATACTCGGTAAGGAATGAAAGATTTATTTTCTGTATTATATCAGGTTTGATTTCGAGTATCTTGTGTTAGGGTTTGGTATCCTAAATCACCTGGAGTAGCATAATCCCAAGCGAGTAAATATCCGACTTCGTCCCTAATTTGCCAGTTTGCTGATATTCAGGGTCGATATAGCAAAAAGTCCCGGCCGCTGACGTCATGTGGTACTGTGTTACGCTGTCAGCGACAGAGGGCGGGACCAGGCGTGCTAACCCCACATCACTTATTTTGCATACGAAGTTACGGTCTAGTAAAATATTTGCGGGTTTAAGATCACGATGAACGAGAGGCTCTGGTTTTGCCTGGTGAAGAAATAATAATCCAGTTGCAATATCGGATGCTATTTTAAAGCGCGTTCTCCAAGATAGAGAGGGAGTATTTCCTTTTCGAAATAAACGATCTTCTAAACTTCCGTAATTCATATATTCATAGACCAAACAACCGTAATCGGGACATGCGCCTAATAAGAGGACCATGTTGGGATGTCTCATGCAACTAAGAATCTCTACCTGCATCAAAAGAACAAATTAAAACAAAAATAAAGTATATACTTTGTAGCTTGTACCACATCTGATAAAGCCATAACTTTGGTCGGTCGCGTTAGGCTTTTCAACAATAATATAATGGTAAATTAAATGTAAATAATGAACATTTCTTAGTCTTTATTATTGATCGGATTATTACACTTGCTCGTATTATTACACTTGCTCAGATTCATTACACTTGCTCGGATTATTACTTATTTATTACAATTGTGTTCGATTTGACTCTTTAATCTCTTATCTTGGTCGATTTCCTTTTTCTTCGATACTCGGCTCTTTCACTGTTCGGTTTCCTTCTTAATGGCTAGGCTTTGACTAGTTTCTCTCTTTTCTCAACTTCTCTCTATAATTTTTGAATAGACTTTTTCGGGGGCTTTTTAGGAGGGGTAGTTGGCTATTTATAGGCAACTACGCCTCCTTGTATGTTGACAAGTGTCTCCATCTTAGGGTTTTTTTTAGATATGGGTCCCTAGTTAAGTGGGCTTGGGCTTTTATTAATATCTACCTCAATTTTCTAGGAAAGGCATGTGATAACCCATCAAGTATTGGATACCCATTTATGAAGTGTGAGTCGATTGCTACCCGAATAGAATATTCGGGTCTAATTTTTATGTTCTATCAAGTGCTCCCTGACTTCCTCGGCGTGGTCTCCATGTCGAGGGAGTCATGATCGGTCGGTCGAAGATATTACTTCGGTTTTGCTGTTCCCAAGGTTACATCGAGAAATGCGATAGATTCACGACTGTTCCCTGGGGCCCATTTGAGGTCATTAAGAGGTCCAATCTTGGTACCCTTTTTCGAGGAAAAACCCTTGATCTTCCCCACATTTATCTACTATAAAGGTGCCCCATCCCCCATTATCCCATTTATTATTACTTCGACTGTGACACGATGGCTTCTCCCAATGGTTCGATAGGAGACAACTCTTCAAATTACGTTGCTTACTTGGAGAATGAGGTCAAGAAGGTTCGCGTCCTGAAAAAGAATTTGGCGGACGTGACCAAAAGGTTGTCTGATATGGATGCGGAGCACCATATGACCATGGCTGATAGGGATTGGGCCTTCGAGCGTATAAAGAGGCTCGAGGCTTCTCTGGCTAAGCAAAAGGCAACAAAAAGGGCCTATAAGCTTGCCTTCAAGGAGTTGCATGCTCGGTCTAAACCGAGTTCGGATGATGATGAAGATGGCTCTTCCTCGGATTAATTAGTCTTTTGTGATTTCTTTGTATCGGGTGTCCTCACCAAGTTGTAATCGAATCATGGAAAAATATTAATAAAACATATTTCATTTCCCTTCTTGTTTGTTTATTCCCTTGATACCTTATTGGATGACTTAATCGGCTTTGAACTGCTGTAGTTAGCCATAAATGCTCTTGGGAAGTTCAAGAGGTTGTCTTTCTTCGAGATGACCTTTGGTCTACCCCTTGTTTCTTCCTATAAAAGGGGATTGTCCCTGTATTCTTTGTGCAACTCATTCTTTATTATCGTACAAATGGCTTCTCCTCGTGAAGATAGTGGTGACAACCTTTATAAATACGTTGCCCATCTCGAGGAGGAGGTTAGGAAGGCTCGTATCCTCGAAAGGAAGGTTGCCTTTTTAACCATGGAGGCTCGCCGAGCTGATGAGATGGACGAGCGCTTGGAGGCCATGGAGAGTGAATATCAGAAGTCTCTGATCGACAATATTTGGGCTCATGCTCGGATCAAAGAGATTGAGGCTTCTAGAAATAGGCACATTGCTTCCAAGAGGGCTTACAAACTGGCCCTTAAGGAAGTGTATGCTCGGTCGAAGGGGAAGCCGAATGACGAAACGGGCCCTTCTATGAAATGATTTTATTATTTTTATTGTATTTCCTTTATGTTGACTGCCTCTTCTGTAATAAAGTATCAATCAATCAATAAACATTACTTTCCCAATGCAATTTATTTGACCGCGCACGCTTGTGGCTTCATTAATGCTTTTTCTTGGGTTTTGTGTTTGACCTTATCCACTGGACCTTCTTAATCTCTGTATCTAGTGACCACTGAGATTTCTTGAGCCCTGTGCACAAATCTTATCTTTTATATCTTAATTGTTGTACTTTTTCTAGATTGACACGTGCAGAGGTTTTTCGAATTTCGCCCTCTTTTAAATACTAGCGTGAATCCAAGCGTTTCTTCTCAAGGGACTCAACTTTTAATAACGAATGGCTGCTCTTTCCCACTTAAACTTTTCTTAACAGACGCATCTTTTTAATTACCCCTGTTTCCAAGAGTCTTTTTGACGAACGGTTGCAATTCACCACACTAAACCATCCTTAATTTTTCTATAAATACCCTCTCAATATATGGATTTATTCATAATCTTTTCTTCATCTCCCCTTACCATATATAGAACTTTATCCCATAATCTTTTTAGAATGGCCAGTTCTTTCACCAAATCTGCATTGGTCTTGCAAGTGGAGGCTTTTGAAGCTTCCTATGGCCATGCATTAAAACTGTTGAAGGATGCTGAGGAGGAGTTAAAGGTGATGCGTTATCACCATACCGAGATGGTTCGGGAATTAACTTGGCTAAGATCCGAACTGGATTATTGCCGACGTGCTCGTCGGGCTCTAGTTAAAGAGAATGAGATGTTAAGGGGGAACCCGGCACTTCGAGACAGGAATGTCTCTGCCGGGCCCTCTCATCGATACCGATCGACCTCCCCCTAACCTCTCCATTTTCCTTTTTTTTTTCTTTTGATTTTCTTCAATTTTCTTCATTTCTTCATCTTTTCTCATCTTTTTTTTATATCCTTCTTATGCTTCTTTTTTCTTTTTTATCGTATTCCTTTTACTTTCTTCATCCTCCATTTTCTTTTCACCATCTCTAGCTCTCTCTACTTTTTTCCTTTTTCTATTTCTTCCTCTTCTTTCTCACCACTACGACATAACAATCAACCCTGTGATCCTAAGGGTTTTGTGTTACTTCTAGGGTTTTTGTCATTTTTCATTTTCCTCTTCTTGCTTTTCACTTCTTCTTTATGTTCCTCTTCATCGTCACCTGCTGTTCGCCGTATCTGTTGGTATTGTTGACCTGCTTAGGCCACGTTGTCTCCTGATGTATTAGACCACAATGTAGTAGATTTTCTTTCGATGTAGTCCTCTGATGTAATAGTTTTTCTTTCGATGTAGTCCTCTGATGTAATGAACAGTGATGTATCTCACTTTTATTAATGAAAATTTCCTTTGCCCCTTTATATTGCACTTCTTTTTATGTGGCACTTGTGGTTTGTCGTTTTTCCGAAATCCAGATCTTTGAATATCTTCTCTATTTTCTGCTGTACTGTGATATCAGATGTATATAGATGTACTGTCGATCATAGGTGCATGCTCCCAAGTATGTCAGGAAATATGCAAGTTTCCAAACACTTGTCAGAAAATATCATGTTATCTTTTCTCTATAAATACTCCTCTTCTTTTCTTTAGTAGTTACCCTCTTTCATCAACTCTTAATTGTTTGTTTTTTCTCTCATCTCCTACTTTATCCTGCACTATAGCAATTTCCCAGAATGTCTGAACCTGTGGTGAGATATCATGCTCAGATGAAGGGTCTGGATGCGGAGGTATCTCGCGTCCGACGTCGAATGGGAAGGCTTGAGAAGGAGTACGGCATTT
The DNA here is from genome assembly GCA_963920805.1 of Primula vulgaris. Classification (NCBI taxonomy): domain Eukaryota; kingdom Viridiplantae; phylum Streptophyta; class Magnoliopsida; order Ericales; family Primulaceae; genus Primula; species Primula vulgaris. The sequence continues at coordinate 8,735,102 of OY987216.1, read as the reverse complement.
TGGCCTTGAGTCTGTTCGGCTCTCACCCCGAAGAGACAGTGAAATTGACTGAGATTTCGGCCTTGAGTCGTCAGCTCGATCACTTATTGTTTCAGAGAAATCATCTGGCTAACTCCTGGTATGATGCCGAGGAGATTTGGGACCATGCTCAAGACGAGTTCGATAACTCCCCTCAAGGCCTAGCTAACATGATGGTTAGGAATGCTCGGCTGGAGGAGCACGTCATGGTTCTCACTAGGGAGAAATCCGAACTCTCCGCGGAGAACGAAAATTTGATTATCATGAATGATTCCTACCAAGCTCGGTTGAACTGCTCTGCTTGTTTTGCTTTCTCTCGGTCTGGTAGTTCGGTTTTTCCACCCATTGGTCCTTAGTTAGATTGGGCTGGTTTTCTGATGTATTTTCCGTTTTGGAACTTGTATCTTTTTTTTTTTTTGTATTTGAATCAGATGTATCTTTTCGTATCTCGTGCTTTTGTCTTGTGAACCGTTGTGACGCCTCGCGCTTTGTGCCCTTTGACTCTTTATAAATGCTCCCTATTGCCTGTACTTCATTACTCAATCTTCTTTTCTCTCTCTTGTTGATAATTTTTGTTTCCTCTAACTTGCTTTTGTTTGAGATGGCTCCCATTACTAGATCTGCTTCCAAAAAGAAAGCCCTTCTGGAAGAGGAGCCTGCCTTCTTGCTACCCCGTCCCCCTGGTTTTGGGGAGGAGGATTTGACTCCTCTTCAGCTAAAAGAAATTGAGATGTCATGGCTGAAACATGATCTCAAGTGCGCTCAGACTGAAGTGAGGAGGTTTAAACAATATTGGGATGCGGAGGGCATTGCTCGTTTCAAAGCCGAGCAAAAATGCAAGTCTCAGTCTTATTCCTTGCAACAGGCTGAGATGGCGATTGGTCGTTTGATTAGGGAGAAAGAGCGTCTAGAGGAGCTTTTGGCGAGGAAGGATGCCGATATGGGGGGTAGTTCGAAAAAGTAGGATTAGTGTATTCTCTTGTACGAATTTTCTTTTCGGTTGTATTGTTTGTGTTTCCCCCTTTGTGGATGAATAAAACTTCTGCTTTGCCTCTATATTTTCTTTGATATATATGTTGTTTTTTCTTTTATGTCAATACCATTCGATGTTTCAGTATACACCGAGCAATGTGCCCGGTTATCCCCCCGGAGAGCATTGTTAGACTTGATGCTTAATGCCGTCAAGCTAGAAACGGTCTCCGTCCACCTTGTTCGGTGTGTCCTTTCGGTAAGGAATGGTTGGGCGTCGAGGATCTTAATCGGGGATAATATTGGTAGCGTATGCTGGAAGCTTTTCGTGGTAGGGTCCACTGGCCGTTTATTTAGGTGTAATGATGTGAATTGTCTTGGGTAGTGGGATATGCTCTGACGTGGAAAAATCTGGAGCGTTTATAAGTTAAAAATAGCAGCGGTTGTTGACTTATCTATGGTTGGAAAAAAGGTAAACCTCTGTCACACGAAAAGGTGGTTATTATTTTATTTTTTTCGTGACTCCACTCCTTTTTACTGTGCCAAGTAATCCCTTTTGTTTTTATCACATAATTTGCTGAAGAAAATATATGTCTCTCTCTAAGGTATATTCTTTCCGCCAAAAAGGAAAAACGTGCTGCCGCTCGATCTAGGGTTTCGTTGTATTGTCGATATATTTGCTGCTTTTCGCACGTGTTTGCTCAGAATGACAACTGTAGGTGCTTTGTTATTATTATGTTCTTTTTGTTTTAGGACTAGTATTTGATTTGTTGTTGTGGTCATAGATGTGGCGTTGGTAACTGGTCTTGGTTGTCTATATATATCTGACGATATTTAGTTATGTACTGGATTTACGTTGATTGGGATGGTAGTAAAACGTAGGGTTTCTGGTTAATTTTAGCAGGGGGGGGGGGTGGCGGCTTTCGTTATGTTGATGTGGTTTTGGTTTGCGTGTTTGGTTAGTATATTGATGGAGTTTTGATGATGTTTGGATATGAAATTTTGACCCAATGCCTGGCCCAAGTGGGCCCATTTGTGGAAAAGGATTTTAAGAAACTTGCCGGAATACCCGCCGACATACATGTTCGGCTTCCGATATCTGACAAGGAGGTGTTGGGGTTTGTTCCTGCCGGCGAGGTAGCTGTACTTTCCTCGGCATTCATTACTGGGGGTTTAAGACTTCCTTTCAGTAAGTGGGTGGCTTCGTTCTTTGAGGCCGTCCAGATTGCTCCGGCCCAACTGGCCCTGAATGGTTACCGTACCCTAAACGGTATTCAAATGTTATCGGAGTTGTCCGGGATACCTATTGAACTGAAGGATGTGTTCGGGGTCTATAGTTTAAGTTTTGATCGCCGTAGCTCTTATTTGAAGACTATGCGATCCTTCTCTCGGCTTGTCTTTGGTCTGCCGGATACCAACAAGGGGGATAACCTTGGTGTTGTGATTGTTTCCGGTAATTGGGGTTGTGTGGGACACCAAATTCCCGGACCTGCTACCAAGGCTCCCACTATTCCAGACCTCGGCGCTCCCAATGTCGAGGCTCTCTTAGCTCTTTGGAAATGGTGGGGGCCTGGACCGACGAAGGATCCAGCTAGCCGTACTGCTCCCATGCTGCTCGGGTACCCTGCGGGGCCAGTGACAAAGGGGAATCCTGCGCCCGAGATCCCTAAAGAGCCCGAGGAGGAATTCTTAAAAGTGGTCCGAGATCGGAGTGCTGCTCGGGTAGAAAAAAAGATCGTTCGTTCGAAGCGTCGTGGATCTGACCCCGTCGTTGGAACAACGAAGAGGGCTAGGGGGACCGATACATCGGTCACCGAGGAGGCTGCTAACGTTTGTACAGGTGAGGGGGTGTTGAGTGCTTCCCAAGGGGATACCACCAAGGATGCCCCTACGCCTGGCGAGGTATGTGTACATGTATATTGATTCTCTTGTCTTTTGATTGTTGTTTTGTTCTCTAGTTCTTTGCTTCATTGGTTATCTGGTTTCAGCTACTGACTTCTCCATTGGTTACTCTCGCTCTTGCCCGGTTTATGGGTATTATTGTGTTTCAGAGGTCGATCGATAACATATTCGAATATATAAACCTTCTGGTGAATATGGACGTGGATACGATGACCCTGCCTGTCATCTCGCCTGTGCGTGCCGAGGATACGAAGGTTCTTCCTGTTACGTCACCCATCCGTACTGAGGATGCAGGCGGGCACAGGGCCCCTGAGACTGCTCCTTCAGGGAAGGAGGTGGAAGTGGAAGTTGACAAAGAGGCTGCCGTGGATGTTGTGGTGGGTGGTGAAGATGAGGTTGCCGAGTAACCTGAGGAGGTGTTGGAGGACGGGGTGGCAATGACCCGTTACATTGACCGATGTGGGAGTGAGCTGTTGAAGCAACCCCGAGCCTTGAAGATGGGGTATATTGCTCTTAAACTCCTCGCTTTCAAGGATGCAGAAAAAATAGCTGCTCGGCCTACAATGTCGGTTATAGAGCAGGCCAACGCTGATGCGCTGCGGGTATGTTGGGCGCGTATTTTGTATTATATGTCATGATGCTCGTATTTTGGCCGGAATCTGATGTTTTGAAGTACATGTTGTCTTGAGTACCGTGGTGTTGAGGGATCAGATGGCATCGCTTGGGGTTGATAAAGAGAAGCTGGTGGCCGAGAAAGAGAAACTCGTCGCCGAGAATAAAATCCTGGGCGATAATTACGACAAGCTGTCGGCGGATTTCATGCGCCTGACCGAGGATGTCGGTAAGTTGGAGGATGAAAAAGAGAGTATGGTCGATAAGTACGACCAACTAGAGGCGGAGAATCTGCTCATGGCCGAGGATGTTGAAGCCGAAAAGGCCGAGGTTACTGCTCTGAAAGCGGCGCACGCGGAGGAGCGGACAAGGTTCGCAATGATGGCTAATTTCTCCGTCTATTGCGCTCATGTGTGTGCGCTTAATTTCGCGAAGGTTCCTTTGTCGGATCGGGCGTGGTCGGAATTGGTGTACCCCTGTCCTCATGGTGCACCTCCTAAGCCTCAGGATTGGGCCAACCTCCGAGACGAGGAGCTCCCACGGCTGCCGGGACATACTACTTCGACAGCTCTCCGTCCCCATTCCGGGTCGGCTTCAACGACTCCTCGGTCTGCTGCTACCGTCACTCCCCCACCCGCATCCACTCAGGTGGAGCCTTGACCATTTACTTGTAGTATTTTCTCTGTATCTTAGCGTAAAGTCTTTTGGTACCCGAATTGTGGGTCTCTTTTGTATCTAGAAACGTATTCTTTTGGGGAAGTGATAATATACGTGCTGTGCTTTCTTTTTGTTTGGCTTTTCCGAGTTAATTTCCCTTTTCAAGGGTCATCATATTTTGAAGGATGTGAAAACAAAATATTGTCAGGTACCTAATAACCCTCTTGCCATGGTGGTCTGGACCTCGCCTAATCGTAGGGTAGGTGACGTTATAGATGATCTTGAAAAAGCTAACACGTCCCTAGCTTCTGAACTGAATTCTGCTCGTCGGGAAATCGAGGGTCTGAATATTCATATTTCAAATTTGTCGATTCGGTTACGTGACTTGGGAGAGAAATTCAGCAAAAAGACCGCTTATTATACGGCAAACAAGGGTAAAGCGAAAGAGCTTCTTGATGCACTTCGGCGCTCTCGTGATTAAACCCGAGGCCATGTGACGAGCTTGAACTTGGTCCTAGGGGCCGTTTTCGAGGATGCGGACCTGCTGCTATCCTTTGCCAAAGCGTATTGGACCCGAGTTCGCGCTTTAGAGGTGCTCGAGCATGTAAAAGGGATGAGTGGTGTTGCCCGGGCAGAACGCATGGTTGATGCGATGGCCGGGGTAACTGAGACCACGGTGCCTTGAACCGAGTCGATGCGGTCGTTCATGAGCGCTTGGGGACGCAAATTGGTTCATTGCGAGATATTCATTTTGCCGATGTAGTAGAGACCTCAGCGTCTGTTGATGGGTTATCGGATTAATAATTGAGTAGCTTGTTTTGTCGTTTTATTTGTAGCTTGTATAAAGATATTCGTTTTTTTTTTTTTTGTCGTTTTATTTGTAGCTTGTATAAAGATATTCGTTTTTTTTTTTTTTTTTAGTATTCATCTCTTCCCTTCTTCCCCATTTTTTTTATATAGGCACATGCTACTACGTCGCACCAGGCTAGTTCTCCAAGCCTAGTTAGTCCGGGGCCAGGACCTACTGGTGCTGCCCGAGACGAGGTCCCATCTGGTGTGGCTAGTGACGGGCATGCCAAGGTTCCTTATATCTTTTTATTGGGTAAAAATGTCGAGTTGCTCAATCGGTGTGGCCGACTTAGGGCCAAGTTGAAAACTCAGGCGTCTTCTTTTCGTGAGTACGCTCGTCGTTCCGAGCATGTTGTTAAGGTTCAGGAGCGTCGTTTAGATCGATATTGGCGGGTAAAGGAAAAATACTTTGGTAAACTAAAGTCGTTGGTAACCCAAGCGAACATGCTGGTGAAGTATTTCCGTTTGTCCCGATCCAGATACGATGCTTTTGCAGCTATGATCGAAGCTCGCAAGCTTCCTTTCGACGATGCTCGTCGGAAAGCAACCTCGGATGCTCACGAGGTCGCTAAAGGAGCCGAGTTTTCTCCACGGCTTAAGACGCTGACATGCGTTGGTGCGCATACGACCAACTTTGATGCCCTCATTTCTGAGGAGCGTTTTGATGGAGAGGACAGTGATGGGGATACGTCGACGGATGACGAAGAAGTGTCACTCAGTCAGTTACCGTCGTGCTCCTCATGTAGTAGCTCTTAAATAAATTTCTTTATTTGTTGGTTGTACCCTGTTGCCTCCGTAATGCGGGCGAGGACTATTTGTTTTATTTCTTTACTCTTGTGTTCGGATCTTCTCATTGTCGTACGAATATTTCATTGATTGGATTGATTTTCCTTTGCTGATTTCTTCGTTTGGCATTGTGTTGCCTCCATAATGTGGGCCTTTATTATCTGCTTCATTTCGTTATACGTGTATTGGACATTCCCGTTGCTGCTATTTCATTGTTTTGATTGATTCCTTTTCATTGTTTTCGCCATTTGGTAATTTATCGTCCCCATAATGTGGGCCTGAATTATTCTTCTCATTGCTGTATTTCTTTTCATCCTTGCTCATTGGGTCAATGGGTACCTGCATATACATAAGTATTCCTAGGCATTCTTTTAGACATGCCATGTTGGGAATTTCATAGTATTCCTAGGCGTTCCTTTGATAACACGCCATGTTGGGAATTTCGTAGTATTCCTAGGCGTTCCTTTGATAACACGCCATGTTGGGAATTTCATAGTATTCCTAGGCGTTCCTTTGATAACACGCCATGTTGGGAATTTCATAGTATTCCTAGGCACTTCGGCCATGTTGGGAATTTCATAGTATTCCTAGGCACTTCGGCCATGTTGGGAATTTCATAGTATTCCTAGGCACTTCGGCCATGTTGGGAATTTCATAGTATTCCTAGGCGTTCCTTTGATAACACGCCATGTTGGGAATTTCATAGTATTCCTAGGCACTTCGGCCATGTTGGGAATTTCATAGTATTCCTAGGCACTTCGGCCATGTTGGGAATTTCATAGTATTCCTAGGCACTTTGGCCGTTTGGGAATTTCATAGTATTCCTAGGCACTTCGGCCATGTTGGGAATTTCATAGTATTCCTAGGCACTTCGGCCATGTTGGGAATTTCATAGTATTCCTAGGCACTTTGGCCGTTTGGGAATTTCATCTACACTGGTTAGACAGCATGATAAGATACTTTATTTATTTAAAAGACAATGACATTAAGCTAGAGAGGTAAGGCGGCACCTGTATTTGTACTGATGAGATGGCTTATATGTAGTATTTCTTTAGGTTAGCCACATTCCAAGAATTTTTCTCCCCTCTGCTATTTTCGAACAGAACGCTTTTGAGTTTGTAGGTAACCGGGCTTGTTCTTTTGACGATCTCATATGGTCCCTCCCAGGTGGGGCTCAATTTTCCATGTATTTCATTTTGGATATAGACCGTTACTCGTCGCAACACCAGTTCTCCAACCATGAACTCCTTGGTCCCTTTCACCCTCTTGTCATATGTTTGTTTGACGCCTTGTTGATACTTCGCTAGTGTAAGAGCTGCTATCTCTCGTTTCTCATCTATCATGTCAAGTTCTTCTATCATTCTTTGTTCATTGTTTCCCTGCTCGACTAAAGTCGTTCGGAGCGTGGGTAGCCCAATTTCTGTTGGTATGATGGCCTCGACACCGTACGCTAAGCTAAATGGGGTTTCCTTGGTGCCCGTCTTCGGCATAGTTCGGCACGACCACAAGACGTTGAGTAGCCGCTCAGGCCATCTCCCCTTTGCTTGCTCAAGGGTTGTCTTGATGCCGTCTATTATTGTTCGGTTTGACACCTCGGCTTGTCCGTTTCCTTGTGGGTATGTCGGCGTCGAATAGAACTTTCGGATACCTAGTTCCTCGTACCACAGTTGTAATTGGGCATCTTTGAACTGGGTTCCGTTGTCGGCGACAATAGCGTACGGTATACCGAACGTGGTTATGATGTATTCCCAGATGAATTGTTTGACGTTGCTGGCTTTGATTTCTCGGAGGGGTTTAGCTTCAACCCATTTGGTGAAATAATCCGTCGCGATGATCAGATATTCCACGCTTCCAGGTGCTTTTGGGAGTTTTCCGATCAAATCTATTGCCCATTGTGCAAACGGCCATGGAGCCGATACGGGTGCCATCAAAGACGAGGGGAGTCGTGGTATTTTGGCGAATCGTTGGCACTTATCGCAACGTTGGACATATACATCCGCGTCTCGCTTGATATAGGGCCACCAATACCCTTGGGTGACTGCCTTGTTTGCAAGGGATCGCCCTTTGATGTGTGCTCCGCAGGATCCTTCGTGGATTTCCTCCAGGACCGGCAATTGTAGCTCGGGAGGTACGCACAGTAGGTGGGGTTCCCGGTAACTGGATTTGTACAGTTTGTCGTCCTCGGATAGCCAGAACCGAGGAGCTTTTCTCGTAATTTTTAGCGTTTTTATCTTGTCGGCCGGGAGCGTTCCACTTCACAGATAATGAGTCATGTCATCCATCCAACCTAGTTCGTACTGCACTGACGTCACTCGGTCTACCCTTTTAATTATGCTCGGGGTCATCAGTAGTTCCACTGTGATCGACCGGGTGTCGGTCAATGTTAATGTCGAGGCTAGGGTGGCCAAGGCATCGGCATGTGCATTTTCGGTGCGATTGATTCTGATTAACTCGCCCTGTTCGAAGGTGGCCATCAAGCTTTGGACTTTCTCTTGATAGAGGATCATCCTGTCATCTTTGGCTTGGTACTCGCCGATGGGTTGATTGACGATGAGCATGGAGTCTGAACTTGCAACTAAGTGGGAGCACCCGAGGGACCGGGCGACGAGCATGCCATTTATCATGGCTTCGTATTCTGCCTCATTGTTGGTAGCTCGGAAGCCCAGTTTTATGCTTTTTTCGATGATTGCTCCCTCTCTAGACTTTAGGACGATCCCTTCTCCGGATCCGTCCTTGGTGGCTGATCCGTCGACATGTATCTGCCAGTGTGATTGTGGAGAGAGTGTCAATGGCTCGTCGTAGCCTTCGGTGAACTCCGCGACGAAATCGGCCAAGACTTGTCCTTTTATGGCATGTCGGGGTACGAACTCGATATGAAATTGGGATAGTTCGACCCCCCAGGCGGCAACTCGACCGCTTATGTTTGTCCGTCGAAGTGACTCTTTGATATGAAATTTCATGTATACCCGGACCTGATGAGCTATAAAATAGTGTGGCAACTTCCTGGTTGCGATGACCAATGCCAGACACAGCTTTTCCAAGGGTAGGTAACGTGTTTCGGCTTCGACCAGAGTTTTGCTGTCGAAGTAGATCGGAAATTGTTTGCGACCTTCTTCTCTTAGGATAACTGCACTCACAGCTGTAGTGGAAACTGCTAGGTAGCATGCCAGAATATCTCCTTTGTTTGGCCTTACCAGCAGTGGCAGCGTCCTCAAGTACTCTTTGAGATTATTGAATGAAGCCTCACATTCCGGGTCCCACACGAATTTTCTATCCTTCTTGAGTGATTCGAAAAACGGTCGTCCCTTGTCTGCGGATCGACTGATGAACCTGCTCAATGCGGCCATCATTCCCGTGAGCTCTTGTACCTGTTTCTTATTCTTGGGCGCTGCTAGGTTCTGTAGAGCTGTGATCTGATCGGGATTAGCCTCTATTCCTCGTCGGCTGACCATGTGCCCCAGAAATTTTCCTTTGCTGATGCTGAAGGCACACTTGCTCGCATTGAGTTTCAGTTTGTGCTTGCCCAACATCCGGAAGACATCTCTGATATCTTGGAGGTGGGATGTAGCCCTTTCGCTTTTGACGACCATGTCGTCTATGTATACCTCCATCGTCTTCCCTATATGATCTCGACATACCCTGGTTATCATCCTTTGGTATGTTGCTCCCACATTGCGTAGGCCGAACGGCATTACCGTGTAGCAATAATTTCCTAAAGGCGATATAAACGACGTCTTTTCTTGATCTTCGTGGGCTAGGGGAATTTGGTGGTATCCTGAATATGTGTCAAGAAAGGTCATCCTTTCTGCTCCCGCAGTTGCGTCCACCAGTTGATCAATCCTCGGAAGGGGAAAGTGGTCTCTCGGACAGGCTTTGTTGAGATTGGTGAAGTCTATACAGACTCTCTCCTTTCCGTTCTTTTTTGGGACGACGACTGGATTGGATAACCATTTGGGATAGAAAACGTCCCTTATGGCTCCAGCCTCCAATAGCTTTTGTACTTCAGCGATTATAGCTGCTCTGTGCTGTACAGACACTTTTCTGCTCCTTTGAGCTATCGGCTTGTACTCGGCATTAACACTTAAGTGGTGGCATGCCGTTTCGGGGTCTAGGCCTGGCATGTCTTTGGGACTCCAGGCGAATTTATCAACGTTGCTGAAGAGGAATGCTTCCAACTCTTCGGATTCCCGTTTTGGAAGGTTATCCCCGAGGAGGAAGTAGTGCTCCTCATCCATATCAGGGATATACATCTTCCTAAGTGTTTCTCCTACTTGTTCTTCAACAACCCTCTCGGTTTTGGATATTTGGTTGATCATCTTCTTTGTGCTGGTGGGTTGTTCGACAACGATCAGCTGTTTTTGTAGGGCTGCGGTAATGTCTTCACAGCGTCTTGAATCTTCTTGACATCCTCTGGCTGTCTCGATCTCTCCCCTGTCGTTTGGGTATTTGACTTTTTGGTGGTAGGTCGAGGGTATGGCCCGCATGGCATCCAGCCAAGGTACGCCCAAGATTGCGTTGTGGCCGGAGTTGTCGTTGACTACTAAGAACTCCATTGGAACTGAAACGGATCCAGTTGTGACATTGAGGACGATCTTACCCAAAGGTTTAGTCGTCTCGGAGATGAACCCGATCAATGTGACATCGGTAGGCTGGAGATCTTGTAGCTTGAGTTCCATTTTGTCGAAAAGCTCTATGTACATGATGTCACAAGAGGCTCCTTGGTCGATAAGCACCCTGCTGACCGTGTCGAGGCCAATTTGAACACGAAGATTAATGGCGTCCCCATGGGGATAAATCACCCCTTCCTCGTCAAGACTCGAGAAGGAAATGGGTGGATGTCGTCGGGGCGTGCATTGTCTTTTAGAGGTCGACGCTTGTGACGCCTTGGCTACCTGGCCGAAGTACGCCAGTTGCCGTTGTCGTGATCGTTCTCCACCTGTTCCCTTGGGTCGTGACATGTGAACGACATTGATCGTTTTGCCCTGCCGGTTGTCGGCTCCCTCGATGGCCAGTTGTTTGCCTTTAGTCCCCGCGCCTTTGATGAACTTGGCTAGGTATCCCGCATCACCCCACAGGTTCATTTTCCATCGCAGGTTACGGCAATGCTCGGTGAGGTGGCCGTGATCCTCGTGATATGTGCAGAAAAGCTTGGAGTCTCTCATATTGGGGGGAGAAGTGATCGGTTGTGGTCGGGAGTACCAACTTTCCCTGCATATATCCTTTAGGATATCTTCAGCGGACATGTTGAAAGTGTATCGTAGTTCGACCAGTTCGAAGATATTTCGGCGTTCCCTCTCTTGGAACCGACCTTGTTAGAGCGGTTTGGGGGGCATTGGATAAGTGAGCTGGAGCGGTTTATGTTCGTTGATCGGTGTTGGGTATACGATCTGGAGCGGTTTGGGCTCAGGTTCTCGTTGTCGCTCTACCCTCCTATGGACCTCGGGACCTTTGTCCTTCCTGGTCGGTTTGAATGCTTCTTCCTGGTTGTTCCTGGCTCTTTTGCGACCCACCTGTGCTTCCCGAACCGTTTCTCTTCTTGGTAGGGTTCGGTTGAGGAAACGAATTTCATCATTTTTATCAGTGAGGTGGGTACAGTAGGCCAGCAGAGAATCCGTGGTCGGAAAGTCTTTGCCTATGAACTTCCTTCTCGCCCAATAGCCATTAGGGATGGAGTTGATAAAGTTCTGGATGGCTATATTATTGGCGTATTGTGGAATCTGGTTTGCTATGTCGATGAAACGTATGCAATAGTCGTTGAGCCTCTCATTCGGCATCATCGTCATTTTCAGAAGGGTTTCGATGCTAACCTTTCTTTTTCCTATGGGCAGCGTATCGGGTGGAGTACGCTCTTAGCAGCTCTGCCCAGTCTCTTATGGAGCCCCGTGGTAAGTTGTGATACCACGACGAAGCCTCTTGGCCCAAACTGTTTTTGAAAAATTTTCACATGAGTGCCTGATCATCACTCCACAATTCCATCTTCGTCTTGTAGTGCCTTAGATGGTCGATAGGACAACTCCTTCCATCATAAAGCCTGAACTCAGGGATGACGAACCCCGCCGGATTGCGATATCTCGTGATCTGTTCGGCGCATGGGGTTTCTTGGCATACGTTTCATGCCTGTTGGAACGCGTCATCCGAGGCTTGGTAGGGGGGGTATCCCCCCTGATGGGGTGGTGGGCCGTATCCTTTCTTGGTCATGTGTTCGGGATATCTATCGTCATTCGTGTGGGTGTCGAGGACACGTTCCCTATGAGTGTTTGGGTGGACGATTATCGGAGGGATCATCTCTGGGACATTGCCCCCTTGATGGGGCACTCTTGTATCGGTTCGTCGCCCTGCAGCTTTCAGGGCGGCCCTGTAAGCTGAATCTTCCGCTTCACGGCATAGATCTTTCTCTGTATTGGCGAGTTGGGTAATTGGCAATGCGATGTCGGCTGCTGTCATGGCCGTCATGCATGCCGCCAGTTGAGCTTGTAGCTGGGCGTAGTTCCTTTCATCGGCTAATGGAACAACGTGTTGTACTTCCACCGTGGGTGGTGTAATTATCCTCGGCGGATGAGTCGGTAGTCGGGACAACTGTTCGAGTACATGATCCCCGGGCATACCATATCGGTGAGCTTCGTTCGTTTGTAAACGAGCGCCGGAGTTGACCGAGGCTGTTGGCAAAGGGACTCTTGAGCTCGGCCCTGCTTGGGATCCGGGTAGGCGTCTTCGTGCACACCTTAATATGGGCATGACTTGTTCGTCATCCGAGGACGAGGAGTGTTCGTCAACAATCCCTTCAAGTTGTTGGGGTTGTTCTTGGTTGACATAGGAGGTTGTTGGTTGGTTTCCGGACTGGATAGCGTCATATCTGTCACGGGTGGCGAGTAGATCGTCGAGGTCTTGTTGGCTGATTTGCGCGTTTTGGTTATTGGTTTCTACTATCTCGGGATGGGTTTCTTCTACATTGGTCACCATTGTCGCTCGTCTGGTAGAGTATTGGTATTCGAATTCTAAACTAGTTGGGGACTAGATGATTTCCGGAGACGGCGCCATTTGATAAAGCCATAACTTTGGTCGGTCGCGTTAGGCTTTTCAACAATAATATAATGGTAAATTAAATGTAAATAATGAACATTTCTTGGTCTTTATTATTGATCGGATTATTACACTTGCTCGGATTATTACACTTGCTCAGATTTATTACACTTGCTCGGATTTATTACACTTGCTCGGATTATTACTTATTTATTACAATTATGCTCGATTTGACTCTTTAATCTCTTATCTTGGTCGATCTCTTTTTTCTTCGATACTCGGCTCTTTCACTGTTCGGTTTCCTTCTTAATGGCTAGGTTTTGACTAGTTTCTCTCTTTTCTCAACTTCTCTCTATAATTTTTAAATAGATTTTTTCGGGGGCTTTCTAGGAGGGGTAGTTGGCTATTTATAGGCAACTACGCCTACTTGGATGTTGACAAGTGTCTCCATCTTAGGGTTTTTTTTAGATATGAGTCCCTAGTTAAGTGGGCTTGGGCTTTTATTAATATCTAACTCAATTTTCTAGGAAAGGCATGTGATAACCCATCAAGCATTGGATACCCATTTATGAAGTGTGGGTCGATTGCTACCCGAATAGAATATTCGGGTCTAATTTTTATGTTCTATCAACATCCATGTAATTTAATGCCAAGAAGAAAAAGAAATGTTTCGTATTTGAAAGAGGAGCGCATGGCAATACTGATTCTAAACTGCTTAAGGGCTTGTTTGGTTGCACCATTTTACACATGTATTTTCTTAGATTAAGAAAAAAAAGGGTTCATACAGCTTAAAGAATCTAAACTTTTTCATAGGAAAAAGTCAAATAAACTCAACATTTAGCTGGTCAACCATATGCAGTCAAGGTTTTAACAGCGAAAAAGAAAAACTGAGCTTAAAATCTGCAACCAAACAAAGGCTAAGTACATCTTTAGATTTTACCTCAACACGGATCAAATTCCTCAAGTTTTCCAACAGGGCAACTTATATGTGTAGGTTGTTTTATGAGGTTCAACTTATTTAAATATAAACTTGAAGATTTGAGTCCTAAAATTGTACATGCAATGCAACAAAACTTTTCATGATTTTATTGGTAGCATACAAACTAGAGATCCATTCGGCTTCCTTAAACCATCTAATGCCCAGTTAATATAAAATTCCAGATTGGAAACACCAAATTATAGTAATTTTTAGCTTCTTTTTAGGCTTGAAGAAAATTGAAATTACAGCCGTGCTTCCAGATAACAATAATCACTTTCAATTAATCTAAAACTGTAGAGAAAAACGCAAGCATACTTTGAAAATGTTTAAGTTTCTAAGATTTGAGGAAATTAAATGCAAAAAATAAAATAAAAATCGGTAATAAAATCTGTAACAAAACTCAATGAGCAGTTGACTACATCACAAAATACTCGGTTCAGAGGGAAACACTTGTATTCAACTGCAATAGCAACTAATAAACTGCTAAGTTAAATTAAGCCCAGAACATATGAAGGTCAATTTTATCTGTTGGTGATCCAAAAGTTCCTATATAGAGCAGTTAATTAACTTCTCGCTAACATTTACAGTTTAATTGGTTTTACTGTATTTATATTTTATAGGTCTATTTCAGATTAGGAAAAATATGTTATGGGTCAATCCTAACTCCTAAGTATAGGAATGGAGATGTGTCAATCCTAAGTTTTAATGTAGTTTCAACCAATTTCATGTCCGTTTTAACCACTTTCGACACTATAAACAGCTTAAGTTAGAGCATCCAAATTGTAAAACCAGATGCTGTACATGATCATACCTCTTGTTGGAATTGTTTTCTTCCTTGTTTAGCATTGGGCCTAAGAACTTTTATAGCCACAGGCGTGTGATCGAGTTTTGCTTTATAGACAGGCCCATATCCACCTTCACCCACTTTCAACGACGACGAAAACCTCTCAGTAGCAGACTCGATCTCTTCGATGGTGAATTTTCTGCATCTAACATCGTTATTCGACAATACATTTAAAGCTCTCTTCTTCTCCTCATTTTCCCTCCTGGCTTTTTTTTCCGCGTATTTTCTTCTCTGTGCTTCTAACTCAGCAAGTTTTTGTGCTTTTTCGGCTGCTTCCATAGCAGCTCTTGTTTTCGCCTTTTCTTTTTCTATAATAATAAAGGCTGTGTCTTCTGCTAGCCGAGCTTGTTCATACCGTTTGGTTTCTTCCACCTTCCACATATGTAGCTCTTCAGCCTGCAAAAATATATATAAAAATCACCATTTTCACTCCTCCTGCTCTTAGTAGTATGCCTACTCATGAACTAAAAAAGGTGTACTACTCAAAACTCGAAACACAAGGCTCTTCTATACAAGATTGCGGAAGGGTAAAATATCACTCTCTAAACAAACATACTCTCATAAATTTGAAGGCATGTCCCTTTCTCATATTTCAAATAATCAAAAATAAATGTACTGTAATCACTATGCCAATAGATAGTGCTCTGCAATTTGGAGATTGTTTTATTTAAAATTTACCCAAATAATCAGTTCCCATTTTCAGATAGCATCTAAAACTTCCAAGAAAGACTAACTAGAAGGCCATTAAGATAAAAAAAAAAAAACTATATAGAAATACAGAAATACGAAATCTGGAGAGTGTGTGATCGTAGAACCTTCTTTTTGGCAGACATTGCTTCTTTACAAGCTGTGTTATACATGTTCATGGTTTGCTTCAGTTCATTTTTCAGCCTTTTCATCTGAGCTTCTAAATTCTGCCAACCAGAGTTAGATTAGGGTACTACTCTATTGTTTAATATACTATAAACGTGCAGGTAATTACAAGATTCACTTACCGCAGAAGCTGGACTGGTGATGTCCTTAGCTGGCTCAAGTGTATTGTGGGGATCTGATTTTTTGCTAATTGCGTCTATAGATTCATTTATGTGTGGTGTTAAAGAACCAGTTTCATCTCCAAACCCGTTGTGACTAAGAAAAGAATTCCTCTCTCGAACTAAATCATCAATGTTCAAAGAGGAAATAGATGCATAGGTCTTAGATTTCGCTCTCTCATTTCTTCCTTTAAAAGAAACGGGCCTGTTTTAACACAAAAAAAAACACACAATAAGGATGCTGTCATAAACAAAATACGTGTCGAATATTTATGTCCCACATTGATGCGCGATAATTCATAACTGAAAATACTTTTAGCATGCTGGTGTACAAGATTGAAATCGGATGATACTTGGTGTACCAAAACTGTACACTAACCATGAATCGGAAAGAAAGAAATATAATACCTCTGTAGCTCATACTAATATATACTGACTACTTGTAAGATATAAGTATATGTATATAACTATATATACAATATACATACATACACACATGTTTATTTATATTACTTACAAGGGTCTGTCTTCTTGCTCGGCATATTCAGGTATCAGATGAGGGGTAATTGCTCTCTGCAGTGATTGTCTCGGGGGAATTACACTGTTAACTGCAGGTCTAATAGCCGGCCTTACAGAGTCTGCCTTTCCCTTAGAAATAACATATACAGAACAAAAATCAGGGGCATATTTGTTCAAAATTGTCGGGACGTCATGATTTTTGAACTTCCTGCATTGGAAAATGTGGTAAATAATAATAATTTTCTGGAGTATTGGATTTTGGTTAAAAAAAGTAAGAGGGGGCGAGAGAGAAACTTTGTGAGAGTACTCCTGGTTGATGCACCAAGGACAATATTTGAAATGAAGTAAGTGCTGACGTAGTTCAAAAGAGCTTTAGAAACATCAGCTTCGTCGAGAAGAATCTCTTTCGCGGTAACCTGATAGCCAATCAATATTTTAATTAGAAGATGTTCAATATTGCAATATGTAACAGTCAAATGATCGAAATTGTTAAATCAACTTGTTTATAACTGTTGCATAGTTTTTTTTTTCTTTAAAAAGAAGACAAAAACAAAGTACATTCATGGATGAAACGACTCGTATAATTAACCTCTAGAACTTGTTTTGCTAGTATAGAAATTCGTTGAAATCATTAAACTCCGGAAAACCAGTAAAAGTCAAAAACATGAGATGGTTCAAGATCAAAGTTCTGAACATACAAGTTGTTCCTAAGCGGTCAAGCACCAACAAACTCTAAAATAAAGTAAAATGAAACAACGAAAATGAAAAATAATAGAGAATACTACAAACCTGCTAGGGTATCTATAGAAAGCTATATGTTTATGTAGATTTTGAATTTCAGTTTCTTCTTATTAAGCCTAACAAAGAGCAAAACAGGAGGAATCTCCCAAAACAGCTTATTATTAATAATACTGCCATTCGTTATAAAAAATTATAAGCCAAATGGAAATCACTAACTAAATGAGTTTTCTATCGCGGTTTTTTTTTCTTCACAAAATACACTTTTAATATACCAATGAAATTTCGATACCTGTTTCCGTGAACAGTACACGCGGTAAGGAATGAATACTTGTGGCGAGTCCCCGTCCACAGGATCAACATTTGATGCTAATGCAACCTCATTCAGATTTACGCTATCTGCAAAACCGTTCAATATGCAGAAGCGGTAGACTTTTGAGCATCTCCGATGACATGTTCATAAATGTCTATTGGCTTTGAAAATACTAACTAAACCTTACATATATTCATGAATCGACTGTAATATTGAAACCAAACCTTACATATATACAACATAAAAATCTAAAGAAAATCAAAGAATCTTCAGCAGTGTACTTTGGCAACGAAAGTAAACAGTAGCAGGTGTATTCTTATGCCATAGAAATAAAACAAAAGTAAGTCTATTCAGAAGAACAATTTGAAAACCAATAGATTGATGAACAAGTAAGATGGAAGGATTTTTGTTATTATTTTGTAAATATGTAATCCTAGCTCAGCCACTATATTTGTGTATTACAAGCGATTTGCGATCCTTGAAACCAATGGGAATGGATATACCAGTTTCGGATCCAACCAGCACGAATTTTAAATTATAAAAAACAAATTAAAAAAAGGAATACAATAAAAAGAGGCGGGCGGCGTTACGATTTTGCGAGAAGCGGTTGGACACATGGAGCAAAAGGATGGTAGAGTTTGCAGGTAAAATATTGTCGATGGCCCAACGGACGGCATAAGGGCTGTTTTTATCCTTATCAATTGCCACCAAGGTTGTTCCAGAACCGCCATTGTTCACGGGAACTTGGTTTTGTTCGTCGAATGTTGTTGTTAACAACGACATCTAAACGGAACATATATCATACATATACATGCATGTTAATTCCCCCCCTATCCTTAATCCCAAAGGAGGACGAGGAACAAAGTCTTTTTCATTGTATGGTGTTATTTAGGAATAAAATGTTATTATTGTGTTTCTCCTTTATTCCCGCCTTATTGGATATCAACCGTATTTTTAGAACTTTCCAACACAAACCATCACATTTTTTCTTGCTATTTTGTATGAGTCAATGACAGAAAGATATATAGCGCAAGTTGCATATTACCTAATCTGGATGAATTTTCTTGGGGTGTCAGTTATTATGTAAATTTACAAGTAAATTACATAATAAATTGTACAAAAGCCTATTTATTATGTAATCTTATATTTCTATATTTTGAACCGATAAATAAGAAAACTAAATTAACAGTAATTATGACTAAGATATACCTGTTCTGATTAATACACGAAATTATGTATATATAAAATTTAAAGATTGTGCTATTATCGTAACTTGTCGTGTTCTACAGTTTTAAAACTTGTTGTATTGCCGTGTCACACTCGATCGTGCCCGATGCTCGATCGTAACCGTCTCAGGGCTAGCTAGCCTAGCATTAATACTTGAACTGACATAGTTTATTCTTATTTTTTTTCATCAATTAGCCAAATAAATACAACTTTTACATAAACTAGACTAATGACATTATTTGATAAACTCTTAGAAATAATTCTATTGTAATTTTAAAGCGCCACTACTGCTCAATCTATCCCGTCAAACTAATTTTAGTATATGTCCATATTTTTCACACATGGGTCATTTGTACATTATATTAGCTCCACTTCATAATAAAAGTCCACTTAGATTTTTCACATGTATAAGAAAATTAATTAATATAATAAAAAAAATCTCCCAACTTTGCCTTTATTGTACCTTGTAAATAAATGATGGTATAAGATATAATTAACTCTTATGAATTTTTTATTGATTGCAAAAATAATAAACAATGGTATAAAAATTGTAAAAAGAAAATATACAATTATTTTGGTATAACAAGAAAGATACAAAAAAACTACTATTAAGTTGGGAACAAATAGTTTGAAGGGTCGTATTAGTGAAATTTAATTGTTTTTCTTGTGGTGAAAAAGCTGCGGATTCAATAACAGTATCACCAGATCGTAATTTTAAAAGTTCTGACGGGGGATGGATAGCAGAAATGGTTTTCCTTTTGCAGTTGTCCAATTTCTATGAAGAGATTTTAAGTAATAAACAATGGTATAAAAATTGTAAAAAGAAAATATACAATTATTTTGGTATAACAAGAAAGATACAAAAAAACTACTATTAAGTGAAAATAATCATCCAAAACAGAACAAAATACACATCCATAATTAGTCATTTGGGTTTATTTACGAAATGTATTATCTTTTTTTAAAAAAAAAAGTGATACTTTCATTACATTAAGTCATTACACAATAATGACAAAAAATGATCAGTTACATCAAAAAAACATGAATTATCAGAAACTATTCTAGCATGATTCGCTAAACAATTTGTCGGGACATTTGTCGATCTCGCACTCCAGCAAAAACTCCAATGTTACCGCAACCAAGTTCTTTGGTATTTCCTTTGCAACATTGTTTTAGTGTTATGTTATTCGATTCGAAATCGACTTGATTCCAGTTATGATACTTCGCTCTTTGACATGCGGTCCTTAAAACCTAGCCTTCTGCCATTAGCGGAGACTTAAACCTGCCACTCCACGTGTCCTCCAAATCTCCAAATTCATTGCGTACGATAACTCCTCCACCCAACCAAACACGACTGTTTTTAAAAAATGCATATGTTGTTTACACTTTAATCTATCGTTCACATGTTTAGTCCATTTCGTTGCACTTGAGTGTTTTCATATATGTATTACACTTTAATCTATCGTTCACGAAATGTCATATCTGGTGAAGGGTTATTGTAGCTTTTAACTTGCAAGAAGTAAAAATATCATTTAGTACATAATTTGATGCTTAATTATCAAAAACTCATAGTTAAAATCTATTTGTTTGTACTTTTTGTTAAAATCTTTATGTTTTTTTTTACTTTTTGTTTTTAACTCTGAGACTCAATGATGTTACGTTGATATATTTAAAATCATCCATAAGATTTGACAACGTAAATTCAGAACCGGGTTTAAACCCAAATCACCCAAACATAAGATTTGGGACTCCAAAAATCTAAGGGCCCCATTTTTTAAAATGAATTTACATTTAACATTATTTTCCCCTTGCACTTGCACAAAAAAAAACAAAAAAAAAACTTAGTAGTACCAAAAAAAGAAAGAATACGTGTTAGTATATTTATTATATGTTGGGTTTGATTAATAGATTAGAAGTTTTTACATTTTTAATATTTGTTTCATAATATGTTTGTTTGTTGGGAAAAAAAAATCAAACATATTTTTCGAGTTTTATTTGGGTCTCCGAAATGTCGAACTATTATATCAAATGTGTTTTTAAGGTTTTAGGTAGACAAGAGCAAAAATCCAAAGTGGTGGTATATATTTGGAATTCATCAAAAACTCAAAAACAACAAAAAAGAAGAGTAAGTAAACGAAAGAGAGAGTGAAAAAAAGATAGAGAAGTATATAAGTAGAGAGAGAGAGAGAGAGAGAGAAGGGGACGAAAATGTCATCGATATACGTATCAGAACCAGGAACGAAGGGAAAAGTGGTAATAAATACAACATATGGTCCTTTAGATATTGAACTTTGGCCTAAAGAAGCTCCTAAAGCTGTTCGTAACTTTGTTCAGCTTTGTCTTGAAGGCTATTATAATAATAATATTTTTCACAGAATTATTAAATCTTTTCTTGTTCAGTCTGGTGATCCAACCTCTACCGGCACAGGTTCACTTTCTTTTTATTTTATTTATTTTATTTATTTATTAGAATATATATGAGCACCCACCCAATACACCTACCCCTATATATAGCCTTTAGCTTAAGAAACTACCATAATTTTAAAGAACTTTACAGTCTTTCCTTCATTAAGGTTTCTATCAAGTTTCTGTCTTTTTATTTTTTGTGAATGTAGTTGCTTTCCCAGGAAAGTTTAGGCTTAGGGAGGGTTTGTCATGATATATTTTGTTTAAAAAAGCTGCTTTGAAAATCAATAAGAATAAAGCTTGCTTAAAAAAAGCTACAGTTGACTTTTTGGCAGTTATAAGTGACTTATAAATTATAACTTATTTCTATTGATAAGTCATCGGTCACTTATTTTAACTTTTGATCCCACCGGTACCGGCACAGGTTCACATTATTCTATTTCCCCCTTTTTATTTATGGGTTTCTATAAAGTTTCTGTCTTTTAAAATTTTATTTTTTGGGTTTTTGTTTATCGTTAAGGTAGTTGCTGTTCCAGGAAAGTTTAGGCTTAGGGCGTGTTTGGCATCAGGTTTTTTGGAAGATAGATACATATACATACACACATACATAGAGTGATAGAGAGAGAGAGAGAGAGATGCCATCAATATACGTATCAGAACCACCAACGAAGGGCAAAGTGGTAATAAACATGACGTACGGTCCTTTAGACATAGATCTTTGGTCTAAAGAAGATCCTAAAGTTGTCCGTAACTTTGTTCATCTCTGCCTCGAAGGCTATTATGACATTAGTATTTTCCACAGAATTATTAAATATTTTCTTGTCCGGTCCGGTGATCCAACTGGTACTGGCAGAGGTTCACATTTTCTTTCTTTTTATTCTTATTTTTTGGGTTTTTGTTTATTGTTAATGTTGTAGTTGCTGTTCCAAAAAAAAATGTAGGCTTGTTTGGTCCTAATTTTTTTATTAGAATTGATAGTTTTGTACAGTATGTTAGAATTATAGTCTATAGAATATTTGTGAGCACCCAATACAGCTACCCTATATATAGCCAAAGAGCCTTACAATTTTTTTAGCTTAAGAAACTACCATAATTTTAGAGAACCTTACAATCTTTCCTTAATTAGGATTTGTATAAAGTTTCTGTGTTTCTCTTTTTTGCTAATGTAGTTTCTGTTCCAAAATTTTTGTAGGCTTAGGCTTGTGTAGTCCTAAATGTTTGTTATATGGGATAAGATGTTTGGTACAAGTATGTGGATATATGTGGCACCTAATACAGCTACTCTATATGTAGTACCCAGTGGCGGAACTAGAAATTTCTTTTCCCGTAATTACGGGGGGTGATGAAATGCTAAAATCGATTAAAAATATTCAGGATACATGATTAAAAATAAGTTTTTTCCTCAATATTTGGGGTTGAGAGGGGGGGGGGGGTGGAGTCCCGTTTAGCTCGTTACTAGTTACTCCCCTGATAATGTATGTTTGACAACAGCCTTTTTAGCTTTTTGATTAAAAAAAAAAAGGTATGTGTGTTAGGCGTGTTAGCTTTTCTGAAGCTAGCTTTCGGGTCGAAAAAGCTCAAATTTGGGGATTTTTCTATCCTTTTCACATAAAATGCACCGATTCTTCCAATTAAATCATTTTGTATATTTACAAGCCAGTTATAAGTTAAAATAAGTAAAAAAATGACTCATCAACAAAAATAAGTTATAAGGTACTTATAAGTAAAAAAAAGTTAGGGTTGTGCCAAACAGTACATTGCAGCTTCTTTTAAGCAAGTTTTTTTCTCATTGCTTTTTGACCAAAACATCTGATGCCAAACGAGCCCATAACCAATTAACCCTACCATTTTTTTTAGCTGAAGAAACTACCATAATATTAGAGAACCAACAATCTTTCCTTGGTTAGGGTTTGTATAAAGTTTCTGGCTTTTTCCTTTTCGGGTTTTAGTTTATTGTTAATGTAGTAGCTGGTCCAAAAAAAGTCAGGCTTGTTTGGTCCTAATTGTATTTGTTTTATATAAGGCGTTTGGTATGTTAGGATATATACGAGCACCTATTACATAGCAAATTTACCATAATTTTAGAGAATCCTACAAAAATTTTAGTTAAAAAAGCTACTACGTGAGTTCAGCTTTCCTATAAGCTAAGAAGCACCAATACATAGGGATGGGACCAGGCACCTCAAATCGGAGGAGCTGATAGTATGAGAGTGGGTGAAACTAAAATTCAAAGCAGAGAATTATTTCTTGAATGTCACTCTGTATATAGTTACAGAGTACAAGTATGGGAATGCACTATTTATTGGAATTTTGATAGTACGGTACACCGGATAGTTAATGTATTTAAACAATCTTCCAATAAGGAACCAATATGTACCTAGAAGTTTATGCACACGGTACATACCTGATATGGGTATGTCGGCGTTTTCAAACGTATAGGGTTCCTAATGTAATTCTTCAAGTTTGAGAAACCAAATTGGTTCCTCAATCTTCATACTTATAGTATGTTAATCTTGCTCGGAAACCAATATAGTTTTACATGTGAAAGAATGTATATGTAAGGGAGAAAATAGTAGCGTAAATAAAATGGAGAAGTTGGTTTAATTATAATGAAACTGTAGTGGGTTCACCGGTTGACAACTTGTAGTGTATTTGCTTTATGGTTAAAGCCAAGTTCTGGTTTTCTGTTCTGGAGATAGAAACTTTAGTTTGAATGAATCTTGTTTTCTCGGTCAGCTTATTAGCATTCATCAAAGAAGCCCAATTGTGAACCTTTTATAGTAAACACAATAATAATTTTTATTTATTTATTAAAAATAGACGTAACAACAGTATATATATTACCACGACAATGACAAAAATAGCTTGATAGTTGGCTCGTTATTATTGTAGCAGATGGTCATTTATAATTTACGCTCGGTTTTGTGGTCCACCGTCCATGTCTCATCATAGGCCTTTTCCTATATGTAAGTCATTGACGCATATAAATTAACATGCAGGTGGCGAAAGTATATATGGAAATGCATTTGCTGATGAGTTCCACAGTCGCCTAAGGTTTAACCACAGAGGAATTGTTGCATGTGCAAATGCCGGGAGATCACATTCAAATGGAAGTCAATTCTTTATCACTTTGGATCGATGTGATTGGCTTGATAAGAAGCATACCATTTTTGGAAAGGTAAAGTTGTTACGCCTAAATTTCTTGGTCAGTTTTATCATTTTCCCCATCTTCAATAATGTTATACATGACTTACTACATGTATGTAGGTGACTGGTGATTCCTTGTACAACCTTTTACCATTAGGTGAAATTGAAACTGACAAGGATGATCGGCCATTGGATCCTCAACCTAAGATATCTTCAGTCGAGGTACTGATTTGTAGCTTTTTCACTCATGATCTGTAGAATTATTGTGTAAAACTGACCGTGTTTGGTTGACTAGCTTTAAAACTGAGAATTTCTGTTTTTTTGCTCATATAAGCGAGAATCTTTAAGCTGGATGAACATAGTGTTTTTCTAAGTTAAAAAAATCTAGCTATTTGAGTATAAGCTCCAACCAAACAAGCCCTATGAAGTCTTTTACAACCAAATTAGCTGGAAGCTTTAAGCTGGATGAACATAGAGTGTTTTTTGCTTGATGAAGTCATTTACATTCTCACATTTTGGGCTTTTGATTTAGGTTTTATGGAATCCATTTGATGATATAATTCCGCGACAAGTACCACCTAGGACTTCGCCATCTACAGTTATTACTGACAATAAAGCCTCAGAGAAAAAAGCTGTCAAGTAAGCTTATTGCCAAATTGTTGGAAGGTTTTTGCTTTGAGTCAATTGTTTCACTACTAAACTTTCTTAATATACAGAAAATTGAACCTTCTTTCTTTTGGAGAAGAAGCTGAAGAAGAAGAAAAGGAACTTGCAACTGTAAAGACAAAAATAAAAAGCAGTCACGATGTATTGAATGATCCTCGCCTCCTGAAGGAACAAACGAGCACAGATGTAAGACAAATATTTACACACAAATACATATATACCACTTACACATACGCATACACACGGTGAAATTTGGGTGTATAATCCCAAGTTTCTTCGTTTTTTGTTAACCTGATCTTCCGATTTGAGTGAGAAATATAACAGAACTTTTTGTATAGTACTCTATAATCTTAGCAGTTAGGGGGTAGAAGTGACATCCTTAGATCTTCTTTAAACTTAAAAATCTAATAAAAGATAAATAAATCTTATCAGTTATGTTGGAAACTACTGTCTCTAGCATACTATAAACTTTTTAAGTAGAAGCGATAATAGATTCTTGAATAGAAATCAGTAAAATGAAAATTATATATATGATAGAGCATCATTATTACATCATTACATTAAGAATGTTTGGACCAGTTTTATTCGTTTGCTAGAAGGTGATATTCATAACAACCAACAATTACTAATCAGTAATTAGTGTATTTTAAGGTCTTCAGGAAGCAACAGAAAGGAGTCATCTAAGATGCTTGGCAATTCATGATGACTTCTGAAAGCCATGCATTTATATACATGAACCTATCTATTATATACATGAGCTGATGAGCCTATCTTTAATCTACTCATGTGTAAACAAGAAACTTAGGTCTTGGAATCTACTAGAGAATTTATAGAACAAATATAAAACTCGCTCTCATATTAAGAGTGACATATATTTTTAAGTTCAATACAATTTATGTGATATAAGAGTTGTGATATCAGTCAAAGTTTATTAAGTGAGGTCACCTTTTCTTAATTATCATTGAAAAAATTACTTATTTCGGTCTACATTTTCAGGCACTTATTTCAGTTTTTTCTTACTAAACTAGTACTTTCTATCAAGTTTTATTGTAATTTTCCTTGCATTGTTTAAATTTCATAAAAGTGTCTTATCCAAGTCTATCTCAACTTTCCCCATGTTTTTCCAAGTTTCTCCTCCCAGCAGACCGTACACATTTCAGGAAAGCTTTTCTTCAGGGAAGTGTTTCCCTTTCGATAGGGTAACTATCATAGATAGCAATATAATATCATATATATTTTTATGTTTTCAGAAAGCTATTGATGAAAAAACGAGGGATGTGCAGTTAAGTGTTAGAGAAGCACTAAGCACAAAAAGGGGCGTGTTTCCAAAAAATTCTGAAGATTATAGTGATGACGATGAAGCTAGTTTTGATGTAAAAATGCGGCTTCAGATACTTAACACGCGGAAAGAGCTAGGGGATAATCCCGCTGAGAAAAAGTCACGAAATGGTAACTTCACTTTTTGCACTTTTCACTCTCTCTCCAAATGGCTTTCTATTCTTTGTTTCCTTTGGTTTCTATTGATATATGTATATATATATATATGTATTTATTTTGAAATGGAAAGTTTAAAGTGAAACTGCTTCAGTTTATTTGCTGTGTTCCTGTAAGTACATCTGTTTACACAATAGATCATTCTTCTATTTAGTTGATGGGATATTAAATCCTAGGAATGTATGCCAACTATTTCCCAGGTGTGTGCATGTGACTTAGAGCTAGTTCGTCTTTTATATTTTGCAGTGGATAGATTCTGCTACTTTCTCCATTGTTTTCTTCTTTCCCCATATTTTTGTGGCTCAAAGACGGTTGTTCTGTATCAATTTTTTTCCAGTTTGTGTGAGCTTGTATCTGCCCTGCATTGATGGGTTATTGGCTGAGCTTGTGCTATTATAATAGGGAGTCCCTGTCCCTCTTAACACAAGGCCTTTTAGTGGGATTCGAACATGGTATTTTGGGACTCTCCTGATAGATTTTTAAAAGTTTTGGGACTCTTCTAATAAGCAATGTATTAGGTAATCTAAAATCTCCATTTTAAAGAATTTGAATCCTAAAGAGCAAGTTGGACATGACATCGTGCAGTAGAGCTTTTACTATTTGTCTAGTTTATTTACTTCACCTTTTCCAATATATAAATTCTAAACATTTTTTGCAATTAACTTCTTACTTGGCCAAGGTTTTACAACTTGTACTAATCTTTCTCATGTTCAGTCTCCCCTAAGCAGTTTCCTTGGAAGAGGTTATAGTTGTTAATTGTCAAAGAAAATATTATCACAAAGTTGTATCATTAAAGCTTCTTATCTAACGCGTGTTTTTAATTTTTTGTTATGGCTTATACAGGCGGTTCCCGACCAAAACCTAGAGAGAGGTCACCACCAAGCTCAAGGTAAGGTAGTACTTAATTTAATATTTACTTTGTTCTGGATTGGTTTGTATCTGAACCATTGTCGCAAGGTGTGCCGACTTTTTCCTGTGTTGTACTTCCTCTGGTAATTATTGTCCATTTGCATTACTGATGGAGTAAACAGGAGGCTAAATAGAAACTTGGTTGAAAGCTTTAAGGGAGCAATCCTAAATTGGGGGTAAAATGGAATTTAATGGATGCTTCATATGATTTAAAAATTATTCCTACCATAATTTGTGTTTATTAAAACTAATTTGTATTACTAGAACATACAATTCTGGATTTCCCCCTATTTCAAGTGTATAAAGCGAAAAGAGCCTTCTGACATGGTTATCCCGTTATCTTTATATGTGAGCTCTTCCTTGTTGCATTTCTCCTTTACCTTTTCTAATGAGAAAACTAAAACTTTATTTTGTATAAACTTGAACTCAGTCAACTGGGGTATGTAGTTTTAGTAACCATCTCTTCTTTATAGTGCAGGAGAGATGATTACTAAAATTACATAAGCAATCATACCCCAGGCTTACCCTAATAAGTCCCAATTACATTTCTTAATATCCGAGACCCCAGCATCATCAAACTAAGTCTTAATCCAAAAAATATTTGGTTGGCTATATGGAACCACATGAGAAATCGTGCTTTTTTGCAGCAATAATTTTTCCTCTGCTACCTGCACTATACACTATATTCCCTTTTTCTATACACCATAAGGAACATATTGTTCTCGACATTGCGAAATTATAGACGCATGGGTACATAACATAAATTTAACACCTGAAGTATGTTCTTATCAGGTCCAAACCTGAAAGTTCTGATGATGAACAAAAGGTGGCGAAGTTGTATATGAAGAAAAAGGGAATGGGCTCAGAAGCTAGGGCTGAACATATTGTCAAAACTGATACAGATCTACTGCTATTAAATGAAACTGAACGACAAAGACAAATCAAAAAACAGAAGAAACGCAGAGGACAAGGACATGAAGAAGAAGTATGTTTCTCACCTTGTGGCAAACATATATAGATACATGAATCTCGGTTTGCATACATATAAAATGAGTGATTGCTCGAAGAATTCACTGCATTTACTCTGTGGTTTATTGCAGTAAGAAAATATTTTATCTCACTTTAGATATATAAAATGAAGGGCGAGCCTTGGCACAACAGTAAAGTTGTCATGAGGTCACGGGTTCACGAAGGTAGCCTTTTGTAGAAATCCAAGGGGAGGAGGTCTACATTAGGCCCAAAGTGGCCCGTCCCCTCCCCGGACCCCGCGCATAGTGGGAGCTTTAGATGTATTAAAAAAGGATTTCAATGATTGCTACTAGGAAGAAAAATACATTTTACCACCAGCAATTACTGATTTAGAAAATAGAGGAAAAGGCCACTAAACTTTTGCAAGGGACTCCTCGAGCCCTCATTTTACAACTTCAATTTGTTTAGATTTTGGAAGTATTTTACTATAAAAAAAAATCTCTTCATACATGGTGTTCTTTAGTTTATGTCTAAATTTATGTCTTGATCTTGGTTATAGACTCTGGCAAAGCTTGGAAGGTTCATGAAGACTATTTCTAGCAAAACTGCAGAGACTAAGAGTAAATCTGGTGATGAAGACCTCTCTGGATGGACAGGAGGAAGCCTAAAGTTTGCACCTGAAAGTGGAAAGGTATGGTTCAGGTTCATACACATAGGCATATACATATGCGTGCGTGTATAAAAAGAGAGAGAAAGATTAATACTCCCCCTTTCTTGTTGAATGTTACCAAAATTGATACTACGATTCACTCTCGTTTATTTTATTTTATTTTATTTTATTTTTTTCTTGTTTAGATTTTCTTTTGTCAAGGTCTTAAGCGTGATTTGATATTTGCACAGGGTAACATGTCACGCAGAGAGGACGTGAACGATTATGTAGTAGTTGACCCTCTATTAGAGAAAGGAAAAGAGAAGTTTAATAAAATGCAGGCAAAGCAAAAGCGAAAAGATCGTGAATGGGCCGGGAAATCTCTCACTTGATCTTGCCATTAGTATCCTAATTTTGTGAATTTCGAAATCCCAACAAAATGATGGAAAATTCTCGGTGAAGATGAATTTTCGGATGTTTGCACAAGGATGGTCTTCGACAGTAGAAAAGAATTTGACCATTTTTAGGTACATTAGATTTTAGACTCACATCTGAAGCAGATAATCCCCTCTTCAATTATCCTGTGGTGTTTTTCTATGCACCGAAATGTCAGTTTTAGTTGGTTTGGAGGCTCTTATCGTCATGTTTAACCAGCTACTGTTACGGACAGCTGTGAAGAGTCCCTTGAGATCACCGTTTTCATGTAGCCTATCTTTGCTGTTTAATTTCTGTAATTTTTAATCACCGAAACGGATATAGTTTGTACCTTATCCCTTGGACAAAACACGAATTGTTAAAATTTTGAAAGTTGTCTAGTATTCTTTCGTGAAATAGCAGAAAGAGAATCAAAAAAATAAAATTTGAGTTGTCTAGTATCCAGTCGATGGATCTTTTGTTAACTAAAGAAAGTGGTATAATTTTCTTCTTGTTTACAGTGTCAAGTGTAAAATTGATAAATCAACAAGTCTTGTTTTAAAGTTTGAAATTTCAGCTTTCAGAAACGGCAACTTGTATAAAAAGGAGTTTAAGCGAAGGTGTTAAAATAATCTATACTACAAGTATAGGGGACTGGTTGGGCAATGTAATTAAACTCACTACATCCCAACTTGTAAATCGAAAAATAATTTGGGAAAACAAAGAAGTAATGAGATAGTTTTAAGGTTTTGAAAAAAAATCAAGATTTTGAAAATAAATACGCAGTGGTGATCTTTCTTGGCTTTATTAACATGCTTATTGACTTAAAATTATTATTTTGATTTGTGTATCGAAGTGTAATTTTTCAGAGTACTCAATAGGTGCCTGTTTTTTTTCTCAATATTTATGGGTACTAGTAGCTCAGCGAACCTGACAATATCTTCAATTGCATTACATAATAAAAATTAAACAAAATGACAACGATCAACATTGTATTCCCTCCTGAAACATTCTGGAGCTACAAAGATAGTCATTAAATCGTTAGCACCGCATAAAAACATTCCTCCTAGAGTAGCTGTTAAGACGAATAAGAGAAACTTTGTTATAGCCATTTCTGTACATTCAACGTACTCTACGGATAGAGGAATACATAGAGTTGAACATAGTAAAATAAGAAATTGAAAGATTTCGTTGAAATTGTTCGTTTGGAAATTTCCCGAAAAGCTAATCATAGATTCTTATCTCCACCGTTCCCATTTAATTGTTCATTACGAAACTACGTGTAATTTTGACCGGCTTATAACTTATATCAAAATTGTCGAAATCAATTTTTTTAAAATTTAATCATAAAATTTAACATTTAAACTATATGATCAACTTTTGAAATTTTTTATTCCGACAATTTTAATACAAGTTCTTGGCCGGTTAAAATTGCACGTAGTTTCATAGTGGACAATTAAATGAAAACGGAGGGAGTAGTAACTAAGGATTGAAATTCAGAATTTTTTTCACAAATAACCGGAACCAACGAGGATTAATTTCAATTTCTGGAAAGTAAATACAATAGGTGGAAGAAATAAAAAGTTGTTAGCATAAACTACAATACTAAGAGCTGTTTTTTTTTTCACTTCAAGAAAAAGGAACTTCAAACATTGCAAAACCAACTACAGAAGAAATCTACTTCTTTTTCGCACCGGCATGCATCACACTGAACATAGTCTTCGTCGTAGCCTTCCCACCCAGACCTCTGAACATGATTTTCCCTTGTCAAGCAATACGTGCGTCTCTCCCTTCGAATTTGATCCGTTTGAAAAATCCTCCGAAGAATGAGTTTTAATTTCTCCCGACATTCCCTTGGACTTTTGTTAGACTTTTTTACTTCACCAATTATCCCCAATCCTTTTTTGTTATCCTCGTCATCTTGACTCAACAGCATTATAATCCCCAAGGTGTAAAGAGCGTTGATATTGCCTAATTCTGCTGCTCGGTTTAAGTAGCTGAGACCGGATTTTTCTTGTCTACTACGTCCAAAGTAATCAACCTAAAAATATACCAAAAAAACTCAGGGATTGCACAATGCCAAATTTTAAACCACTGTAGCGTGCCATAATTATAAGGTTAAAAACTTAATATGCTTTTATTCAGTAAGGTATTATACCTGTCAATATGTCTATTCCCAATTAGCAAAATATTATTAAGTGAACGAACCCACATACACTATCTAGATACATTAAAAAAATTAATCAAAAAAATTTAAAATTAACGTAGTAAGATATATATAGTCCAGTATCAAATATTTGTATCCTAATAAATTCCATGTCTTAGACTATGAATCCTCAGATCTGAATCGACAAAAATGTTTAGGAACCCTAATGTTAACGCCTAACTACAGTTCTATCTCAGAAGTCAAGTCATGTAAAATTCTTATTTTGAAATTATCTTGGTTACTACAGGATGAGTTTTGCTTAATTTTTCACCAGAAAAAAACATGGTTTTAGTTTTTGCTAATTCTTAAACATGATTAGCCTATATTAATCATGAATAAAAACAAGTTTCATGCTAATCTCTATCTTAATAGCTCTTTTTGGTTGTTAGCCCAAAATCATCTAGTTTGTGTGTTGCTAAAAGTTCCTTTGTAAAGGGGAGAGACGTGAAATTCATGGGGAAAAGGACGAAACAAAAATACCCTCGTACTACACTGTATAAGTCTGTAACATGACCCAAAAAAAGAACCTCACAGGAAAAAAAAAAAAAAAAACATAACTTTTGCTTGCATTAGGTTACTACACAAGTCAGGAAAAAAGCAAAACTTTTAGCATGTATTGTTTTTCTTTTGGCTAAATATCATCCCTCAGTGTTTTAAATAGCGTTATCGCTATCGTAGCGGTTTTTTTTAGAGAAACGCTAAAAGCGCAAATAGCGTTGTATTTTTTTTTTACCTAAATACATATAAATATAGCATTAAATTCAAAATATCTAATAAAAATTAACTAAATATATATAAAAAAAATTGTAACTAATAATCACAAAATGATTATACTTGAGATGACAGAATATTTACTTTGTTTGCAAGAGTTTTGGGGTTTGATTCTCTTTAAGCTCCAATAATTTCATTAAAATTTTGACCAAAAATAAAAAAATTAAAAATTAAAAATTATTTTTTATTTTTTATTTTTTATTTTTAGACTGTACCCGCTATAGCGTAAATAACATTCCTATAGCGCGAATTTAGCGTTTTTCCATCCAAATAGCGTTTTAGCGTTGCGTTTTTCTTTCAAAAATCACTATATCGTACAACGTTGCGAGCTTTTTAAAACAGTGATATCACTGGCCTTTTTATTGATTAATTATGAATAAAACAAGTTTCATGCTAATCTGTATCTTGATTGTCTCTTTTTTGGTTGCTAGTCCAAACTCATCTAGTTTGTGCGTTGCTAAAAATTACTGTAAAGGAGAGAGACGCGAAATTCATGGGGAAAGGGAAAGAACAAATACCATTAATTGTACTACACAATAAAAAAAAGTATTACTTTTAGCATGCATTAGGTGTCATGGGACGCAAATTAACTTTTATTGTTAGGTTGTGATTTAAATCAAAATAAGTATCAGAGATTCGTATGCTACAAAGGTCAAAAATAATGTATAGAATGAAAGTTCATACCACTCCTTGTATGTAGAGCGCATCGAGATTATGACTTCTTATACACCTTTTCCAAAAGGAATTCACCGCATCTTTGTTACTGAATTTCTTCCAAGAAAACAACGGACATTCTTCTGTCGATATTTTCTGTAGCTGATACACGTAGTTATTGTCCGCTGCCTCGTTGAAAAATTTGCAACTGCAGAATTCAAAGCTAGTGTCAATAGTTTGAAACAAAACGAACGACACATACATAATAAACAGTTCATGGTTTTTTTTAATTGCTAACAAAAAATTACCTGAGTTTGGCCGCGAAAAGCCCTGTGAAAGACGAGGCCGCTGTGAGTGCAAGGATTTCCGTTACTAGCTCATGAGGAAGAGACTCTATAGAAGTGTTTTTATTCCTCTTATTATATATTTTCTTGGTACATCTATTATTACATGCATTCCTGATGTAAGTTTTTGTTTTTTCCATTGTTTTAAAAAAAAACCTTTTTGCTAACTATCTCTCAGGAGAAAATATTATGAGAAACTTGGACACTACGTACTGTAATACTAGAATAGTAGAATTAATGAATAATGAATTAATAGGAAATTGTTTGTGTTTCATTATTTGATTTGGACAAGGAATAGGAAATCAAAAACTATTTCTCCACCGTTATTTAGTAGAAGTACTCCTAGTCGAATTTTGAATGCTTTCGGAAATACTGAAAAGCAACACAAAAATATTTCTAGAAGATTTAGGAAAAGGGTTCATTGCGTTTTTATAAATTCAACTTTATGAAATTACAACTTTGGACATTTTATTAAAACAATTATGATTGAGCAACCTGAATAATGATTTATGTTTGATTACTATCGATTTTTTAAATTTGAGATCCAACTCATGTTCTCAAGAATAGGGAGAAATTGTGGGAAGTGGGGTGGGTAACTAACTCAGAATTACCATGACTCGAACTCTTTATATACATTATATATCTATTCAAAATAATCTAATAGTTCATTTAAAACTCAACTAAATAAAAAAATAAAGTAGTAAAAAGCAACTCATGGTCATTATACATATATATACATCTCCATATATATAATTTTCAAAAAAAGAAGCTTTATATACATCAATATCCTTCATCTACTAATTTGTTTATTTATTTATTTTGAAAGTTCTATATGTTTATTTTTTATTAGTTGAGTTTTAAATTAATGATTAGATTATTTTTAATAGATAATATATATATATATATATATATATATATAAAGAGTTCGAGTCATGGTGACTGTAAGTTAGATATCCACTTTCGAAATTGTGCGGTACTCTTATAAAATGTCCTATAACGTCATATAAGACGCACACTTAATATTTTTACTTGTTAGCGTAACTTGTTTAGACAACTATGAATTGAGTAAAATTTGTACCTTTTTAAATGAATTTCTTTAATCAAAAAATGACCCTTTTGAAAAAAAATATATGTCGGGATAAACCCCCCTCACCTACGAGATTCTGAAAAATCGGGTCCTAAAAAAGACAAGAACCGACTTTTTGGCGGATCAGGATTGGGGGTTTTTTCACTCCTAAAAAAAATTCGGTTCGGGATATTTATTAAGTTTTACCGACCTTATCCCACCCCTAGTTTAGAGTGTTTTCAAAAGTATAGCTCCTTAATACTCGACGTGGATGCAAAAGTACGTACATTCTTTGTTGAGAATCTCAAAAAAGCAAAGCTTGTGTTTAAATTTCCAATATAAATTGTATTCTTGTATGTTTTTGAGTTTATGTTCGTGGAGTATTAGGATGTCATGTGAAGAGAAGTCATTGATGTTCGGATTAGTTTCTATATTGAAAGTCAGGTGAACTCAGAACGGTCCCTATTTGGACGGGCCATATATCACACATTTTCTGTGAAGAATCATCGAAATTTTAAAAAAAAAGTCGATTAAGTTGTGTAGATATAATCGATTATCTAGCTACACATGGTTTCAATCAGAAAAAATAACAGTTTAACGTTGTCAATAACATTTTCTGGTTCCGTCTGATGGGGGGACAATTCTCCAGTAAAAGCCAAGAATGAAACATGGAAAAGGCGAGAGAAAAGATTTGAAATAAAACGGATTGCTCTTTTTGTTAAATGTCAAGAATAAAGAGATAATTCAAAAGGGTGTAAAGTGTAGTTGTGGTTTTATGTTCCGATGATAGTGCATTTAGAAAATAGTTAAGGATCGGATCTTGAAACAGAGGATCTAACTCGAGTTTTCTAAGAGTAGCATTCACAGTTACACTCTACACCACTGCCCTTTTTCCAGTAATGACCTGATGTTCAAAAACAAAGAATAAGAATAAATCTTATTCTCAAAGAAAAGCAAGTCATACACCCCGATTCCAAATTTCTAATCTTTATCTGCTCCTGGAAAAGAGAATCCTTTTTCTACCGACACAATAGGAAATGAACGACAAAACTCACACAACTATCCACTCCAGTATACCAACCAAACAAAAGAAACTATGCATTCATATTTGATGAAGCAGCAAAATACAAGCCAACAAGCCAAAAGAGAACCATGAACAGATGCACCGTTACGGGTGTTAAAGAAACAGATACAGAGATCATCAATTTATCCCGAGTTAAACACCTAAAATGTTACTATATGACTTGTACTTTAATGAGGCTCTTCAGTTTTCAGATTTTCTTTTCCCCGCATCCAATATTAAAGGGCTATTATGTTCCTCAACCTCTCAACCCATCGAGATCACCATGTTTAGGGTGTTGGAAGACGGAAAGGAAAATGAGCAAATTGGATCCGCAATACCGGGGAATCGGGTTTTTTATCATCAAACTTGTAACCTGAATAAGGTGACACGTTATCACATAGATGTCAACAAATTGTGCATTTTCACCATCAATGAATTTAAGTAAACACAGCATCAGTTTCTTCAAGCACTAATATGATAAAAACAACTATAACTATTTTCATTCAAAAGCAAAGTACCGATGTACAATTTGCTGTGTGGAGAACATAACTTAAATGGCATAGCTCTCATCATATGATTATTTACAGTCTAAGATGTACGGTTGATTAATAAAACTAAGCAGTTTGTATTAGAAAGATCCATTTCTTTATCTAAATATGCATGTATCAGCGGGATTGTAACAGTTTCTTTTCTAAACAGAAACCTACTCATAAACTACAGCGTATAATTATTAGAAAAAGAGAGTTTTATGGAAGATAATGACGAGTCTAGTGCTCAATCTTTCTCCTCTTTAAGCATCTTTTTTGGCATAAAAAAGTGAAGCTAACGAGTTGTGCATATGGACCTAAGTACTCCAGAAGCAAGTCATATAACTAAAAATAATTATGTCGCCGAAACTTGAGTTTAAGACATAAGGTAAGCACCATCATTGAAAATTTCCATGGCTTTTATCCAACAAAAGCAGAGTAACGGGCAATGAAAGTAGAAACTGAAATTCCGAAAATATGAACTTATCCATGTTCAATCTAAAAAGGAGTTTAATATGAGGAATATATGCAAAATAAAAATACAAAAGCCAACATTAAATTGTTAACTTTTCTGCAATTATGAATATTGTTGGGCGTGCAAATTGTGAAATTTGGTGTAGACTACTGGTGTCTAGATTGTGACTATTTAAATTGGGTACTACTTCTCCGCTATTCTTTAGATTAGTGCCTAATATGTGACATATAATAGTATGACAGCACTTGAAAAAAAGACATATTTCCCAAAAGAGAAGGAAAAAACACGGTCAGGAAATAAAAAGATAAATTCACCTTCCAAAGCTTCCATGGCAGTAAGGGCGCACTTTGCATCATCAAATTCAACAAAGCATAGAACCATGGCTTTATCTCCAGTCTACAAAAGTGACGTAAAAGTTCAGATCAAATTAAAGATATTAAAAGTATATCTGCAACTCATACTTCAATATTTTGGAACTATTGTACTGCAAAGTCAATAAGACCCATCAAACATCATAACCAAACTGTGATAATTGATAACTTACAGTAAATACAAAATATGCACATCTACTGATCTGTTCTGCAAGAGCGAGCAGAAAAATGAGACTGGAAGTCTAACTGACTAGGTGGCAGTTGACACTAATTAGTTAGTGGCTTAATGCAAAACTAATAATCTAGGCAAATTCAGGGAATCCTTTGAAGTTTAGAGTCAGGTAAAAGAATAGAAAAGACCAAACACAGTTTACCACAATGTCATGGCGAAGTATTATCATGTTTCATAATATACAAGCAGAACTAGATACAGGCAATATGCAACTCTGCTGCGCAGAATATATGATGACTTGACCTTAAATTTCATACTGATTGAGATCAGCAGTCCTAAAATGAGATAGAATGCTCCCAGAACAAAAACTTATAAGAACATGACCACTTTTCCTCACACAAAAAATGTATCAATCCATGAAAAGAAAAAAAAATCACATGAGGCTGACCAAAAGTGATTTCCATTCAAATAGTCGCAAAACAGGGTCCCTTTCTTTTTTGGGTGAGTTGACACAGAATCTCGAGAGTAAGCACACAAAAGGTTCCATAAAAATATTAAATGGCACTGGAACAAAAGAGTCAGAAGAGAAGATACGAAAACACATAGTAATCCTTCAAGTACAGCAAAGTACGAAAACAATACTAGCTTCTCTCATCTCATATTATTTAGATTTTCCCTGAAAAGCCATAAAATACAAATGAATATATATAAGAACTTACACGTCTGGGCTCCTTATGAACAACTCTGATGTCTTTAAAGCCAATGAAAGGACGGAAAAGATCTTCAGTTACAGATTAAGGAATAAAACTGGGAGAAAATTAGCAAACAATAGGGTCGCTAAGCTCCAGCTTACCCTTTTTTGATAAAATGAAGATTAAAAGCAGAGAGACAAATAAAAGGACATTATAGAAACATGAAGAAGAGAACAAGAGCTATCCAAGGGAGCTGTCGGCCAACATTGGAAAATCAAGACAAGTCTAACACCACATAGTTTTGAGGAAAGCATAACTTACAACAACCTATTGGCTTTTAATATTAAATATCACAGTTTTAGAGACCAATCCAGATTTCTAAACAAATCAAACAAGTAGAACGCCGACATAAAAATTCCGACTCAAAAAACCAGTGTTACAATAGTTACTTGATTAGGCTGATGTATTAAGCCTCAAAATAGACAAAATCAAACAATTAGTGGACCAGTATTAATTATTTAACTTTTAACTTGTGTTTTTTTGATAGATGTACAAAACGCCCGATTTTGAGTACATTGGTATCTAAATCGTGAATTTTGATAGGTTGGTGTACGTGTACTTGTTGTTTCATTTTGATGTCGAAATTGTGAAACTAATAGAATGGTTTATTACTTGTTGAAAACTGATAAGTTGGTTTATAAGAGTGATATTTTCCCCATAGTTTTGCAAACTATAGGAGCAAAGTAACACTATAAGCAGTAAAACATTAAAAGGTAAAAAGGATATGTGTAAACAGTAGAATAATTATTAAAAAAAAGGATACGTCCAACTTCTCTCCTCAAACAGTCAGTTGGCAGGCCATCGACAAACAGAACATTTGATTCCCTCGATGCTGTATCGGCCTTGGGCAATGAAGCAGGCCTTTCATTTATTAAATCCGGAATATTTTCGCCTATTGGATTTTGGTACCCTCTGTAACTCGCTTCTGCACTCAATCCGCTAATAGGAGTGGGATCATCATGCAGACCATTACCATAATTCACGCCATACAACCCCGGCCTCAAGGGTAAAGTCTACAAGTTATTTAAAAACAATTGGTAAGTTTTTGTCTAATATTTGAATATTGCGTAGGAATTAGCATGAGTACTCCTGAAAGTATTAATTCCACGTATCCAAAAAGAGTATGGCGTATACGAGTATAAAATACCCTTTCTGGAAACCTGTTGACACATTCTATCTTTGACTGACGGATAAGAGAAGGATAGGGCGCCAATTTGAATTAAATTTTGGAAAAATTTGACAAATATTAACACTTTATGAACGTGAGAAAATGAATATGTTAGAATATAGTTATATGGTGGATCTAACTATGGGTTATCTATATATTGGGTGATTTAATTTTTTAAAAGTCAACAAGTTCATTACATAAATCAAGTAAAGTTTGAATGCTGCTCAACAATCAGAGTTGATCATAACTCATCTCATCGCCTTAAAAACACCTCGTATAGACCAAGATACATGAATTTGATGTTTTCGGTAGAAATTTCAAAAAAAGATTAGGGCACGACAATAATTACTTTTTTACCCTTCACTTCAAAATTGTTTGTAACGGCCTATCAGTATTTGGTACCCGTATCTCTATTCATGCAACATAGTCTATCAAAATTTGAAAAAGATAGAAAGTCTTACATCTTTTTGTGCATAATCTATGGGATTACTATGCAAATCACTTGAACTCCATGGAGTATGAGACTGTAAAGTTGTTGGCTCAGAGGACAATTGGCCAGGAAAACTTGATCTTGGAACGCTAACTGCAATAACAAGAGTGGAAAATCAACGCATGGGTACATACATATAGTAAAAAAACTACCAATATGATTAGACCAGCTAAACATTAAACAATTTTGTCGAACTTTACAAAAAATATAGACCAGTACGATGCTAGAATAAACAGTACATGCAAAGGAATATAGAACAAAGCCACAAATAAAAGGGATTGACAATTGCAAATAATTAATGTCAATTGAACAATATCTGTAGACTGAGATGAATTGATGACTAAAACTCAATAATAGTGGTCATTCATGTGACATATGCCATCGTTGGAGCTAAATACATCTTACCTATGTATAAACTTGTTGACAAAGGAAAAATATGTATGTGAATATATATTGAAGAAAATTTATAATATTACTGATGTAATGTTATTATGCAAACTTATTTCTGGTCTTGGTCTAATAAGATCAGAATAGCACTATCCGAAGTAAATAACAATTAAAAACAATATCAACCAATTCTAAGTTATCGTTGAAATGTGTAACATAATTTAATCTTGAAGTGAAAATTTGCAGTTTAACAATATCAAAGAAGGAATAAGCCTCCTCAAAATATATCACATGATATCATCTTTCACTATAAGTTTTTCTCTAGCAACTTCAGATACTCCTAGAATGGCATGCTTTTAATTAGTTCGGAGATGGACAAAAACTTAAATCATCAAATTTTCCACTCGCAGATGTGGTTCTAAGAAAAAGTTCGTTTAGGGCAAAAAAATGCACTCTCTTATGGAAAGGTGTTGCAACAAAATTCGACTGTTTGCGATGCACATATCTCAAAACTTGTGAATGGATAAAGAAATTACTAAGAATGAAAGAACCAAATGCATGATATTCTTACTGAAACTGAACGCAAAATTATGTCATATCAATGTTGGAACTGGGATGGATAGCAATATTATAAAATACATGAGGGTTATTTGCAGAACACCTATAACACGTGGTGGTCATTTGTAATTTACACTTGAACCCAAATCAGTTTGTTGTCCTTCTTACTAAAGCTATTAATGTTAGTTAACTTTATAGTATACAACTTGGCAAGTATGATCTTCTTTTTTGGTCAACTATATCGCTAAGGTGTCGATTTCACGCCCTGAGGA
This sequence comes from Primula vulgaris, assembly GCA_963920805.1. Lineage (NCBI taxonomy): Eukaryota > Viridiplantae > Streptophyta > Magnoliopsida > Ericales > Primulaceae > Primula > Primula vulgaris. Next base: position 8,694,708 of record OY987216.1, on the reverse strand, counting down.
GCACATCTAGGCGTCTAACGATAAAAGTCACGTAAAGTTGTCATAAATTGTCAAACATATTAAATGTATTGGGCTTTTTTAATGTAAAAAAATTTGAGACTCATAAGATAAACCCTAAATGCCTCCAAAGAGATGCCTATCGGAAATAACATACAAAGCCAATCATATGTACTATACAGCGGAATTGCACTGCACATATACTATTCTACAGCTTTCGCCATGATGATAAGTCATTTTTCCAACTTGGCTACACATTCTGCATATTGTTTAAATGCTTACTAAATCCATGTTGTATGAAAATAATATTTGATACGACACGACTGACATTAAACAAGCAATGACAACTAGCAACAACCCAAAAAAATATTTAAAAAAAAAACACCAGAATATTTTGGGGACCTCTAATTTCCCAATATTAACTACTCCAGTCTTAAACTTATAGAAAGTCTGTTATGTACTGAGATAAAAAAAAAACATCTCTAAGTTTACGGAAATAAAAATTGCATTCAAATTTTATTACTACTAATTATGCAGAAAATATGAAAAGTCGGCTTAAAAATATGAAGTTTAAGAAGCAAATTTCATTACCACAGTTGCAGCTAGAAAAGACACAAACTTTTAACAAATTTACATCTTTACATAGCCTTAAAAAATATCAAAGAAATAAAAAAGATTGGATTTTTTGCCCAATTCATATAAACCCAAAAGGCAAAAAAAAATATAGAATGTTAAACTCGGTACAGTAACTCCCAATTATATACTAAATTTCCAAAGGGCAAAAAGAGAAACAGCATGTTAGGAATAAAAAAAACTAATAGACTAATATTATAATATATGCCTATATGAAATATGTATAATTGGGTATATAATTAAAAAAATAAAAAGATTGAGTTTTTTGCCCAATTCATGTATGGCCATAAGGGAAAAACAATATATAATGTTAAAGTAGGTTCAGTAACTATGAATTGTATACTAAATTTCCAAAGAGCAACAAGAAAAACAGCATGTTAGGAATAAAAACAACTAATATTATAATACTGTATATGTATAAATAATGTAAATTGGGTAAATAAAATAATAAATAATTAACCTCTATCTGCAGGAACACCGTATCTCCAGTAGGGATCACCCATCTCTCTCTCTCTCTCTCTCTCTCTGGTTTTTTAATAATATTTAGTAAAAATTACCGAAACACTCTTACCAAAAACTACATCCAAAACATTTATTTCCAAAAGATACCTTCTAAATGAATATAAATGAATATATATATTTGTATGATAATATGTTTTGATTAATCGTATATTTTAGATAATATTTAACATAAATTTAACGAGATGCACTTAATACACTGCATTTTTTCTTTTAAAACGCACAGACCGTAGATTTAATCTACGGTCTGTATAATTTAATACAAACCGTAGATTAAATCTACGGTTTGGATTAAATTATACAGACCGTAGATTAAATCTACGGTCTGTGTAATTTCTGCAGAAATTACACAGTCAGTCCCTGCTTTTCAAAATTACACAGTCAGTCCCTGCGCGAAAATTACACAGACAGTCCCTGGAAAAAACAAAATGTTACGTTTTTTTTTTAAAAAATAAACTTTTATTCTACACTCTCTCTTTCTCTCAAAAACCCCCAATTTTCAACCCAAAAAATCACCCAAATCAATCAACCACATTAACTATCAAATTTATTAACAAAAAACCGATTATCAATCAAACTTATCCATAATTGAAGGTATATCTTTTATTCTCTAATTTATTATTTATTTTGTGTAATTTCAATTTGTAAAATAGGAAAAAATATATAAAATATGCAAATCCATAATTCACTTAGCTATATATAATTGTTTGTTGTTTGTTTATATTAATTATAGAAATTTTAATAATTGTTGATATTTGTCCCATTTTTGCATGTTTTTTTATTTTTTGTAATTTTAATTTGTAAAATAGGAAAAAATATATAAAATATGCAAAACCATAATTCACTTAGCTATATATAATTGTTTGTTGTTTGTTTATATTAATTATAGAAATTTTAATAATTGTTGATATTTGTCCCATTTTGAAATGTTTTTTTATTTTGTTTGGTTAATTTGAATTGTTGATAATGTGTTTGGTTATGATTAAAAAATTGAGTTATTATTGTTTGGTTTATGATTAAATGTGTTTGGTTATGATTAAAAAATTGAATTATTATTGTTTGGTTTATGATTAAATGTGTGTTTGGTTATGATTAAAAAATTGAATTATTATTGTTTGGTTTATGATTAAATGTGTGTTTGGTTATGATTAAAAAATTGAATTATTATTGTTTGGTTTATGATTAAATGTGTGTTTGGTTATGATTAAAAAATTGAATTATTATTGTTTGGTTTATGATTAAATGTGTGTTTGGTTATGATTAAAAAATTGAATTATTATTGTTTGGTTTATGATTAAATGTGTGTTTGGTTATGATTAAAAAATTGAATTATTATTGTTTGGTTTATGATTAAATGTGTGTTTGGTTATGATTAAAAAATTGAATTATTATTGTTTGGTTTATGATTAAATGTGTGTTTGGTTATGATTGTTTGGTTATCATTAATTGCTTATAATTGAGTTATCATTGTTTGGTTATCATTAATTGGTTATCATTGAGTTATCATTGTTTGGTTATCATTAATTGGTTATGTTATCATTTTTTGGTTATCATTAATTGAGTTATATTTGGTTATCATAGTTAGGATGGCAGACCCAGGTCCACATATTAAAGGGAGGTTGGGTATTTTACGACAGACTGGTCACATTTCTAATCAGACTTGGGATGCTGGCAGAGAAGCGGGTAGAGGAGATGCCAATAAGATTAGGGTTTATAATTATAGTTGGCAGATACCGACGCCTGAAAGGGTAGTTCAAAATATCATTAGGGCTGGTTTTTACGGTATTTACAGTATAGGTAATTATACCGTAGACCGAGGGTTGATTACAGCCTTAGTTGATAGGTGGCGTGATGAGTCGCACACGTTCCATTTTGTCGGGGAAGAGTTGGGGATATCTTTACAGGATGTAGAGATTATGCTTGGTCTGAGGGTGGATGGTCTTGCTGTGACCCGGTCGGAGCGGAATGACACGAAGGCGAGCAGGTTGGCTATGATGGAGAGTTTGTTGGGTGTTAGGCCGGCTGACAATCAAGTCGATGTAAACTGTCTGACAGTTAGACTTGATTGGATGTTACACACCTTCGGTGAATTACCCCCCAACCTTAGTGAGGAGCGTTTGCTATATCAGTGTAGGGCTGCCATGCTATTATTACTGGCTGCACATGTGTTTTCGGATAAGAGCAGTGATCAGATTCCACTCTGGCCTCTGCCATTTCTAGAGGATTTTGACACATGTGCTGAGTATAGTTGGGGATCATCTCTTCTGGCCTGGTTAGAGGCTAATCTATGCAGGGTGGTACGTTGTAAGACAAACGGAGTAAGCGGGGCGGTGATGTTTCTGGATATGTGGGCGATTACCAGACTACTGCCGGTTAGACCATGTGAAGAGCTGCCGGAAGATGTCGAGCCACCGGATGGCTGGCCTAGGTTCCCCCTCGGTTACAGGTATAATATTATTTAGTTTTTGTATTGGATTTGTGTTTTTTATTTATTGTGTCATCTATCATTTACTTAGCTGCCGGTTATATTTATTGTTTATCGGGTTTTGTTTGTATATTACAGATGGAAGATGTGGAGGCAAACTAACCTTACGCCATATGTCTACGGACATAATGTGGTCCACATACGTGACCAGTTTGACAATATGTCGCCTGAACAGGTAAATTTTAATTATTATATGTAACTTACGTATTATATGTTGTATATGTTTGCATTGGTCTTATGTTCGCAGAATTTATTAGTCGTCTATTTTTAAACCATTGTTTATATATTCTAATTTGATGATTACAGATAGTGTGGCAACCTTACGGGGATCTCAATCAGTATCCGGAATACTACACGCGGGGCCGTTATATATGGCATTGTTCTGTGCCTCTCATTTGTAATGAGAAGATTGAGTACCACCCCGCGGACAGGTTCATGAGACAGTTCGGTTTTATGCAGCGGGTCCCTACATATATTTGGAAACCAAGACAGGGTCACGGCAAGGATAGAAGATATGGGATTGGGCAAAAACACGACTGGCATTTACTTTGTGGAGAATTTATAGCCGTGTGGAATGACCGCCACACCCGTCTTATTAACGGCGAATATGGGTCAGGGACGTCACCGGATTACATGAGATGGTATAGAGAGAGGACCCGCATCTTCATAAACCCACCTGAACTTGCCCCGCCCCCTCACGGTTTCCGGGAGAATACGGGTGTCTTCAATAAAATGGTAACTACTAAATCGTTTTTTACTAATAAATCGTTACTTCTTTTTCTGTATATTTCAATACTAATAAATCGTTTTGTATTGTTTTTTTTTTTCAGAAAGCGATGTTGCGCCGCAGTTTCAAATCGTTCAAACGGCTGAAATCTAAAACGGACGTGGACTTACTACGTGCGGAGTTCGCTCAAATGGGTATGAATCCGTATGGGTCAGCTGATGAACAGTCGGAGGGGGATGACGACGACGACGACGACGACGACGATGGTGATGACGACCTACGTTATGACCCACGAACTTACACTAGGGCTTCAAGTTGTCGGCGTCCCGACGAAATAGGCGAATCTAGTAGCGGGGGTAGAAGATCGACTGGAGGTCGACACCCGACTACAGGTCCGAGTTCAAGCGGTCATCGTCGTCGTTCTTCTTTTGCTGGGTCGGACTACGTTCAGACCGATGTTCCGTTCGATCATCATAGACAATCATTTGATTCGTACGAGCATCATCCTAGTCATCAGTCCACCGACAGTTGGAGTTGGGGGTTGACAATTACATCCCACGAGCATGCGCCGCATCCAGAATCGCAGCAGCGACAAAGACGCCGTACGGAGCTAAACGAAATCGAAGAGTCTGCTGAGCCGTCATCGGATAGATTAACATCGGCGGGAAAGATGCTCCCTATGTCCAACTTTAAAACATTTAGTCGTTACAAAAAAAAATAAATGCACTGTTTTTGTATTTGATTTCTATGTTTGATTTGTCAGTTTTATTCTTAGCTAGGGTTGGAATATTATAAATTCGTACGTTTAATTTGATTTCTATGTTTGATTTGTACGTTATAATTTCGTAAGTTTAATTTGATTCGTATGTTTGATTTGTATGTTTGTAAAAAATATTCTATATTTTAATTGATAGGACCAATATTGAGTTTTTACAAACCCTAAACCCTAAACCCTAAATTACAAACCCTAAACCCTAAACCCTAAACCCTAAAAAAACCCTAAATATTCTGAAATTTACATACAAACCGTACATTTAATGTACGGTTTGCACAGATTTCATACAAACCGTACATTAAATGTACGGTTTGCATGTATTCTGTGCAAACCGTAAAAGTAATGTACGGTTTGTAACCCTGATTTAAGCAGCGCCACTTTACGAATGTACTTTTTGCACCGAATCACCGTTAATAACGTAAAAAAAAAAAAAACTACAAACCGTAAAAATAATCTACGGTTTGTAGTGTAAATGACATTGGATACCATATCTATCAAAATAATTACGACAACAGCTTATCACTTTTGAATTATTATGACTTGACAACCCTATCCGAAAATGACTATTCAATGCATTATTAAAGTTTGAAAATGACTACACCAAAAAAAACACTACAAACCGTAAAAGTAATATACGGTTTGTAGTGTAAATGACATTGGATACCATATCTATCAAAATAATTCCGACAACACCTTATCACTTTTGAATTATTATGATTTGACAACCCTATCCGAAAATGACTACTCAATGCATTATTAAAGTTTGGAAATGACTACACCAAAAATTCACTACAAACCGTAAAAGTAATCTACGGTTTGTAGTGTAAACTTACACTATAAATATGACTCAATTTTGCCAATTCTAACAAACCATAAAATCAAACACAAACACATTTCAAAATCTCTAAAAAAATCCTCATTTCTCCCCAATAAAATATACAAACAAACACTTTTCCAAAATGAATTACAACTATGGTTATGACAACAACCAATGGAATAACAACAATGCGAATTCATCCAGTGGCTCAAACGATGAGCTAACTGATTATTCAGAGCACTTTGAAGTTGATGAATTGACTTGGGAAACAAGGGATGAAATGCTTACTGATCTTGCTGATGTGGCTGGGAATTGGGGTTTCATCCTTACGATTCGTAGGTCTGGAGGGGGTGATGGGAGCAGAACACCGTATGTTGATATTGTGTGTGATAAATCGGGGGTATACGAAAAAAAGAAACCAACTTCCGTCAAATCAGGTACAAAGAAAAAAGATTGTCCATTTTTCATTAAAGGTTACGTAGTTAATGGTGAATGGATGTGTCACGTAGAAAATGGACAACATAACCACCCACCTCCAACTTACCTCCAAGGGCAAGCACGACGTGCTCGTTTAACCCAAGATGAAAAAGAAATTGTTAAAACTTTAAGGCAAAGTAGTTTTAAAGTTGGTGCAATATTAGAGGCCATTAAAAATCGAAATCCTGACAATGTATCAAACGCTAAAACGATACATAATTTTTTGGCCGGACTGAAATTTAAAGAACGAGATGGTAGAAACCCGATACAGGAACTGTTTAATTTGTTGGATAGCCATCGCTACACATTCTACTATAATATGAACCCATCAACCCATTCCCTTGAGAACTTATTTTTTGCACACCCCGATTCTATAAGGATGTTCAAAGCTTTTCCTGATGTCTTGTTAATGGATTGTACATATAGGACAAACCGTTTTAATATGTCATTTCTAGAAGTCGTAGGAATAACATCAACTGTTGAACTATGGGGTTCAATAATTGATTTTGATTATAACTTTGATTATGTTTTTAATGATTTTACGATTTCTCTATTTCGATGATATAATGCTTGTTTTTTTTCCAAAAAGAGAATTTGTATATTTCAGAACGCCAAAAAGATAGAGCTTGGAAAAACGAAGCCATAGGTTCAAGCGGAACCAAATTCGGAGCTAAAACGAAGGAGTTATGAGCATTCGAAGATTTACGGGACCAGGATTACAGTCGACCGATCGACTGGACAAAAACGACCGATCGTTTTTGATCCAATTTCTTCCAGTGAGTCCAGTATAAAAACGACCGATCGTTTTCAGAAAACGACCGATCGTTTTCTGTAAAACGACCGATCGACTGTAGAAAACGACCGATCGTTTTCTGCAGTTTTCGAAAACAGCTTTTCAGCTTTTTCTGGAAAATGGCTGTTAAAACCCTCAAGAACTTCCAACGGTCATAATACAGAAAAACAGACTGTGTGACCATATATACCTCCCAAATCTTTCTTCAAAAACCCCAATCAATCATCCAAATACCTCTTTCAATAAAAACCCAATTTATCACCATTTTGGTGAAAATATTCGAAAAAGAGGAAATCAAAGAAGAAAGTGACTCAAACTCGATCAACAACCAAGACTCACCAATTAGCTTATTTAGAAGCAAATAGAATAGTGAGTGTAGTTACATTTTTGTAACAAAATTGTATCGAGTGTTTTATAAACTCAATTGTGAGCGAGTGAACGGGTAGAGGCTTTGTAAGCAAGTGAAGCTTAAAAGCTCTAGGTTTTTCATTCGGGTACTCATAAATTGAGGGGGAGTCGTAGACTCGTAGACGTGTTCTCTTGCACTTGTATCAAGAGTAGGAACCCCAGGTAGAGGGTGAGCCAATCGGTCGATTGAGCTCGATAGGGTTTGTAAAATCCGAAAGAAGAATTATAGTGAATTACTCGGTAGTACCGAGGAGAGGACGTAGGCCGTTTGCCGAACCTCTATAAATCTTGGTGTCATCTTCTTTCCCTAAACTTTTACTTTCCGCAACTTTATTATTGCTTATATTCTTGCTTGTGTTTATGATTTCTAGCATTTCATTAAGTATATTAAACGCTTAAGTTTAGAATTTGCATAAGTTGGGTGTTAGTTGTTTAGAATTTTTAATTAGGCAAAAATCGCCATAAACCTTATTCACCCCCCCCCCCTCTAAGGTTAGCACACGGGCCAACAATTGGTATCAGAGCCGAGGCTCTTGCATATAGGAATCTAACGATTCTAGAGTTAAGATCCCGATGGCTAACATACTAAATTTCGCATCCGACATGGCTTCATCACCCAATACACCACCATATTTTGATGGAATAAATTTTTCATATTGGAAGGATAGGATGAGCATGTTTTTACAAAGCTCTAATGTTAGGCTTTGGATGCCCATTAAAGTAGGATATTCCGCACCTACATCCGAAAATAGCGAGAACCCAATCCCCGTAGAGGACCTAGATAACGCTCAACTAGAAGCCTACTCTACGAACGCCAAAGCGATGTATGCTATTGTTTGTGCCGTTTCTCCTAACGAGTACAACAAAATTTCCGCTTGTAAAACCGCAAAGGGTATGTGGAATAAGTTAGTAGTTATGCACGAGGGAACTAACCAAGTTAAGGATTGCAAACTCCAACTTTTAGTTCATGACTACGAACTCTTAAAGATGAGCGAGGGAGAAACTATTTCCGATATGCTTGCTAGATTTACAACTATTACTAATGGATTAACATCTCTTGGTAAGTGTTTGTCTTGTAAGGAAATGGTTTCTAAGGTGATTCGGAGCTTACCGAAGGAATGGGAACCAAAGGTCACCGCAATTCAAGAGGCGCACGACATGAATACCTACTCTCTTGATGCTTTGACGGGTTCACTCATTACACACGAGATCACCCTCAATAGTCACAAGCCAATCTCAAAAATGAGGGAGATATCTTTCAAAGGAACGACTTGTGACGAAAGCAATGAGCTATCCGATGACGACAAAAATTCAATGCAAATCATTCGAATCGTCAAAGAAGTCCTAAAGCTAAAGGACCAACGCAAACACAAAGGCAAATCGTCAAATAATTCAATTTATTCTAACGATTTTGTTTGCTATACATGTGGCAAGGAAGGACACATGGCGAGAGATTGCGTCATGAATCGCAAGAGCAAAAGCAAGAAGAAGATATCCGCTTCAAGCTCTAGCGATAGCTCCGACCAAGATGAAGTCGCTCACCTTGGGTGCTATATGGCCATGGAAGAAAGCCATGAACAAAACCTCTCTTCTTCAAGCGAAAGTGAAAGCGAAGCCGATGAGGTAAATGATCTTTCTTATGATGAATTACTTCATATGTGCGATGTTTATTCAAAAAAATTTCCTAAGCTTGTCGAAAAGGTCGACTCTCTTAAAAGGATAAATTCTTCTCTCAATGAAGAAATAAGATCCTTAAAAAGAGATAAAATTGAAAATGAGTCTATTCCGACTTCGTCATTTTCTCTTCATGATGTAGATGACGAAAAGGAAGACTTAAAGGATAAAAACGAGTTTTTAAAAACCGAAAATGACTCTTTGAAAAATAAAAACGATGAGCTTGTCATTGCGGTAAAGAAACTCGAGTTAACAATCTCAAGGTTTTCCAAAGGGAAAACCGTGTTGGACGAAATTTTGAGTTGTCAAAAAGATGTTAATGACAAAAGCTATTTGGGTTTCGATTCCAACTCTATTGACTCAAGCACAACCTGCTTTGTTAAATCTTCTAGCTTGTCTACAACTCCTATTCCGCCTATACAAAAGGTTGTTTTTACACAAGGGAGTAATTCAAGAGTTTTGACGAACTCTTGTAAATATAGAAGAGGTTTAGGTTTTCAAACCAAAACCGCTCATCATACTTCTAAAACTTCCTACAAAAAGTCACATAGTTCTCGTTATTCGAAAAAATCTATGCATTGCATTCATTGTAGTAGAAGTGAGCATAATTCTTCTAAATGCCCAAATCGATTTCATGTTAGTAGAAGCGATTTGAAATGGGTAGTAAAGACCCGAGCCACTAACAATGTCGGACCTAAAAGAAATTGGGTACAAAAAGACAAATCTTGTGTTGTAGGTATCTCCATCCAAAAGGAGAAAATCGACAAGTGGTTGGCAAAACCGACAAAAGGTATCTCCATCCAAAAGGAGAAAATCAACAAGTGGTTGGCAACGCCGACAAAAGCCGTGGAAGTCAAGAAGATCGACTCCACCGTCAAGAATGAGGCGCCGTTAATCTACAAAGGTGGAAGGCATACCAACAAGTGGTACCACCTATTTGGACTTGGCAACGCTCAATGCAAATGCCATTAGCGAGCGGACTCGACCTCACATCACATATGCGGTATACTCTAATCCTTAGTATTTACTTATATGTGATTAGTTGGGTCGGGTATATGCATCATACTATCATTTTTCATGTTTTGGTTTTTCTTTAAAAACCCTTCACATAACCCCATATTTTTTATTATTGATTGCATTTTGATAATGTCAAAGGGGGAGAAAAATGAGATTTAGAGAAATGCGTTTTCTTAAAATGGAGGAGATATAGTTATACTTGTAAAATCATCATTATTTTGTCATAATCAAAATGGGGGAGATTGTTGAACCATGGGGTTCAATAATTGATTTTGATTATAACTTTGATTATGTTTTTAATGATTTTACGATTTCTCTATTTCGATGATATAATGCTTGTTTTTTTCCAAAAAGAGAATTTGTATATTGCAGTACGCCATAAAGATAGAGCTTGGAAAAACGAAGCCATAGGTTCAAGCGGAACCAAATTCGGAGCTAAAACGAAGGAGTTATGAGCATTCGAAGATTTACGGGACCAGGATTACAGTCGACCGATCGAGTGGACAAAAACGACCGATCGTTTTTGATCCAATTTCTTCCAGTGAGTCCAGTATAAAAACGACCGATCGTTTTCAGAAAACGACCGATCGTTTTCTGTAAAACGACCGATCGACTGTAGAAAACGACCGATCGTTTTCTGCAGTTTTCGAAAACAGCTTTTCAGCTTTTTCTGGAAAATGGCTGTTAAAACCCTCAACAACTTCCAACGGTCATAATACAGAAAAACAGACTGTGTGACCATATATACCTCCCAAATCTTTCTTCAAAAACCCCAATCAATCATCCAAATACCTCTTTCAATAAAAACCCAATTTATCACCATTTTGGTGAAAATATTCGAAAAAGAGGAAATCAAAGAAGAAAGCGACTCAAGCTCGATCAACAACCAAGACTCACCAATTAGCTTATTTAGAAGCAAATAGAATAGTGAGTGTAGTTACATTTTTGTAACAAAATTGTATCGAGTGTTTTATAAACTCAATTGTGAGCGAGTGAACGGGTAGAGGCTTTGTAAGCAAGTGAAGCTTAAAAGCTCTAGGTTTTTCATTCGGGTACTCATAAATTGAGGGGGAGTCGTAGACTCGTAGACGTGTTCTCTTGCACTTGTATCAAGAGTAGGAACCCCAGGTAGAGGGTGAGCCAATCGGTCGATTGAGCTCGATAGGGTTTGTAAAATCCGAAAGAAGAATTATAGTGAATTACTCGGTAGTACCGAGGAGAGGACGTAGGCCGTTTGCCGAACCTCTATAAATCTTGGTGTCATCTTCTTTCCCTAAACTTTTACTTTCCGCAACTTTATTATTGCTTATATTCTTGCTTGCGTTTATGATTTCTAGCATTTCATTAAGTATATTAAACGCTTAAGTTTAGAATTTGCATAAGTTGGGTGTTAGTTGTTTAGAATTTTTAATTAGGCAAAAATCGCCATAAACCTTATTCACCCCCCCCCCCCCTCTAAGGTTAGCACACGGGCCAACATCAACGAACCAAACATATTGTTTAGGTTTTGTTTTCATGAGTGACGAGACAAAGGAAAGTTATATATGGGCATTGGAAAAATTTAAAGTTACATTGGAGGGGTGTATACTACCTAGGGTGTTTGTAACCGACAGGGAAATGGCCTTATCAAATGCTTTATCCGTTGTTTTTCCCGATTCTCATCATATTTTGTGCACTTTTCATATTGCAAAAAATGTTTTGAAAAACTGCCGTAAAAAAATCCCTGATGAGGAGTGGCAAACGTTTCTAGATGATTGGGGTTTATTGGTTGATTCTGAGTCGATAGAGGAGTACAATCATAACCGAACTTATTTCAATTCCTCTTACAAATCGTACCCTGCTGTGATTAAGTATGTAGACAAGCTTTTAAATGATTATGATGAAAAGTTTGTTGCATGCTATACCAACCACACAACACATCTAGGTAACAGAACTACCAATCGAGCCGAACAACAACATGCTAAGCTGAAAAGATCCCTTTCCACAAATACTGGCACGCTTGAAACTGTTTGGGTAGAGGTGAATAGAATTCTAGAAAAACAGTTTGAGGATATTAAGATGAAATTGGATAAATGCAAGTCTTATTTTCCACATTCTGAACGAACACCTCTATTTATAAATCTTAGGTCGTATATCACACACTATGCCTTTGATTTATTATTTCAAGAACACAAAAAATGTAGTGGCCAGGCTGATGAGAATTGTTCTTGCGGTTTTAAATTGTCTCACGGTTTACCTTGTCATCATATTATGAGTGAACATATTTTATTCGGGAAGTCTCTTCCTCTAGAATATATTCATCCATTCTGGAAAAAATTAGACGTAATTGATGATAATGGGAACACCGATGATTATGGGGTAGAGGGTGATCTAGAAGAGTTTAAAAGTGTTTATGCTACCAAAACGAATGTTGAAAAACGGCGTATGAAAACACAACTCCGAGAGATAACCGTACCAGCCAGAACATCCATTAGTGACCTCGAAGTGAGAGTAAATAGGGGGAGACCTAGAAAAGGCGACAAATCTAGTAAGAGGGATAAGTCGGGATGGGAGTATGTGGAGGAAGAGAGAGCTGGTGCTAGTAGGGACAAGGGCAAAGGCAAGGCGGATGAAACACCGGAGGTAAGGGTAAACCCAACTAGGAGGCCGCGAAACCAGAACCCTAAACCCACCCCCAATAGGCCAACCTTCCTGTACAGTGACCAAATATGGGTCATGTTACATAGTTACATCGAAACGGTTTATGATGTGCGTGGGGATGGTAACTGTGGGTTCCGGGTACTTGCAAATGCGACGGGTAAACAGAATGGGGAAGATGATTGATACGCGGTAAGATGTGAATTGTTTCAAGAGCTGCAACAAATGAAAGGTGTTTATTATGAGCTGTTTGAGAATCTTGACTTTGAAGCTTACCGGTATGATTACATTTTATCAAGTTTAAATTTTTATCATGCTACAAATCCCGCACCTTCTGACAAATGGATGAGATTTCCGTCCTATGGTTTTTTAATTGCTTCTCATTACAATATGCCAATTGTATTGTTGTCCTTATGGGAAAATCAAAATGGAGAGGTAAACGTGTGGAACAGTACTTTTTTACCTCTTTATACTGGTCTGCCTCGGGGAACGACACATTACATCCCGACTGTACTGGTGTTCGTCAACAGTTGTCACTATGCTCAGGTTATTCCTAAAGAAGAAGGGATCTTCCCAATGCCAGGAATTATAGCACGGTGGGAACAAACACGCACTGAGACAGCTGCGCCATGGAAGGAACTTTTTCGACCTAATTTCAAGTTATATATGGCGCTGGAAAAGAAATCGGGAAAGAAAAAAGCAAATGAAGATGAAGCTATAGACCTAAGTCCATAATCAGTTTTTTATTTTTAATTTTATGTAAATTACTATTTTTTCCAAGTTGTTGTAAATTTATATGATGTAAACAAATGTTTAATAAATTTGTTTTCTGAAATTTAGTTCTATGAAATTTTGTTGTAAATTTGGTTTAATAAATTTGTTTTATGAAATTTATAAGTTGATATTCATGTTTGCATATTGAGTTAATTTTTTTTATGAAATTTATATAATTTATGATTGTTTCATTCAACAAAATTGATGATTGACACCAAATTGACGACTTAGTTAATGTTTCATATTGCGTTATACAAGTGTTAAAAACAAACCAAAGGTACTTCACAAAAAATGACGATTTAGTTAATGATTCAATAAATATCAATTTATACACTTGACAAAAATATAACATGTAAAATTTTGAACTTATACAATAAATATCAAACATAAAATTTATCAAATCAACTTTATTTGTGTAAATTTGTGTAAATTTTGTGTTTATTTTGAGAGATTGTTAGAATATTGGTAATTTATTTTATGTAAAATTTTAAAAATAAGGCATTTAGTTTTTTTATTAAAAAAATCATGTTTAATTTGAAAAAAATATTCAGTATTTTAATTTTAATTATTAGAATTTTTTTTTTAATTTTTAATTTCAAAAAATCTGTCAAAACACACAAACCGTAGATTAAATCTACGGTTTACAGTGATTAACCGTAAACCGTAGATTTAATCTACGGTTTGTATTAATTCATACAAACCGTAGATTAAATCTACGGTTTACAGTTAATCACTGTAAACCGTAGATTTAATCTACAGTTTACGCGTTTTTTAAGATTAATTGAGGTTAATTAATCCACCCTCAAATTTAACTAAAGGGATTATCTTTTACTAACACAGTAAATAATTACTTACATTTATTGTATGAGAGTTTTATTGAATGTTTTCTTTTGGTCATTTTACTTTTGGGAGTTGATGAAAAAGTATGTAAATATGTCCACGATTGCATATCAATTTGATTAATGTGTCCTTCTCCATGATAAATTTATTTAGTTTTTATGATACGACTAGTATACAAGTACATTACATAAAATCAAACTTGTTAAGTGAACATAATTAACACCATTTTTACATTCTTTTTAATTTTACGTATTTCTATCTTTTTAAATGATCATTTCTGCATAAACAAAAAAGTATGAGCATTTTGATAATGTGGACATGTGGCAAAAGATTAATCTCTATTTTAGGAAAATTGATAAATAAAATGGAACAAGCCAAAATAAAATAATAGACCTATAAATTGGATTGGAGAAAGTTTGTAGTTTATCTTATTGAATGCTTTTTAACGTCATCGTAGTCACGAGTGATGTAATTCATTAGACATTGATGTATTTGATAAAATGATGTCGACGTTTATAGAAAGTTGATCGCATATTAACTATTTTATGTTCCGTTTACATGTGTTTTGGACATGAAATACAAGTCCGATAAGGATAAATAGACTATGCTAGGTAGTTAATATTGCGCATAAATACATTTGGACGTCGAAGAGGCGATGCACTTGTTGACAAACAAATACAGATGTGGCGGGATGCGCTACATACTTATTTGTCTGCCTTTTAGCAAAATCATAATCTTGTAAATTTCATGTCAATGACATACAATAAAAAAAAACATTGGTTTAATAACAACTACACTTTACATATCGGTTTTTCAAGCCGGCCCGCAACCATGACTCGCCGCTACAGAAAACTTAAGTGAAACGGTAACAAAAACTTAAAACGCAGTATAAAAGAAACACAAGAAAACACATGTTCGTGAATTAATTGAAAACGTATATCGGAAAACGGGAAACAGGAAACAGGAAACAAGTTTCCTAAAACGAGAGTTCCCGTTGCCAAAACTCGTAACTAATTTTTGATACGATTTAAGTAACAATAACAGGTATTTAAAAAAAGATAAAAAAGAGAAATTTACTAAACGAAAAGGAAATCCGTCCTAAAACGGAAGTAATACTTATATCGAAAAAAAGAGAGTAATTATTTTAATTTTTTGTCCACTTCTCGTTTCCATCTCATATTTGGTCCACTTAACAATACAGCTTGTGTACAGATAGTTGTGAAAAGAGAGTTTTTTGCTGAAATGGGTCACTGTGGACCCTTAATGCCCAGAATGGGCTACCTTTCTGAAATATTCCCAAAATGGTCTACTTTCGAAAAACGACCGATCGTAATGATTAAAACGACCGGTCGTTTTATTATTGAACTCTCTGGAACAATTTGGACAATAAACGATCGGTCGAATTGGACAGTACGACCGGTCGTTTTTCAGACAAAAACGATCGGTCGTTATGTACATTTCGATCGGTCGTTTTTATGGTGATACTTGTACTTAAAAAACTCATCTCATTTCCCCATACCACTGTATCTCATTTCCCAGACCACTGGAAAAAAAAAACAGAGCTCTTAGATCATTTTAGGGCAAATCTCAGATCTCTTCCAAAACAGGTAAAAACTCACTATTTTGTGTTGTTGGAGTATTATTTGAGTAAAATTGTTAATTTTACCGTGTGTTTATCGAAATGAAAAATCCTACAATTATGTGTTATTGGTGAGGTACGATAATGGAAACTATTAGCGAGGGGTTATCTTATGATATTTCTTATAAAAAAAATTTTAAGGTATCTAGAAACACGACATACGACCAATTTTTGGAAAAATTGTTTAAGGTACTTGATGTTTCATCGACTTCAAATCGTTTGAGTTTAACATGTCGTTATCCATATCTGACTACACTTACTGAGTTTAAATATATGCGATTGGCTGTTGATGATAATGATTCGTTGGAAACCATGCTTGAGTTAATAGAAGAAAATGGAAGAACGTTTATAGAGTTATATGTTGAAATTGAGCAAGTTTACTCTTCTGATCAAGATTACGGGTTGTATTATAATATTCTTTCCACTAATGAAATCGGTACATCAAGTGGAACACCCATTCGACAAGAGCCAATGCATGAAATCGGTACATCAAGTAGAACACCCATTCGACAAGAGCCAATGCTAGAGGTATATTCTGAGAACAACGAACCAGATTTGACACATTTGGATGCAGTGTGTCGATTGGCAGATAATATTGGTTGGTCGATAGAACTTGGGGATGAACCAGAGGATGAAGATCCGGACTTCAATATTAGCGAAAACGAGTCTGACGATGACGAAGAAAATGTACAAGAAGTTGAGTACGAAGAATTATCATCTGAAATGGGCTTGTATATGGATGAGGATGAAAACGACCAATCAAGTGGGTCACAATTGGCGAATAATACTATTCCCGATGAAATTCCTATGCATCAACCAATGTCAAGTTTGTTTAATGAACCGTTCGACACTCAAGAAAATTATAGTAACCAGAGAAGCAATTATATGATGTATCCTGGATTTTGGGATCCTCAAGTTAATGATCCTTTTATTGGTCTTTTATTTAGGGATAAAGAAATGTTGAAAAAGGGAATAAAACTTTGGTCAATCAAACGTAACATCCATTTTTCCACTAAAAGTTCGAAGGCAAAATTTTGGGAAATTCGTTGTAAACTGGCCGAAACTCAACAATGCAAATGGAAACTACGAGCTTCACTAAGAAAGAAACATGGATTTTTTGAAGTGTCGGTGTACAACGGTCCTCATACATGCATTCATGCCGAGCTTACAACTGATCATCCACAGTTAGATTCCAATCTTGTTGCCCAAACCATTCGAAATGCCATCACAACTAATCCTATGATGAAGATTTCATTAGTTAAAG